>JANLNO010000009.1:1882500-2407500 GCA_024678965.1 Bradynema listronoti
CGGATGGCTCTCAGCGGCTGTGTCGCCTGCGCCCTCTTTACGATTGTCGAACTTAAAAAAACATTCTTAAAAAAGTAAAATAATTGAAAATTTTCTAGCTTTTTTAGAAGCACTTGACAAAAAATAACGCTTAAACTTTCTAATTAATTTTGTATACAGTGCTGGCCAAAATTATACGTTCACTTGAATTTTTCATATAACTTTTGATTAAATTATTATTTCATGAAATTTTTTTTTTGCCGAAATACGTAAAATTAGTGCAGAAATGATGTGCACGTTTGCAGAAAGTATTTCTTCACCGAATAGCTGGCGGCAGCCATAGTTTCTCATGAGATTGTATATAGTCATTTGAATTAAAGTACTCATTCGCCTTTAGCAAAAACGCTTTTTCATCGTAGTTAACCTTAACCTAAATAATAAACAAGCGAATTATGATATAAAGTAAAGGTTACCTGAGTTTCCCATCCTTCTAAGAAGCATGCGGTGACGACCATGATTAATGAGGTTTTGATTATTTTATCACTTTCAATTAATTTGGTTATCGTTTTAGGCCCTCAAACATAAACTTGGGTTTAATGCTAAGTATTCAATGGCTGGTATGTTGGAGTTTGGATGGGAAGCAGCAGTTTGTTAAATAAATCTATAATGATTATTAACTATAAATGTATTTAGATGTAACGCCAGCTTCAATGAATTATTGTCCACGTCGCCGGAAGAATGGGAGAAAAAATATGAACATGTTGAAGATTTTACCAAAGCTCTAAATGATCTCCGCTCTAACGATACGTTCAAAAAAGGATTATTGACTTCTCTATTGAATCCACCAAAGACTTTAACGTGCAAGCAATTTACGTCGAATGTAGAAGAAACATTCGGAGATAAGAAATATAAGATTAATTATAAGATTTATTAAAAATAATTTTTGTTGTTTATTGTCTTTTATGGTTTAAATAAAAGAGTTCTATTGTTTTTTTATTCTCTAAATATTGAGCTATAAACGTTAGCTATTTAAATTTTATAATGTCTATGAGCTAATGTATTAAATTTATTGTTACAAATATATCTTTTAAACTCTTCTTTATATTTCTAATATACAGCCTTCTCCTATTTTATTTAGCTCTTTAATATATTTCTTTAATTGTACATAATCAAAATTTTGGAATTCTGCAGCTTTTACATGTCCTAAGTTAATATTATTTTTTTTATCTATTTTACTATTACTTTAACATTACATCATAATGAAATTCATACATCAAATACTTGCTCAAATCCAAGATACTAATTCCTATATAGATTGGTTTATTAAATTCTAAGCTTGTCTTTTTCATCTCAATACTCAATAAATTCTCATTTATGATTATATATATTATTTTCTTCATCTATTTTACTATGAGTTTTATTTAGATGCTCCATTATTTTGCATTTTATGTTTTCTTCTTTATCGTCATCATTATTTTCATTCAAATTATTAATTAAATTGTACAATTCTCTTTTGTATAGCTTAAAGTTTTCTTTATTCATTTCAAAATTTTATTCATTCAAAATCTATGTTAAACACATCTTTTATTATATAGATATCAGTATAATCACCTAAATTTTTGCATTCCATTTTATTATAAACTAGCTTTGCGTATTCATAATCCTCCACACTACAATGCTTGTTATTCGTCCGACCGTCTCAAAATTGCACAGGAGTCAGTGAACGAATGGGATTTGATGGCCAAAGCAGACGAGGTTTTGAAAATTATAAACGAAGAAAAGAAGACTTTCGGTCGAGTAGACTTGGAATTTGCTAAGGAAACAGAAGATTTGAACACGTATCTCAAGGATTTAAAAGCCAACATCAAGGATCTTTTCGATAGCAAAATAAGCTCGAATATATTTATAAATTCATTCAAATTATCAAACTATCAGTGTCTTGATAGCAAAGAGCTAATTTGTTTCCATAAACAGAGTTTATCGCTCCGCTGTACTTCTTTAACATTACATCATAGTGAAATTCATACATCAAATACATATTTGCTCAAATCCAAGATACTAAATCCTATATAGATTGGTTTATTAAATTCTAAACTTGTCTTTTCCATTTCAATACTCAATAAATTCTCTTGAATGATTATATTATTTTTGAAATTAGGTTTTCGAATTAATTAATTCAAGTCAATTTTTTTGAGTTTTTTATTTAGTAGTGGATTTTTAGATTAGATTAGGTGACCCCCATTTTTAATCTCTCACTAAAGGGCAGTCTTTTGGGGTTTTTCAGATTTGGGTGGGACAAAAATCTCCCCTGTTTTTTGTGATAAAACACATCGCAGGCGCGGGTGTTCCCTTCTCGTGCAGTACGCAGTGTAGCTTCGGCTACTCGGTAAGTCGTGCCACACCGCGTCGGTCCGGTGTGTTTTCATAGAAAACTTGTAGGCCCGGGTCCTTTTTTCCTGCCGGGACGGTTGGCTTTTTTTTATTCTTTTTTCATTTTTTTAATTTTTTTTATTTTTTTAATTATTTTTGGCAGTTTTTTAATGATAACTTTTTATTGAGATGAGATATTTTTATGATTTTAGTTTTATTTTAAAACCCATTTAATTCTGCATCCAAGATATTTTATTACCTTTTTAAAATTAACTCCAGTAAACATTAAAATAATGCTGAAAATTAGATAATTGTCGAAAAAAATCGAAATTGCTCTAATTTTACTATCTTAGAAATATTATTTATTCATGAAGCTTTTTTTTAATTATATGTAGAATTAAGCAAAAATACTTCAAATATTAAAAATTAGATCAAATAGTACAAAATTTTAAAAGTTATGATAAATTGAAAATTGGCAAAAAATAGCTGAGGCCCATCGCCGAAAATTTCAAGTCACGTTTGGGACTCTGTATCGTCGCGAAATGAGCCCACTTCGAAACCGGCTGAGTATATTATCACCGAGGGTCCATATTATTGCTGTGCATTGTTAGATTATTCATTTTTTTTGTTTAATAAAATTACGACTAAAATGTTTCATCGATTTTTTTTGGGATACCCTGTATATAATTTAAATTAATGTGAACTACTTAAATATAAAACACGATAAATATATTATGTTAGTAATAACTTCAATTTCTAAACAAGCCAAAACATGATTATATTTATATACCTGTCAATTTTTTTAAAATAAATAGCTGGTTAAGAGATCAACGAGAAAATTTATCAAAGGGTCAAAAATGAGAGTTCAATCCGATTGATTAATCCAAAATCCTTCAATTTTACCGCATCCTCGAATTCCTCCTCCAAATCCAACGTCCGTTTCGACTCCTACGACTTGTTCTCGTCAGAGTGCATTTCCACGTCGAGATCCTTGAACTCCACGGAGTCCCTTCGAGACCTTTGATTTCAGTCCACGATTCATTGGGATTATTACTTGTTGAAGCATATTTTTTTATTATCGACTCAAAATCCGCATAAATGACATATGGGATCTATTATATAATAGGCGTTTCTGGCTCACCTATAATTTCACCCACCACCCGCCGTGACCGCCATAGAATATTTTTGGTACAAGCAATCAAAAAAGCATATATTTTCAATAACATCTTTAAAAAATTTATTTTTCAAATCTCCATCCCCGAACCTGGCTCACCTAAAATTTCCCCCACCACCCTCCGAAATCACAAATGATAAAATATTGTATAAATTGATTAATAGTTACATTATTTAGTTAAAATACTAAATTATATCGGGTGAAAAAATGGGTGAGATAGAACGTTCCGTAGATTTTTGAAAATTTGAAACTCGAAATTCCTCCACGACGCCGAGGTCAGGTAGCAATACTAAGTTTTTCAATTCCAAAAACGTCTTAATTAAATAAAACAACATCATAGAGAAAATTGGCTGTCCTTTTTTCTATTTTGAAAAAGCGCGCTTAAGTGGAATAATTTATTTTGGCGAAACGATACAAACTGCTTCTTGTTTTTCTCTTTACTTACATTTTTATGAAGTTAATGCAGATTTTTATATCATCCAGCACAAAATGCTGAAGCAATATGTTTACCGCCTCGAAACTATGTTAAAAAACGAAAAAAAATGTTTAACACCTCAACGTTGTAAAGTAGAAAAAGCAAAATGGTCGGTGTATAAGAGAAACGAAAATAAAGATCAACATCAAAATAAAAATGATTATTTATTCGCGTTTTTTCTTTTCACATTCTGCATTCTATAACATGAGGAAAAATATAATAGCTCAATTTTTTTTATTCCTTTGAAATACATATTATTCTGAATATTCGTCAGTTAATTATTAAAAAAATAATTATTTATCAACCAATAAAAGTCATTATAATTTATTGGATAATACAAAAATAAATTATCAATATGCATTTTCAAATAAAAATTTTATAGAAATAAGTTAACTCAATAGTTAATGAAAATAAAAAAGATGTAGAGATAATAAAATTAGCTGATCAAAAAGATAAAAAGGAAAATATTAGTAGCAATAATACTACTTCATCTATAGAAAATATTGATAATAGTCAAACCATAATTAAAAGACCAAAAACTTATAAAAAGAAAAATAAATTATCAAGAGAACCAAGAATTTCTAAATGGAATAATATCTGGCTCTGGATTTAAGCTTATCTCAAAACAGTAAAATTATATTTCTTTTAAATGTATTTCTAGAAAAAGATCTATATTATTATACTTAATCAAATTATTTGTCGTAGCCTCTTAAATTATGGAAAAATACTGGAATAAATCTTGCTCTTTCGTTTGCCAAATTGCATCTATTGCATAAAGGTCCTCTAAACTCTCCACTAAAACGGTCATGATCCCTCACTTTTGGATTTTTAATTGAGTGTTCTTCTTTACATTCAGGACAAGTTATGCTGCCATTATACAATTTCCATTGTTCTTTTGTTAACTTTTTCATACTTTTATTTTTAAATTTATCAAGTAATCACACATTTTAATTATGTAATCGTTAAATTTTTCACAAGCATTATAACCTCTATAAACTAAAAATCTATAAACTAGGTAGCAATACTAAGTTTTTCAATTCCAAAAACGTCTTAATTAAATAAAACAACATCATAGAGAAATTTGGCTGTCCTTTTTTCTATTTTGAAAGAGCGCGCTTAAGTGGAATAATTTATTTTGGCGAAACGATACAAACTGCTTCTTGTTTTTCTCTTTACTTACATTTTTATGAAGTTAATGCAGATTTTTATATATATATATATGAATCTTTGCTGAAAAGGGTTTTTTAATTTTATTGTTAGGGTTTGTTATAACATTACCTGAAATGTTATAACATTACCAAAGTGATATAAACTTTTTCGTGTGACTCGTGAATATTCGTTATTTTCCATTTTACTGACAAATTTATTCTTTTTAGTATCATGTCGAAAAAGTTTAGCGTCGATGGGCGAGAATTTTGGTGTGATGAGGCGGATTTCTGAATTTTTCAAAAACGCTTTCAAAGAAAACGTTCAAATTGACGACTTAGAAGGATGGGAAACTCAGGTAACCTTTACTTTATATCTTAATTCGCTTGTTTATTATTTAGGTTAAGGTTAACTACAATGAAAAAGCGTTTTTGCTAAAGGCGAATGAGTACTTTAATTCAAATGACTATATACAATCTCATGAGAAACTATGGGCTGCCGCCAGCTATTCGGTGAAGAAATACTTTCTGCAAATGGGCGTGAAATTAGGATCTCACAAAGCAAAGAAGCATGCGGTGACGACCATGATTAATGAGGTTTTGATTATTTTATCACTTTCAATTAATTTGGTTATCGTTTTAGGCGCTAAAAGCATAAACTTGGGTTTAATGCTAGATTCAATGGCTGGTATGTTGGAGATTGGATGGAGAGCAGCGGAAAGGTAAGCTTTGTTAAATAAATCTATAATGATTATTAACTATAAATGTATTTAGATGTAACGCCAGCTTCAATGAATTATTGTCCACGTCGCCGGAAGAATGGGAGAAAAATATGAACATGTTGAAAATTTTACCAAAGCTCTAAATGATCTCCGCTCTAACGATACGTTCAAAAAAGGATTATTGACTTCTCTATTGAATCCACCAAAGACTTTGACGTGCAAGCAATTTACGTCGAATGTAGAAGAAACATTCGGAGGTCAGAAATATAAGATTAATTATAAGATTTATTAAAAATAATTTTTGTTGTTTATTGTCTTTTATGGTTTAAATAAAAGAGTTCTATTTTTTATTCTCTAAATATTGAGCTATAAATGTTAGCTATTTAAATTTTATAATGTCCATGAGCTAATGTGTTAAATTTATTGTTACAAATATATCTTTTAAACTCTTTTTTATCTTCTTCATTTAAAGCAACTTTATTCTGTTTCAAAGTATAAATTTGGTGTCTTTTAGCTTGAATTAAGAACTGTTCTTTTCAAGTAACTTTTCCTTCGAACAAACATCCTTTAAAGTCGACTAGTTTTAAAGTTTTGGTTACATTCTTCTCCTTTTGATTTCTTTTTCTCTTTGCCAACAACACTGAACGCATATTGTTTTGGTTTTAAGAAAACTCCTTCCATAATTTTTCCATTTAACTCATCCTTAAACTTTCCAATCACCTTATTGGATTCATCGTATAAAGGATGATCTTTTGGATAATCACTGAAGTCAAACCATTTTTTCAAACTACTTTCATTCATATCTTTGTAAATATCTTCAGTTTGTACTT
Organism: Bradynema listronoti; assembly: GCA_024678965.1. Lineage (NCBI taxonomy): Eukaryota > Metazoa > Nematoda > Chromadorea > Rhabditida > Allantonematidae > Bradynema > Bradynema listronoti. The sequence continues at coordinate 1,889,196 of JANLNO010000009.1, forward strand.
CATATATCAAACTATCAGTGTCTTGATAGCAAAGAGCTAATTTGTTTCCATAAACAGAGTCTATCGCTTCGCTGTACTTCTTTAACATTACATAGTGAAATTCATACATCAAATACTTGCTCAAATCCAAGATACTAAATCCTACATAGATTGGTTTATTAAATTCTAAGCTTGTCTTTTCCATCTCAATACTCAATAAATTCTCATTTATGATTATACTATTCTTAAAATTCGGCTTTCTAATTAATTTTAAAGCTTTATTTTCATCAGTTACTAATTGAATGTCAACTTTGTTTCGAATATTCTCCATTGTTTTTCCAAATACAGCATTATTCATTAGTTTAAAGAAGTCCTTTTCAAAATCATTCTTAGCTTTCTTTCTCAAATTTGTATTCAACATGATGTACTTTTCCATCCAATTAGTTTCTTTAAATGTCAAGATTCTGTGTATTTTCTTTAATTTCAATCCATGATCTAATGCTTGAATTAGATTTCTTTAATTTCAATCTATGATCTAATGCTAGAATTAGATTTTTATAATAAATTACGTATTTTTCTTTACCAAACAAAGTATTCATTAGTTTCGAAACTTTTTGTTGATTAACTTTAGTATTTTGTGGACAAAATAGGAAATCATTGTGCATGTCGTGTATTTCACTGGGACATTCTAAATCTACTTCTAATATACAACCTTCTCCTATTTTATTTAGCTCTTTGATATATTTCTTTAATTGTATGTCATGATCCCTCACTTTTGGATTTTTAATTGAGTGTTCTTCTTTACATTCAGGACAAATTATGCTGTCATTATACAATTTCCATTGTTCTTTTATTAACTTTTTCATACTTTTATTTTTTAAATTTATCAAGTAGTCACACATTTTAATTATGTAATCATTAAATTTTTTACCAGAATTATGACCTCTATAAACTTCAATATCAACTATTTTTCATTGAAATCCACCACAGCACAAAAGGCTGAAGCAATATGTTTACCGCCTCGAAACTATGTTAAAAAACGAAAAAAAATGTTTAACACCTCAACGTTGTAAAGTAGAAAAAGCAAAATGGTCGGTGTATAAGAGAAACGAAAATAAAGATCAACATCAAAATAAAAATGATTATTTATTCGCGTTTTTTCTTTTCACATTCTGCATTCTATAACATGAGGAAAAATATAATAGCTCAATTTTTTTATTCCTTTGAAATACATATTATTCTGAATATTCGTCAGTTAATCATTAAAAAAATAATTATTTATCAACCAATAAAAGTCATTATAATTTATTGGATAATACAAAAATAAATTATCAATATGCATTTTCAAATAAAAATTTTATAGAAATAAGTTAACTCAATAGTTAATGAAAATAAAAAAGATGTAGAGATAATAAAATTAGCTGATCAAAAAGATAAAAAGGAAAATATTAGTAGCAATAATACTACTTCATCTATAGAAAATATTGATAATAGTCAAACCATAATTAAAAGACCAAAAACTTATAAAAAGAAAAATAAATTATCAAGAGAACCAAGAATTTCTAAATGGAATAATATCTGGCTCTGGATTTAAGCTTATCTCAAAACAGTAAAATTATATTTCTTTTAAATGTATTTCTAGAAAAAGATCTATATTATTATACTTAATCAAATTATTTGTATCATCTACAAGTCTAATATTAATTTTCTTTATTTCATTAATTACTTTATGATATATTAATTGTTTTGGTTCAATACTAATAGCTCCAGTCTTATTTCTTATTTTATATAATGAGTTGATATTATTCTCATTAACATATGAATAATCTATTAAATTGCAATTAATATAAATATCTGGAATATTTTTATTTTTTCTTTAATCATAGTATTTACTAAATTATTATTCTCATCCATATTTATATTTGTATTATAAATTAACAAATCGGATCACAAATTTGAATTATTAATTTTTCCATCTAATTTTATCAAAGCTATTTCATAATTTTTCTCTAATATTTCTTTGGTAAATAGTAATATTCAAAAGTTTTATCATTAGAAGTTAAATGGAGATTTAAATAAACCATTTAATTAGCAAAAAAAAACACATCGTAAGAAAAAAAATTAAATCTATGAAAAATAGTAAAAATTTAAAGTGATCTTCCTGAAAAAATTTTCGGTAGTTAAAGTGATCTTCCTGAAAAAATTTTCGGTAAACCTGTATATAAATTTATTTATTAATTACAAACGATTTTATTATCAATATAGAGTTTATTAATTTAAAAATATCACAAACTATCAGACGTATTCGGGGACGATTCACATTCATTATGTTCCCATTTTTTTACGTGAGCTGAAGGAGTTGCAATAAGAAATCGTGCCTGTTCAAACTTTTCGCAAACGCTGTCAATGTTTTCCGCACAAGGTCCGCCTCCAACGCAAAAGCCGATTAAATCGCCATAGAGCAAGTTAATTAAAGGGCCACCGGAAAAACCCGGACGGCTTCCTGAATCTCCCACTATCCTCAGAGCTTTTCCTTCATCCGCATAATATACTGAAGTTACTGATCCACGAAGATACGACAACCGGTGTGTTGTGCCTTCATGGAAAAGACGCGATTCTCCAGGCAATCCCTGAAATTCGTAAAAATTAACATAACAAAAATAGAGTAAACAATTACCAATACGTAATACTGCCGACCCCATAACGGCAAATTAATCTGCGGTAGGCGCTCATCTTCCGCAATTAATCTTACTTCCGATTCAAAAAGTATGACTTGACATACTGAAGCACGACAAGACTTAACGGCATGAAGAGTAAAGACTTTGGCGGGATTGAACACATTGCGAATGATGAGAGGTTTATTGCTATCTACGTAGCTTTCGAAGCAGTGGAAAGATGCAACTGCATGAGTGGAGTCGATCACGGTTACAATTGCATCTTGATCATTATCATCTAACGCCTGGAAGAGTAGATGTTTAATCCGATCAATATGTTCGGGATGCGTTTCTCCAGCCGGGTAAATTTCAGGTGTATCAACTCGACGTCGTTTAACAGCAGTAACTAAACACAAATGGTTATATGCATATAAAATTTTATTTTAAATCATACCTTCTGAATGAGATTCTTGTCCACGTGTGTTTTTTGCGAATAGTTGGATCATTTTGTCATATTGACGTTCAAAAGAATAAACAAGGAAAAAGTTGCTCTCTTTCAAGAAATTTAATAGTTTTAGCCCCTGATCCGCAATTTGTGACTTTACATGTTCATCACTTGCCTTCTTCACATCCTCAAAGTAGATTTGGCAGCCAAGCCAACGTTCAGCCAAGGAATGTCTCTAAAATCACTCAAATCAATTCCAGATATAATTAAAATATACAAATTTTGAATCATAAAAATTATTAAATTTATCCTATAATAATAAAAATTATAAAATAAAAATTTGAAACATACGACAATTATTTTATCCATATTGTTCAATCCGAGTTGCGGTAAAGAAGTATCGAAGTTAAAGTCGGCCATCTCTCGTCCATCAATAAAAAATATATCCAGAAATTTATAGTCGATAAATAACTCCAACGCAATCATTTGTCTGAGTTGACGTAAAGTGGACTAAATATAATTTTATTTACATCGTAATAGTTAATTATTTAAAATATATACTTTTTCATCGATTTCCAGGTGCAGTTTTTTATGCGTCAGTGCTTCACAATCGTTAAGCACTATGAGTAATTGCATATTAATCGGTAATAGCTAAAAATATATAATAAGTTTAAAATATTGTAAAAAACGGAAAAAAATTATAAAATAAATAAAAGGGGATAAAATTTAAATGTAATAAGTTATATAAACTCCTGAATATAGAAATTCACTAAAATTTTAACGCAAACATCGATGAAAACTGTCATTTATTAGCTTTTTATAAAAAAAAATGTTAAAATTTGACGTCAAAATAACAAATAAAGAAATAATTTTAAATCCGGAGAGTGATCTACCATGGAATAACAACGTGTGACACGGGTCTTCAAGTGTTTAAATCCAAAAATTAGTCACGAATTTCATGCCCAAAGAAAATTCGATCTAACAATTATGTAAAAAAAGTAAAAATATTTTTAAATGCTCATAATTTTTCTTTCACTCCTCTTTCATCACATTTTTCAATTTTTAACTGCCTTTCCAGCTATTATTTTTCATTTGTTAGGCCATTTTTGGCTTGTTCCGAGCAAAAGAAAAATTACGTACATTGTTAAAAAAGACCCCTTCCATTATTTTTCTCCAATTTTATTTATTCTGCTCCCGTTGGCGTCCTTCGTTTTTTACACATTAGCATGTCCATGTTTCGCCCAAAATCGTAAATTCCCTAACGAAATCCTCTTCATTGTTTTTTTTCACTACTCTTCCATTCATTTTTCGGCTGGCTTCTTTTTACGACAATTTATAAAATTCCTAAAAAGAAGCATAAATATAATTAGATACATTTTATAAGCTATTTAATGAATAAAAGTGAATAAAAAAGACTAAAGTATCTCCAACAAAGTAAAAAAACCTTCATTTTTTGGAAGAATTGGCTCGCTAAAATAGCTTTTTAAAAAATTGAGACATTATGCCACAAATAACGCGCAATTTTAAATCACTACAAATAATAAAAGAAATATTAAAATGCAAATTGAATTAGCGCATATGGAATAAAGTTTATTTGAATTTTAGTCAATTTAATTATAAAATCTTATTATTTTCTAAAGCAAATGGGTGATGGAGTGCGCTATTATAAAATAAAGTAGATTTTTAGTTATTTAGCTATAAAATTATACATTTTAGATATCTAGATTCCTGGCAGAGTTGTTGGGTGAGATTCCTGGCGCAGTTGTGTGGGTGGTCCTGGGTGATATAGTAAAAAAATGGGGTTAATTTGCATATTTTTTAAAAATTTAAAGGCTTATTTGCTTAATATGTGGTGTAAATTAGCGGTTTAGCTGATGGGTATGGGTGCGCTAGAAGTAGCATATGTATACTACTACTATGTAAATATTTTAGCTTTATGACTTTTGTTGTTTAGGGAATCTCTTGATTCCTTTTCCTCTCAAAAAACAATCTCTAACATTTAAGCGAACTATATTATATTCTAAACGTTATCTTTTTTCAAAATGTAAAAAATTTTGGCGATCTTTAACAATATACCACCACTAAAAATTGAACTATGATTACATTATTGTCTTTTCTTCCTTTAGTGTTCCCACATTTGCCATATTTCTTATTTACGTCACCTTTGAATTTATTTAAGAGATTATTTTCTATTTAAACTTTTTTAGGAATTTATTAAAAATTACAAAAAACTTTTCTAGCGATTCCGCCTAAAAAATTGAAATTATTTTTAAAAATTTGAAATTATTTGAAAAATAATTTGTCTGCGGCGAATAATATTGCAACAAAAAGGAGAATTTTGCTGTACAAGCATTTATGTTTTTAATCCAACAGTAATGCATTCTTTCTTCCAATTTAATTAAGAATAAATCAATAATTATATTTTCGGGAACTTTTTGCATATTTTTTGAGATGTAAATTTCTGTTGAAGAACGGGAGGGACAGTCGATCCAATACTACCATATGACGCCATAGTCCAGACTGAAATAAATTTTAAAAAAATTGTAAAAATAATATCATTATTTTCTATTTCGTCAAAAATTTTCTACAAGTCTAGATATGCTAAAATAAATATTTATTATAAATAATAAATTATTAACTAGAAAATTATGCATTATATGTAAAAAAAATTTGATAAAAAATGATTTGATTGATAGGAAATCCACTTAAACTTAGCTTGTGCTTTAGATTAAGCTTTTTATTTTTAGATTAATTTACCCTTTTTCATTTTTTTTAAATTTTTTAAATTATTTTTGACAGTTTTTTGATGATAACTTTTTATTATATATAGAAAAAAAGAGAGGAAGAGATCTCACCACGAATATAAAATATTAAAGAATAAAAATGAACAATAAAAAAAAACCAAATACAAAAATTCAGAAAGGATATCGTCTCCTAAATGGTGGACTCTAATCGGTCTTTGCGCCGTTTTTGTCGCCGTCGGAATTCGGCATGTTCACAGAGTTGCCACTGATAACGTCGGCACTCTTCGCGCCCTTTGATCGCTGAACAAACGAGCCTCCGTCGATGTCTGAGATATTTTTATGATTTTAGTTTTATTTTAAAGCCCGCCCAATTATGCATCCAAGATATTTTATTATCTTTTTTAAATTAACTCCAATAAACATTAAAATAATGCTGACAGTTAGATAATTGTCGAAAAAAATCGAAATTGCTCGATTTTTACTATCTTAGAAATATTATTTATTCCAATATTCATGAAGCCTTCTTTTAAGTATATGTAGAATTAAGCAAAAATACCTCAAATATTAAAAATTAGATCAAATGGTATAAAATTTAAAAAGTTATGATAAATTGAAAATTGACAAAAAAAATAGCTGCGGCCCATCGCCGAAAATTTCAAGTCACGTTTGGGATTCTGTATCGCCGTTAAAGGAACCCACTTCGAAACCGGCTGAGTATATTATCACTGAAGGTCCATATTATTGCTGTGCATTGTTAAATTATTCATTTTTTTGTTTAATAAAATTACGACTAAAAATGTTTCATCGAGTTTTTTGGGACACCCTGTATATAATATAAATTAATGTGAATAACTACTTAAATATAAAACACATTAAAAATTTTTTATGTTAGTAATAACTTCAATTTCTAAACAAACCAAAACATAATTATATTTATATACCCGTTTATTTTTTAAAATAAATGGTTAAGAGATCAACGAGAAAATTTATCAAAGGGCCAAAAATGAGATTCCAATCCGATTGATTAATCCAAAATCGTCCAATTTCACCACGTCCTCGAATTCCTCCTCCAAATCCAACGTCCGTTTCGACTCCCACGACTTGTTCTCGTCAGAGTGCATTTCCACGTCGAGATCCTTGAACTCCACGGAGTCCCTTCGAGAGCCGTCGTCCATTTTTGTCATGGTCGCTGGCCGTCAATACGAGGACGGCTAATGGACGACTCACAAAAGAGCACGTCCACCGTGCTGCTGTGGCATATTCACGTCGTGGTGGTGTTGTGCCGGCGGTCGAACAATGTCACGAGTGCGATGAAACTCAATCGTGGTTGTTCTTGCCGCATCGACGCCTCTCGTCACGTCGTAGTCCGTTTCATCGCGTCGTCGATGGTGTTTGTCGTCGTCAGTGGCGCCGCGCCTTCGGCGCATCGTCATGCCACTTTCTCGGTTCATTGTTCTCTCGCTTTTCGTCACCATTTGCGCATTATTGGACGCCACCGTTGAGCTAGTAATGCATAAAATTTAAGGAGCTCTTTCATTAAAACAGGCCCAGGCTGCAATTTAAACATTCTGGACTAAACTTCGTTTATAACAGAATGAACGTCAAGTCAAAATTCTTCCAACTTATGATGTAAATGTAAATTAATATGTGCGACTTTATTATCTAAAAAAATCAAATAACTGAGTTTAAAAAAATGTAAATGAAAGTCTTTTTTTGGCCAGAACTTTTAGGCTAGTATACAAATAAAAATACAAATTATAAAAATAAGTGAAAAATAAATAGACACCTGTAGAAGGCGCGCTATTGCACAAAAAAAAGATGTGATGCAAAATTTCAGAAAAAAATGCGGCTAAATTGAAGAATACGGCATTTCAACAGATCGGCACAAAGAGTATGCCACTCGATTCCACATGGTCCAAAACGGTACTAAACTGAAAAAATTAGCCGTCGCTCGTGCCTGGGTCCCGAGTTACGGGGCCTCCAAAGCTCCGAAAATTTGCTAAATTTTTGCAATTTTTTTCAGAGAAGTTTTTACTTTTTGTCAAATGAAATTTGTCATGACACGATTTACATGATTACCGTATTTTTTTTTAAAAAAACGTTTCTTGACCGATTTTTTTGCTTTTTCTTTGGTTTTATCCGTGAAAACCAGCCTACTATGGCTTAGGCTCAGGCTTTGGGCTCAAATTTTAGCCTTTAGACTTAGGCTTAAGAAAACAAAAATTTTCAAAAAAAAGACGGCGGACGGTCAGATTTTTTGGAGCCCCGTAACTCGGGACCCAGACGCGAGCGATTGTTAATTTTTTCAGTTTAGTACCGTTTTGGACCACGGGGAATCGATTGGCATATTTTTTGCACCGATCCGTTGAAACACCTCCAAAAATGCAATTGTTTATGTATGCATAAGGCTGGCTGATATTAAGATTAATTCTCGACTAATTGAGAGAATTGATATAGACGAGGAGAAAAGCGGCAAAGCGGCGAACTTTATTTATAATTTCACGAGAACATTTGTCAAAAAAAACAGGCATTTGCAAGCAAATAAAATAAATATCACATGATTTGCATGGCGCAAAATTTAAAAAAAAAGAAAAAGCAAAAAGAAAATTTTGTAAGTATATTAATTTAATATCTTTTGAGCCGCAATTAAAAAAACAAACATCCTTCACGCTTAGAGACGCGTGTAGGCGCCGCTTTTGATGGCCTCGAATGTGTGCTCGTCCAAAGACGCGTACGCTTTCGTCAACGCGTCCCAATAATAGAGCGGATCGCCGTCGCATTTCGCCGGATCGAAGGACTCCTTCCGCAAGTCACTTTTCTTCAGCTTAAAAGTGCCGGTCCGATCAACGTGCTTGCAAATGCGCAAGAAGAGGGGAATCGCATACGACGCCAAATTATCGTTTAATCGACGCGCCAATTTGTCGAAGAATTTCTGAAAAATTAAGATCTCTTTGTGTTATTTGCGACTCGAAATTTTCGCGCGAATAAAGATAAGCATTATTTTCTATTAAAATTTCCCATACGTCCTGATCGATTTCATTCGCTAACGAGATGGCCATCATTCCGGCACGACCCTCGCAATGAGGAACTTCCACGCCGTAAACCGTCGCGTCGATTATCTCATGTAATGGTTGAACGACGCCTTCAACCTCCGTTGTCGCACAATTCTCACCCTTCCAACGGAAAGTGTCGCCGCGCCGATCCTACACAAAAAAACAGATGCGGATATTATACACTTTCAATGCTCATAATACACTAATTTCGCGTGTATAAGGCCGGGTGCTTTGAGCCAAATTTAAATTCGCGCCAATGAGTTCATTCGTTTTGTATGCGGATCCGTTGGGGTCCAAATTTTGTGCCTTTGTCTCGATTTCACAAAGGTGGGCACAAAATTTGGATCCCAAAGGGATCCGCATACAAAACGAATGAACTCATTAGCGCCAATTTAAATTTGGTTCAAAACATCTGCGGCCTTATACACAGACGAAATTAGAGTAATTAATATTAGGCGTTAGACAAACCTTGAAATAAAGATAGCCCAGCCTGTCCCAGTGGAGAATGTCGCCGCTGGAGAAGGCCTGATCGCCGTGCTGCATCACGTCACGTATCACCTTTTTACTCGTTTCCTCACTGTTGACGTAGCCCTCGAAGCGGAGTATGGGATCGTTGTTGATTCGTCCGACCATTTCGCCCGTTTCGCCGGGCACGCACGGAACGCAAAGACCGGTGCGTGGATCGCGTATCAACTCGCCCGTGTCCTCGTCCACCTTGAATAGACGAATCGGATAGATGCGCTTCAGAAATGGATAAATGGGAATAAAGCCACAGGATCCTTCGTGATTGTCCAGGTTGAGAATGTTCGAGTTTCCCTCCGTACTTCCTAAAACACCAACTCAAAATGGAATGAAAGAATAAAAATGAACTGGTTCGAAATTGTACAAAGGATTGTTAATAACAATTTTGAGCCATATGGCTCGCAAAAATGCTCGCGAGCCAACTTTTTCACAATGGCTCGCGAGCAATTTTTAAAAACTTGGCTCACTAGATCGTGAGCCATTGTAAAAAACTTGGCTCAGTCGGTGAGCTATTTGGCTCGCGATTGAACCATTTTTTTTCACTTGGCTCGCGAGCCAGATGAGCCAAAATACGCCGAATATGGCTCGTGGCTCGCCATGCTGTTGAGCCATCGCGAGCCACTTACCCATCACCGATTGTTATAATAAATATTGGATATATAAGAATAACCGTAGAGCTCGCCGACGCGCTTAATGCGAAAGCGTTGCACAAAATCGCGCCAAATCTGCGGCCTGAGACCGTTGCCGTACATTACGCGCACCCGATGAGCGGTTTCTTCGACGGACGGCTTTTGCGCGAGTAGATATCGACAAATCTCGCCGATATACTGACTAGCCGTGCACTGGAATCGTACGCAATCCTTCCAGAAATTGCTGGCCGAGAATTTCGTACGGACTACCGCCGTAGCTCCTTTTTAAACAGTGAATAATAGTTTGGCGATTTTAATCAAAATGATCATGACGTACATACAAAGAGAGAATACAAACAAACCATTCACGACCACGTTTCCGATGCCGAGAATCCCGCCGGCGGAATGATACATTGGCAGGGTGACGTAAATGCGATCCAACCTGGATATGCCAAACGCATAGCCGCAAGCGAGCGCCATAAGAAAGTAGCGATAGTGCCGGATGATGGCCGCTTTCGGATGGCCAGTGGTGCCGCTCGTGTAGATATAACAGAGAATGCCTTAAAAGGCCAATAAGATTTTAAATTACCCTAATTTCGCGTGTATAAGGCCGCGGGTGTTTTGAGCCAAATTCGAATTGGCGCCAATGAGTTAATTCGTTTCGTATGCGAATCCAAGCGAGTCCAAATTTTGTGCCCACTTTTATGAAATTGAGACAAAGGCGGGCACAAAATTTGGATCTCAAAGGGATCCGCATACAAAACGAATGAACTCATTGGCGCCAATTTAAATTTGGCTCAAAACACCCGCGGCCTTATACACGCACGAAATTAGGGTAGTTAATATTACGCAAATTTAATTGGAAAACTTATTTCCTCGACTTCGAGTCGGTGGGAAAATAAAATGCTTGAACGATTCTTTCTCTCAAATTTGAGAATTATTTGGAGTTTGTTACGAGAGATCGTTGTGTCTGAACGGCTCACCGAGCCATTTAGAGAAAGCAAGTCCGTCCCAGTACCGTGATTGTTTTTGCGTACTCGGCTCGAAAGCGAGCAAAATTTGCGAGTATTTTTTAAGCGAAATAAGAATCGCCAATGTTTTGAGATTCGCTTAAACTAATTATAAACAACCGACTGTGAAAGGTGACTTTGTCGGTGGGCGCCGGCTCGACGTCATCCGTTAGCATATCGCGTAACGTCTCCGCCCCATCGACGGGCTCGTCGGCGTTCGCCACAAAGATCCTAATGCCCGCCGGGTCGAGGAGACCCCGCGAGACGGCGTCGTTCAATTCTAAAACAAAAAAGTAGATTCAAAAAATATGTGATTTCGAGAAAATCGCAAATGCAACAAACTTGGCAGTAATGTGGGCGATGTAATAATAGCCTTGCAATTGGAGACCTAAACGTCGAAAATCGCCCATAAGAAAGGAATGGAAATTTGAATAATTTTAAAACGATCACCTTAATGGAATAGGCTAGACATTCGAGTTTGAGATTCGTATTGATCCATGCGCTGATTACGCCTAGCTTGCTTAGGCCCAGCCAGCTGGCGAAAAATTCAATTCCATTCTCCAGAAAGAGCGCAATAACATCGTCCTTCTTGTAATTTCTCTACAATAAAATAAGTTCGTTAAAATCATAAATAATAATCATAAAAATCATAAAAAAAACTTTTTTCTGTTTCCTATCAGATAGACACAAATTATAAGCACATTCCAAACGATAACAAACTTAAAATTGGCTAAAAATAGTATTCGAAAATGAGTCGTTTATGTTTTGAATCGATATTGTGAGCAAATTTCAAATAAAATAAAAAAACAAGCATTCGGATGGTTTTTCAAATCGGCTATTAATTCAATTTTCTAACTCTAATTTTTGCGCCAAATCGAATGGCAAACGAGATGTTTTTGAAGATCCAATCCTCGGGATGGATTAAAACATAGACACACAATGCCGACTTGTTATTTTATTTAAATTTTGAAAGCAATACGTTTAAAGTATTTTAAAAATTTAAACTCTAAAAAAGTTGGCGTATTTATTCGCGTGAGCATTCAATTCACTAAAGTTCATTGTTCGTCCAGTTTCCACCTCCGTAATGCATTCCTTGGAGGGATGGCGTGCAACAACCGATAAAAAGTGACGATGAATGGGCGCGTCTTTGCGCATTGCCGGTCGCATTATCCAATTAATCTTTATCAATAAGGCAATGCCGCTAAAAATAAAAATCTTTTTGTGCATATTCAAACGGAAATTTATAAAAAAAACTCACGTAAAATCTCTAGACATTGTTTTAATGGAACGCTGTCCAAAGTCGCTGAGATAGGCGCGCACGAACAAATATGCAAGAGTAAATGTTGTGCATAACTTTGTCGAGAAGAAGTAGCCGGTTAATAGAGCTACGGCGGCAGCCTCCACCGACCAACTCGGCAAGCTCGGCATCACGCCGTCCGTCGAGACGAACCCGTCGTTGTTGCTGGACGGCGACGATGGCGAGGCTGAAACGCGTTGCTTATCCACAAAAGAAGGCGATGAAGAGTCTTCGCGAATCTCCGACCTAATCTGTGATATTCCGTTAATGTGTTCTCGTTTATCAATCAAAGAGGACATAAACCTGAAAAATAATGTTAAAGAATATGCGTGTCTGGTAATAGTACGGGGTGTTCCAAATTGGCGCCGGGATTTGTTTTTGTTATAACTTCTTCATTTTGGATCCGATTTGCAAAAAAATTGTTTTTGTTCAATTCCCAAGACTGGGAGAATTTGTTTGACACCAAACTTGTCCATATTGATTTCGATTTACAAATTTTATAATCATTCGAACTTTTTTGATAATATTTTTAAAGGTGAAAAATGGGTAAAATTAACTTGAAATTGACTTAATTTATTGTTGTGACGGAGTTATAAGAAGAAATTCTAAGTATGTGATCAAGGTCCGTGTAGCTCAGTAGGTAGAGCAGCGCTCCGGTTAAGCGTTGGTCGCAGGTTCAAATCCTGCCACGGAAGTTACCTTTTTCACATACACGATCGGGATGAGATGGCGATCGGGATGAGATGGCGTCATCACCTCGAACTCCGTGCCGCTGGGTAGCGCCGTAAGCCGGTATTTGGCCGGGAAGTTAGTGGTCAGCTTCCCTTAGGCCGCGCGTAATGTTGAACCAAGCATAAGTCCGGAATTTCTATTCCAAAAACCACTCCGGCAGTTGGTCGCGCAATTCTATTATGCGTAAAAATGCTTGTATTTCAATGTATTGCCATTGGTGCTAAGCTGGTCCGGGGATCTAGTCCTGTGACCTTCCACATCTTTGTGGTTGCATCTATTAACATCTTGAACGGGGAGATGTTGTGACGGAGTTATAAGAAGAAATTCTAAGTATGTGATCAAGGTCCGTGTAGCTCAGTAGGTAGAGCAGCGCTCCGGTTAAGCGTTGGTCGCAGGTTCAAGTCCAAGTTACCTTTTTCACATACACAACATTTATCAATCAGAATTTTGCTAAAATTTCGTTTAATAGGTTAAATAATGATTAATTTGATCCTCATTTTGAACCAAAATATCGAAATCATTCAATATAGACTCGATGATTAGGACGCGTCCATCGTCATGTTACAAATTTTAATGATTTTGTCTGTATTTTTGAGAAAGTATCAAAAAAGTTCAAATGATTATAAAATTTGTAAATCGAAATCAATGTGGACAAGTTTGGTGTCGAATAAATTCTCTCAGTCTTGGAAATCGAACAAAAAAGAATTTTTTGCAAATCGGATTCAAAATAAAAAAGTTATAACAAAAACAAATCCAGCCGCCAATTTGAAACACCTGTAACACAAATTTTATTATGAAAAAAGCGCATTTGTGAAGAATTTATAAACCGAAAAAGAAAGCCTTTAAAAAAACAAACACAAATTTCCATATTTTACAAAAAAAAATTGTTTTCTTTTTTACTTTATTTTTTTGCATCGAAATTCCACTCAAATTTAATCATTCAGATACATGCGTATAACTGCACTCCGTTCTCTGCGTTCTTAAAAGGCAAACTTCAACAAGAAAATATACATACATAACATAGCCGTGATGAAGCGTTTTTCGAATGAAAAGTAAAAACGTAAATACGTTATAGTTGCCTTCCTTAAAACCTCACCATCATTTCACGCATGCGACTAATTGTGAATAGAAAATGGAAGGTTGGAAAAAGTTCATGCTCCTTCCCCATTTTTTTTTGCTTTTCTCCCCCTTTGCACGTCTATTCCATGCTAGTTTTTTTTGCAGGAATTTCTAGCATTAACAAGTATAATTCGCAATAATAAAATTAGTATGAAATCCTAAATTCAGAACTGTGTCAGCATTTTGACTATTTTCTATTCCAATTAATTAATACTAAACCAACTAAGTGAACCAACTGACCACTACATATTTTAGTGACATAAAAATATCAAATTGGGTATTTTATGATAAATAATAAGTTATTTGCTGTCATTTTAGTCCAAAAATGTCGAGTTGTAACAATAATAACAAAAATTTTTAGATATTGATAACAATAAATTGATAAGAAATATACTGCTAAATGTTATCAAAAACGTTATTAAAAAAGTGAAAATAATTCAATCGTATTTTTAACACCAGTTCAAAATATAACTAACCACATGAAAAATAAAGAATCTTTGGAAGTTGACAAGTATTTGGTATATTGCAAAAAAATTAGTTAAAACAGCGTTGTAAAACACCTATAGTACGTGATCAATGTAAAGAAAAAAGAAAATTGTTTATTTCGTCCAACAAAAACAATAACAACGACTAAAATCCTTTTAAAATTAAAACAAGAATATAGCAATAAAACGTAAATTTTAATTAACATAAAAATCAAAAATTAGTTTCCTTTAAAAATGAATGCCGTAATTATCAAGCAATAAAGACTTTCATAATAATTATCTCAGAAAGATTCTATTAAATCTACTTGTATAGCAAGACGGAAAAATTTTTCTGAAAGAAATACGGATTAAAAAAATTATTAATGAAAATAAAGGACAAAAGATAATAACAAAAATTTTTTACAATTAAATTAAGGCACAAATTATTTTTTTTACTTATTATGTATTTAAAAATAATATGTATAATAAAAATCTAGTTGCACATTTTAATTGTGGTTTCTTTCACAACTTGCTTATCAATAATAATTTTTAGATTTAAAATTACTATTGCTGCTACAAAAAAAAAGAATAGAGACAAATGCATACAATTAGCAGTAGTGTTGTCAAAGTGCAGAGAGCAAATTTCAAAGACTAATTAAAAATAATTAAGAAAAGTGTAATACAGCCGAAAGTTAATCTCTCATATATAAATGTACAAAAAAGTTAAAATTTATTACATGCTTTCGAATATATTAATTTTGGCATAATCATATAAGCAATTACTATTTCCAGTTATTATAAAACCCGTATAAAAAAAATTAGTCAAACGCAAAAAAAATTCAATCAATCAAAAAATGATATATTTTTGTCTCAGAGATTTAAAAAAAACAGGTAGACAATATAGATTGACTGTAAAATAGACTAGTAGATTCGTTCGTAGAAAAGAATATATGCCTCAGCGGTCATTACGCGAGCTTCCTCGACGACGTGAACCGATGAATCACTAATATGATACCATTTATTGTTAGTTTTCAGATGTTCGAGATATTTCTGCGCCTTTTCTTCGGTAAGTTCATTAGGAGTTTCGGTTAATTTGCCGCGATTCTAAAAATAGGTTACATTTATTAGAAAAAAAATTCACATAACATTTTTTGCAGTGTAAATATTCATAAGAAAAAAGGGTTAGTACAATTGGCAATGAGACAAACAGTTTTTTAGTAAAAGGTAAAACAAAATGAAAATACGAGATTAAATAAATCAATTTTAACGCCATGCAATCTCGTTAGTCCTTTTTAAATAAAATAATTAAAATATTTTCTGCTAATAAAAAATTAATAAGCATAGAAAATTCTAAAAATATCTATGCGCTAAATTTTCAATAACAAGTAAAAAAAAAGTTAAAATTCCTAAGTAAAAGGCAAAGCAAAGAGACGTTATTTCCAATAATTCAAATCGCCCCTACTAATCGGCCTCAATAATTGTTTTGTTTTTTTAACGTGTATTTAAATGTTATATTTGGACTCTTTTGAATACATCTATTATGTAGAAAAATTAAGTTCAAAAATATTAGGTTGGCAAAAAAAAATGATGTCGGTTTATCCTTTATTTCTTCGAGTAGCAGCCGGACGAGCTCTTCAAGAAAGACATCAATTCAGCATTCGCTGTATGAACGCATGGCGACAAGTTATTGCGAATGCCTTTCGAATTAATGTATTGTAGTTTTATTGTATTAATAAATGTCGTTTCATATAAAAACCCACAATATTTTTTTGTCAACCTAATTCTTCGCTGAAAATTTTTAGAACAACAAAAGAAACAGTATTGAAATTGAATATTGGACCTCGAGTAATTTTTTGGATATTCCTAGGCACTCAAAGAAGGATAGAAGTAAATTGTTTTGTAATCAACATATTAGGCTCGTAAGAAAATAAATTGTAAAATAGACCTACATTATCTTGGTGAAATCCGTTCTCGTTCAAGGAAAGTTCTTTGCACTTTTGGGTAATTATGTCCGATAGGGAATCGGGCTCAAATTGAACAGAACGATCGAATAACGTCCGCATGATTGACTCCATTTGTGGACGCGTTCGCACGTAAGCGACGTAATGCCCGCCACCAAGGTCACCGGAATGCGACACAACTCCATACAGACTATACAACACCTTATTCTGTTCGGGATTAATGCACTAAAAAATAAAGCGCAGTTATATAATTGTATGTGTTCAATTTCGAATAAGTTAAGAATATACCTTTACAGACTTTCGACAAAATGGAGCCAAATCAAGCGTATCCGTAAACTCGACAATGCCACGAAACTTCTTGGTGGTCATTTTGCCCAAAAAGAATGCCTGAAAGTAAATTTTAAGAATAAGAGTTTAAAAATCATAACCTGCCTGGAATATTATTAAAGCATACGCAAATATTTATGAGATAATTACCTGCTCGAAGCGCTTCAGGTGAAGAGTCAAAACCAACGGAGGTTTACAAATAAGATAACGCTTGGATGCGTCCACCGACTTTCTTTGGGAAGTAGTATCACCCTGAATTAAATTTTTCATCAAAAAATGTCAGATAAAAAATTTCAATTACCCTAAAATTTCGTGTGGATAAGGCCGCGGGTGTTTTGAGTCAAATTTAAATTTGGCGCCAATGCGTTCATTCTGTTGTATCGAATCCGTTGGGGTCAAATTTTGTGCCGCCTTTGTATCGGTTTCATAAAAATGGGCACAAAATTTGGACCCCAAAGGACCCGCATACAAAACAAATGAACTCATTGGCGCCAAATTTAAATTTGGCTCAAAACACCCGCGGCCTTATCCACACGAAATTAGGGTATCTTTATTCTTTATCGTCTTTTTTATCCAAAAACAACAACCTTCTTTCGAGCGCAGCATTTCTCGCACTCGTATGCGTTCGATGCGGAAAGCGTTTCGGGCATGGTGAATAGACGCAACGCGTTCGTGACCGAAAGCGTGTTCGAACCGTCGAAAGGCAATTCGGCCAACTCGGCAATGTCGTCGTCGTCGGCGAGGCGTGACGCGCAACGCTCGCCGTCACCGGCGCTCTTTTCCTTGTTGTCCTCTTCGTCCCTCTCGAGAACAGCGTTCTCTTCGTCGTCCGTCGTTTCTAAAATGAAATTTTTTCAACGAACGCCTATTTGGGTTGCTTCAAAATTGTTATCAGGGCAAGTTTAATCCCGAAATTCAAAACTGTTCGCACAACTGGGATTTATGCGTCCAAAAAACTTGAAAAAACGTTTCGGTTTTCAAAGAGAAGCCAGAAAATTTCCCATCTATCCACCGTTATCGGTCACGTCGGGTGCGCTAGTAGTAATTGACTTATTCGTCGTTTCTTCCCGATTCTCAACAGTGTTGCCGGTCACCGTTGTTGCGTCGTCGTGCTGCGTAGACGAACTCTCACGTCGATTACGTGCCGCCTTCTTATTTTTCTAAATAATTTAAGACATTTTTATTCTAGTTATTTAATTGTATTTTTATTTCTTTTTCTTGTTTGCAAATAAAAAAAATCAAAAGTTTTCATTGACTTTATTATCATTGTAATTATTAAATTGTTGTATTTGATTACGTTAGTGTATCTATAGCGCCTGTTTGTCCAATAAATTATTATTATTATTAATTATTAATTACTTTGTATATAAGTTACGAAAACAAAGCTCATATAAGAAAACAAAACGTGAAAAAATATGGCCGGGAAAATACGTATATGGCCGAGAAAATACGTATATGGCCGGGAAGATACGTATATGGCCGAGAAAATACGTATATGGCCGGGAAGAATACGTATATGGCCGGGAAAATGCGTATATGGCCGGGAAAATACGTATATGGCCGGGAAAATGCGTATATGGCCGAGAAAGTACGTATATGGCCGGGAAAATGCGTATATGGCCGAGAAAATACGTATATGGCCGGGAAGAATACGTATATGGCCGGGAAAATGCGTATATGGCCGGGAAAATACGTATATGGCCGGGAAAATGCGTATATGGCCGAGAAAGTACGTATATGGCCGGGAAAATGCGTATATGGCCGAGAAAATACGTATATGGCCGGGAAGAATACGTATATGGCCGGGAAAATGCGTATATGGCCGAGAAAGTACGTATATGGCCGGGAAAATACATATATGGCCGAAAAAATACATATATGGCCGAGAAAATACATATATGGCCGAGAAAATACATATATGGCCGGGAAAATACATATATGGCCGGGAAAATACATATATGGCCGGGAAAATACATATATGACCGGGAAAATGCGTATATGTAGTAATGAAACAATTGACAATGCACTTCCTACATATAGCATACATCGATTTATACCTTCAAATTCAACGAGAAAGAACAATATAATCGAATTCGGTATCGCACATTAGCCCAGAAAACTTAAGTCAAAATGTGGAGGTCCGAATGCTCGATAAATTCCACTCTCTATCAGTTTTCATATTTTGGGCGGCATTTTTCCTGTGAACCATATTAACAAAATAAACGCAAACCTTCTTTTTCTTCGACTCCTTCTTTTTCTGATGTTTGCTCAGCTTAGGCGGCGGCTTGTTGTTGTTCGTGTTGTGAGCTTCGGACATTTGCTTCTCCAGCTTCCACTGCTTCTTCGTCAGTTCGCCGGGAAATCCGCAAAAACTCTCTTTGGACCGTTGCAGCGGAAGAGACAAATCGAAGAAGGGCTCGTAGCGAATCGAAATGAAACCGCAGCTGAGACATTTGATACTCTGTTGAAGAGTTCCGCCAAATGTGGCGTCGAGAACCGGTCGGGCCGGACCTTCGAGAAGCGCTTTAAAATTAATTCAAATCTTTGGGTTCTTATTTTTTTCTCATAAAGAAATAAACAATATACCTTTGTAGAGAAAAATCAGCGTATCCTTCTCGTCTTGCGTATCGGATGGTTCATCTTTGACATGCGTCGAGAAATCCCGCTTGAAACGATCAATCTCCTCTTGACGTAAGCCGTCGAGCATATACCGCAACAGCTCGTGGGCGTCCTGTTGAGCAAAGCCGCGAAAACGTGGCGCCCTAAAATCCCAATAATAGTGTAAATAAATTTGAAAAAAAAAATTTTTATTTTAGTAAAATAAATTAAAAAACTTATGAAAGTAATTGCCGAATAATTTAAAGTTAATTTTCAAGTACTATCCCACAAAAATACTGTACACAAATACCCGTATATGCATTTCTAAGCGCTATAAATAATTAAAAATTATTCAATTCTTATCAAAAAATATTCCAATCCCATCTTTAATGGTGCCATAACTTGCCTACAAGTCATTTAAAAGATAAAACTCCTTTCAAATTTAAAAGTCATTAAGAGTGATTATGCCTCTAAAATGCCTCATATACTCAAAGTCATTTAGAACGGAGTCATCTAAGAAGTCAAATCTCCGCTCTGATCTTCAATTCTCCAAAAAACAAACATTAATTAATACTCGAGTAAAGATACTTTCGACAAATCTGATTGAAGAGTCCGCTTGGCGACGGCGCTCGTTTGTTGCAAAAGTCGTCGTAGAAAGACTTAAACGAGGCGACAAGAGGCATGGCAGTGTCGGAAAGTTGAATCCGCAAAACGGGAACGTCCACGATCTTGTCGCAAATCTTCGTCGAATACTCGTGGCGATTTTCAATTAATTCAAGTTTAGACAACTGCTCAAAATACAGAGAAACGGAGTGTGTGTTCATTAGGCATTGCATTACCGAGTTGAAGAAACAGGTGTTGCCCAAATTCGGTAAACCCTAAAATAATGTAAATGCCAAAACATAGAAAATAGTAATTAAAACTTCGAGTTCGGTCCAATTTCAATGGCTTATTATAGCGTCCGTATGATGTGCACTCTTACCAATTAAACACGTATTAATTTCTCAACCAAACTGAAAAATCTTTCTTCTTTTCGAAGAAAAAGATATGTGCGCTATGCGTTCTTTTCATATAATTAAAATTACAAAGCATAATTATATATATCGACAAGTCATTGATGCTGATGGCGAATGCCTTTCGAATTAATGTATCGTAGTTTTGTTGCTCATAAAGTTCCATATAAAAACCGACATTTTTTTCTGCCAAGCTAATATTTTTCATTTACATTTTTTAAATTTCATTAAAAAATTGAATAATAGAAATGTTTAACTAATTAAAAATATATGGTAAAAATTCAATTCTATCGCATAACTATAGTAAATTGCATACTTTTGGAACGCGATTCATTATTTTATGTTCCGTCTCCAATGGCTCGTCTCTAAAACCATTTAGAATAAGAAATTTTTTAAGAATTTAAAACTTTAGCAACTATACCTCTCAAATTTCCCATTTGCAGTTGCGTCAATTAATTGCTCCTCCGAAGTGTCCGTTTTGTTCGTCATAATTCCTGTAAAAAACTCAAAAATGTAAAAAAAATTATTTACCATTGTTAACTATAAAAAATTTCAAGCTATTAGTTTTACCCTTTTCCCTAAAAATAGATATTCGATAAATTCGACATTAAAAAACAAAAAATTTTTATAAATTACGTGTATAAGGCCGCGAGTGTTTTGAGCCAAATTTAAATTCGCACCAATGATTCTGTTGTATCGGATCCGTCCAAATTTTGTGCCCGCCTTTATCTCGGTTTTATAAAAGTGGGCACAAAATTTGGACTCGCTTGGATCCAATATAACAGAATAAACTCATTGGCGTCAATTTAAATTTGGTTCAAAACACCCGGCATTATACACGCGAAATTAGGGTAAAAAAAATTTTGAAACTAGCCAAAATTTCTCACGCAAATGCATATAAACACCTCAAAAGCGAAAAACATAATAAATCACAGCGACAAGCAAAAGTCCCGGAACACCTTAACCTATATATGTAAAAATTAAAATATTCATAAAAATTTTTTGAATTTATCAAATTAAATACTTGAATTTATCAAATTAAACCCAAAAATAGGCATTTTTAAAGTGTTCCAGACCAGTTGCACACCCATGTATTCGTAAAATAATGTCCTCATACTATAAATAACCTGCAAAAAAGTGTTTTAAACGGCAACCAACAAGTTGAATACGAAAATAAATATGCCGAATGAGCCGCACGACAAACGCCACAAGCGCAAAATATGACATAAAATATTATGAGACAAAGAAAAAATATTTAAAAAAAAAAACGATATAAAAATATCATTTTCAACAATATACGATACGAAAGTATCGTATATTGTATATATATATATATATTTTTTGTAGTAAATATATATATATTTTTTTTGGTCATTTTAAGGACGATTTTGATGTTGAAAATAAAAAATAAAAATAAAAAATTAATTAAAGTATAGCTAAAAAATAAATATAAAACAAAAACCAAAAGTTTGCAAGTTTTCACGCAAACACATCAGAGTAAAGAAATCAAAGTTAGAAAATCTCGAAGGCTTAGTGGACGGACGTAAACCCGATAAGGATTTCAAACAACAAATCATCCACAAAAGAACTCGCTTGCTTCGCAAAAATCAAATCCAAAATTAAAAAACTGTTCAAAAAATATTATTTATATTTATAAATTTTTATTTGGCGTATAATCTACCTATAATTTTTATTTTTGAAAAAAAATTGTGTTTAAGATATTAAATTCCAGTTGAAGGGTGAGGTTCTATTCGTTGTACCTACAAAAGAATCAGGAATATGTCCTCAAAACTTTGAACAAATGGAACTAAAAGAATACACCTTCCAAAAATAAAAATTTTTTATAAATATTTTTTAAATTATATTATGGAATATTGAATTAAAGATGTTGTATTAATATATTTTTTTAAGTAAATTTCAATAATTTAAAAATATTACACTATTAAAAAATTAATGGAGACTATGGACGTTTCTGAACCTTCTTCCGTTTCTGTTCCCGTTGCTTCTTTTGAAGTTTGTTTTTTAATATTTAGCTACATTTTATACAATTCTTTCGTAATAATTTTTTAGTGGTCTATTTAAATTTTTAAATTTATCATTTCTTTTTATTATTGTAACACATTTTATACAATGGAACTTATATTTCAATTAATTTTTAGAGCAATGCTTTGAGCAAGAAGGGTCGAATTGCTGCACATAGTCATGTAAAAGGTCTTGGTTTGAATGCCGAAACCGGCGAGGCTTTGCCACAAGTAAATTTTTAAAATTTTATTTTTTAACAAAAAAGAAAATGATATAATTTTTAAGGCATCTGGTTTTATTGGACAATGCAATGCGCGCGAAGCCTGTGGAATTATTGTTGAAATGGTCAAGCAGAAAAAAATGTCCGGACGAGCGGTGCTATTGGCGGGCGGGCCGGGAACGGGAAAAGTACATATAATAGCATACAATAATATGATTTTTTTAAAAACTTTTGGAAATAATATTTATTATTATATTTTTTATACCGACCTACGGCACCGTTCTTTAAGCCTCTCCGCATAAGTGCTGTCTAATTTTTTGCTAGAACTCCTCTTTGACTTTATACAAAATTAAATGTGTCTTATATTGTTAGATTTGGGTTTAGCGCCATTTAAAACCCCCAAATAAGAATTTCAAGCAGCTTTGGTTGCGATTTAAAAATTAGGATTCAGAGTGTTCCTGCACAGAGTCCCAAAATTTGGATCAAAAAACTGATTGCGCGATTGTTCAAATTGGCCTAAAAAACTCCCGGGTTCTATAAAAATTGGAACAATTGGTCGTGTTTGAATAGGTGAAAAAGCTGTGGACAAACATAAAAATGAGCCGACATTTCGATTTCTTATATAAGATAACAATATTCAAATTTTTTACATGATTTCATATTTTTTTCTTATTTCTATTCAAGTTCTCATTTCGTTTTTAGACTGCGATTGCTTTAGCGATGGCGCAGGAGCTCGGCGATAAAGTTCCGTTCTGTCCAATGGTCGGCTCGGAGGTTTTCTCCAGCGAAGTGAAGAAAACTGAGGTCTTGATGGAGAATTTTCGAAAGGCAATTGGTATTTGTTTAAAACTTTTAATATTTATCTTTTTAAAAATATGATACTCGTTAAGTTGGAGGGAAAAGGATTTTACTCGTCATGGTTTTTGTTTAGAATTTAATTATAATATTAGGTAAGTTAATGTGTTGTCTGATGTATTCTCCTTTTAATTTTTTAAACTATATTTTAGGCGTACGCGTAAAAGAACGAAAGGAGGTATTCGAAGGTGAGGTGACCGACATTACACCCGTTGAAACGGAGAATGTTGTCGGCTATGGCAAGGCCATTCAACACGTTCTCATCTCGTTAAAAACTACAAAAGGTGCTAAGGAATTGAAACTCGATCCGTCTATTTACGACTCACTTGTAAAGCAGCGAGTGAGCGTCGGCGACATTATCTACATTGAAGCCGGTTCAGGCGCGGTTAAGGTTTGCGTTTTTTCATGTTTTAATGAAATTATAAAAGAAATTTAATAAAAATTGTTTTGTAAAAAAATTATTATTAGGCGAATATTTTGATTTGTTATATTTTGTAAAAGAAATTTTTTTCTTTTAGCGTCTTGGACGTTCCGACATTTACGCCAACGAATTCGACTTGGACACGGACGAGTTCGTTCCGATGCCCAAGGGAGACGTGCACAAAACGAAGGACATTGTGCAGTACGTCACGCTTTACGACTTTGATTTTGCCAACTCCATTCCGCATGGAAAAGGCAGCGACATGCTGACGTTGATGAATCAGATGATGAAGCAGAAACGCACCGAAATCACCGGTATGCTACTACTCCGATTTCGTGTGGATAAGGCCGCGGGTGTTTTGAGCCAAATTTAAGTTGGCGCCAATGAGTTCATTCGTTTTGTATGCGGATCCCTTTGGGGGCCAAATTTTGTGCCCGCCTTTGTTTAGGCTTTCATAAAATACTCTAAAATTTCGCGTGTATAAGGCCGCGGGCGTTTAAATGGGCGTTAATGAGTTCATTCTCTGTTCGTATCGGATTCCTTTGCGGTCCAAATTTTGTGCCCACTTTTATGAAACCCTAAACGAAGGCGGGCACAAAATTTGGACCCCAAAGGATCCGCATACAAAACGAATGAACTCATTGGCGCCCCATTTAAATTTGGCTCAAAGCACCCGCGGTCTTATACACAGACGAAATTAGAGTAATATTTATTTGGAGCTGAAATACATAAAAAAAATGTTAAAAACTCTTTCTAGACCGATTGAGAAGCGAAGTCAACAAGGTCGTTAATCAATATATTGAGGCGGTAAGCACATATTTAAAATATATTCGAAAGATTTACGACGTAATTAAATTGTTTCTTTTAAAAAAATAATTATAGCGCAGGAAATTGTTGGAAATTGAATTGTTTTTTCATTAATTAAATTCTTTATATCGCCAACTTATATAAATATTTATTCAGGGTCAAGCCGAGCTGCTACCCGGCGTTCTCTTCATTGACGAGGTGCACATGCTTGACTTGGAGTGCTTTACATTTCTGCATCGTGCTCTCGAGTCGGCACTTAGTCCAATCGTCGTGTTTGCGACAAATCGCGGAATGATGAAAACGCGGTAAATATTTATCGGAGTGGATTACGTGATACGTGAAGGCCCTGGGATCAATCCCCCTCCGCTGGAAATGATCTTGGAACTAATTTTATTTCGCGGGTTTTTGGATGAGAGCCATCGCGGCCATCGAAATATCGGCTGGTTTGCTCGGCACAGGCATATGCGGTATGGAGCTGATGCGGCTTATACAAGGCCGGGTTAGCATCGCCACGTATCACCCACACTCTGTGCAATGTGTGGTACCATCCAAATATGGAGGACACCTAGGTGGGGTCGGGGGGCGGAACCGAACTTCGTTCCCATTGCAAAGTGAAACCTTCACGCACAACCAATGCTCCCCCTTTTTTATTCATTAGTGGGATTGAAAATGAGCAAAGTTAAGAATTCTTAGAAGAAACCTTGACCGTTTCACTCGGTTGGTTTCAAGCAAATTGAAACCTATCTCACAGCCACTAAGCCACTGCTCCCCTTTAATTCTACATATACTTAAATATTTATTGGAGTGGATTAATTTAGAGAAATTATTTTGAGTTCGGCTCACTTTTCGAAGGTCTGGTTCAATTTAGTTTTTAGAATTTGGGCCGGTTTCGGATTAATATTTTTAAAAATCAATTTTGCATTCAAAAATATCGATATTAAATTTAAAAGTTCGGCTCGCCCTTCGGGGAAGTCAATTTTAAGAATGTATTATATTTTTTTACATTTTATTTAGCGATTCGGAGGAAATAAATCTTCACGGTATTCCCAACGATCTCTTGGATCGACTCCTCATTGTTAACACTTCTCAATACACGTTGGACGAGATTACAGCGGTAGAGCTTTTCGCCCAAAAAAAAAAGCATACGCATATTTTTTTATTTATTTAGAAATTGGTCACAGCTTTTTGCTGAGTCAATTTGATTCTAGCTTTCTATTTGTTTTAATAACTTTTTGCTTTTGTTTTCTAAAGATTATAAGCATCCGAGCGGACGCCGAGGAATTGAAATTGAGCACGGATGCGATGAGTAAACTTTGTAAGGTCGGCCACGAGCGCTCGTTGCGATACGCTATGCAACTTTTGACGCCGGCTCGAATTCTCGCGCAAATCGCCGGACGCGACACCATTGAGGTTTAGTTTGAACTACTCATAATACATTTGTTAGAAACATATTTACCCTAATTTCGTCTGTGTATAAGACCGCGGGTGTTTTTAGCCAAATTTAAATTTGGCGCCAATGAGTTCATTCGTTTTGTATCGGATCCCTTTGGGGTCCAAATTTTGTGCCCGCCTTCGTTTGGGGTTTCATAAAAATGGGCACAAAATTTGGCCCCAAAGGGATCCGATAGAAAACGAATGAACTCATTGGCGCCCATTTAAACGCCCGCGGCCGTTGGGGTCCAAATTTTGTGCCCACTTTTATGAAACCGAGACAAAGGCGGGCACAAAATTTGGACTCGCTTGAATCCGATACAAAACGAATGAACTCATTGACGCCAATTTAAATATGGCTCAAAACACCCGCGGCCCTATACACGCGAAATTGAGGTACATAGAAACTATATATTTAGCAAAATATTAGTATTTATTAGTAAGGTATTAGTTTATTTTTTATTTATAATATATAGGCTTACCTATTTGATTCCGTTAATTTAAGCATGCATAAAAAATTTTAAATTTTTTTTCAAAAACTTTTTTCAAATAACTTTTGTTTTTTATTACTAAATAAAAAAATGACGCCTATTTTTAGCTATCAGACATTGAGCAGTGCGTTGAGCTGTTTATGGACCACAAAACATCCGCTCGGCAAATTTCGCAAGAGAATGGTCAACAATAATAAACACAATAATTACTTTTTTTTTGTTGTTTAAATTTTTTTCATCATTATTGTTATTTGTTATTTTATTCGCATAAACAAAAACAAAGAAACACTAATATAAATGATTTTTTTTAAATTTTATTTTATTGTTTATCTACATTCCGTATCTTGGACTCCGGTATTCGATATTTTATTTATGCATGATGGGTCCGAAATTTTTTTTAGCGTAATAATATTTTTTTATTACAAGCCTAATGGATTTTCCGCCAATAGCCGAGCGCATTAATTGGGATGAGGTGCCGGACGATGAACTTGAAGAGACCTATTTCGAACGAATCGAAGCCCTAAAAGAGATGTTTCCCGAGAAATTTCGCAACAAAGTCTCTAACACATTCAATTGGACCTGCTGGATTGCTAAAAGCTCGGTAATTTGGTTTTCGGTTTATCGTAGAGATCACAAACTATAAGCTAATGTGCATGGACATCGACTTCGGTTCACACGATTAGTGGATATTTTAAATTTTCGTTTTAGTTTGCCTTTTCTCGCAACGCCGTTTGGATATTATCAACCACCTTCTCGATTATGCTATTGCCATATTTGATTGAGAAGGAGCTTAGCGATGAATTGAAGAATCAGGTTCGCCAAATTAACCCGCTTTGATTTGAACCCATAAATATAGTCGAATAATTCTTTTCATCATTATAGGCTAAATCGCAACAGCAATTGCTCCTCGGCCCGGCGATGATGACGAAAGGGAACAAGCTAAATTGAGAAACGGATCGAAAGTGTTTATAATATGGCCTTTGCTGTTTGTTGTTATTCCAAAATTTGTCTCAATTTCACATTTCAAAGCGTTAGATTCTAAATAAAACATAAAACACATTTTGTCGACAATTGTATTTTCGCGTTTATGTGTGCCGTTTCACACGTTATATATCTATTTTCCCTTTTCTGTGTGAACCGAAATTTCCATTTTTTTCTCGAAAAAGATTAATAATAGCGTTTTAATAATTTATTGGACAAACAGGTACAATAGGTACACTAACGTAGTCATAATACAGCAAAATTACAATGATAATAAAGTCAATAAAAACTTTTGGTTAAATTATAAACAATCAGGAAAGAAAAAAAAGAAATACAATTATTCATAAATCACTTCCTCGCCATAAGCCTGGGTTTTGGGAATTCCCCGCTTTAACAAGTCGTTTAGAGAATAGTTCCGAATTATTACTGAGAATTATTTTTTCATATACCTATTTTATTCCAAGGATTAATTGTTCCGACAAAAAAATTGTGATTTTTAGCAGAGGTATTTTGATTTCGCAATAATAGTGCCCTTTTATTACTTATAATATTTTTTTGGAAGTACATCCAGGGATCAAGATGTGTTGTATGAGTCAGGATTCTATATACCATAGTTAAATCGAGTAAAGTACGTCTACTTTTAAGGTCTTGTAAATTTCATATTTTAAGTCTTTCTTCATACTTAATTTTTTTGGGTATTTTGATTCCACATTTCTTAAAAGCTCGATAAATAAATGTCTTTTGTACTTTTTCAATTCTATTTATTTCAAACTTGTTAGGTGGATTAAGTAATGTGGAGACGAGCCGTAATTCGTTTTGTGAGTAGTTCTGCACAGGTTCTGCGACCAATCGCTAGGCGCGTGCATGTCGAGCGTGCGCAAAACGAACCGCCAATCCCTTCGCCTCAACGCGATTCGAATACGATCGACTCGGGGAATATTCCTTCCACTTCCTGCAAGGGAACACGGGTTTAGTTGTTTTTTTTGTTCTTTTTGAACCTCTATTTGATTCACATTAAATAGTTGGTTTTTAGTCGTTGTACGAAAATCATTCCAACGAATCGGATATTTTCTTCGATGAGGACGCGGACTTGGACATTGTGGCCGAGCAAGTCGTACAAGCGCTTCGAAAAATCGACAAGGAAAACGCGATAGCGGACTCGGGATTGGTTCGAGATCCTTCGAACGAGCCGGACATTTCGCAAATGGGCACCGGCGAGGAGACGGCCAGTCGACCGGTTAATCGATTTCGTCAGATTATTTACAACGAAGGCGAGCTGGACCGAAGTGATTTCACAAAGCCGCCTTCTCCGTAATTTTTTCACTTTTAATTTCGGTGTAATGAAAGATTTTTTGGAGCAATCAAATTTTATTAGCGAGAAGAGAAATGCTTATAGGGAGAATCCCCATCCGTTCGATCCGTCGTCGACTCTGCCGCCAACGCATGCTCGATCTTTGGCCGTGTACGTGAACCATTTACCCGTTCTTCAGCGTCTAATCGATTTGGGAATGGACTTGCTCGAGGTATTATAATAATATTTCCATATTTTTGTAGAAAAAAAGAAAAAATTTCGACCGATAATTTTTTTCTTTTTGTGATTTCCGGTGGAAATAACAACAAACATCGGACGGAATCTTGTGCGCCTCGACTGGACGCGAGACGTGAAGCCGCGCGTCTTCTGGCTCGTCAAACAGGTGGGCGTACCGGCGGCGGATCTCGGCTCATATTTGACGAGAAACCCATACTTTCTCACGCAATCACTGGATGATATGAAGGCATATGCTTTGTTTATTATTACACGTAGGTCACGCAGCAAGACGATATACAATCGTATTTTTTATAACTTTTTTTTCGTCCCTTTTTTAGGCTCGCGTTCAATATTTGTACTCGAAAAATTTCACAAAAAGTGCCATTGCTAAAATTGTGTTCGCTAGCAGGTTTATAATTGTTTGTTTAGCACATATTTTATAATTGTTTCAATTACCCTAAAATTTCGCGTGTATAAAGCCGCGAGTGTTTTGAACCAAATTCGAATTGGCGCCAATTGGAGTTCATTCGTTTTGTATGCGGATCCCTTTGGGGTCCAAATTTTGTGCCCACTTTTATGGAACCGAGGCAAAGGCGGCCATTGAATGAAAATATGCCAATTGAATGGGCTCTTCAACATTGCTAGATTCCTCCTTCTTTTCTAGCTCTTCGGGACCAATTTTATCGGACTTTTTTGGCTGCTTATCTCCTTGATTTACGTCAAACGATCGCTTTTCCTGACTATTGGAATCTCTAACAGATACAGCCGGATCCGTGTCCTGGCTATCGTCATAGTCGAGCTCCTCCAATCGACTCAACGAATTTTGCGGTGTTGTCGGGAACCGATGACTTAACGTGTGTTTCAAAACGGCGCTCCATGTGAATCGAACTATCGGCCAAGTCGTCGGTACCCACAATTTCCAATTCGCTTTGAAGAGAAGAGCCCTGGCGAATCTTCCATGCTCCGGTTCGCTCTGTCCATGTTAAGTACTTTGTGTCTGTTCCTGACCATGTTAAGTACTTTGTGCCTGTTCCTGTTCACGTTGGGGAGCCTGTGCCTGCTCCTGACCATGTGTCTGACCATATTGGGTACCATGCTCCTGGACTCCAAAGGGATCCGCATACAAAACGAATGAACTCATTGGCGCGAATTTCAATCTGGCTCAAAACACCCGCGGCCTTATACAAATTTTAGGGTAAATATTTTTTTTCATAGATATTGGCTCAATAACGACGTGAAGATTATCGACGGTCGCCTAGGATTTTTGCAACGACAATTTCGACTGCGTGGATCCGATGTTCGAGAATTGATCACGAAGGAGCCGCGTATTATCGCATTCGGAGTGGGGCCCATTCAGGTATTCGAAATTTGTTTTAGTTGATCCATTCTTACCAAAACAAAACATTCATTTTTTAGAGAATACTAATTTTATTGAATAAGGAATTCGGCTTCACACCCAATCAGACGCGACAAATGCTGTTGGCAGATCCACGCCTTTTTATGAACGCAGGTCTATTTTTACATTTTCGGAATTGGCCTTGATTGATAGATAAAAACATTTCAAAAAAAAATAAATAGGAAATTTATTTATTTTTTTCTGAAATAAAAGACATCTACCTTTTAGATTCAAACACGGTTCCCGTCCAATATAACTATTTGACCAAAGTTATGCAACTACCGCTCGAGCATATCGCGGCATGTCCGCTGGCTCTTCGCTGCCCGGTCGCATATTTGCGACGGCGCCACGAGTTTCTGCATCGCGTGGGACGCGCTCAATACAACCCGAATGTTCCCGATTATGTGGCGCTCGCTGACGTTATACACCCCAGCGATCGATACTTTGCCGAGCATGTGGCCTACGCCCGGCCGGAGGACTATGATCGATTTTTAAAACTTCTATGAAAAAAGCCCAAATTTTTGTTATATGTAATATTTTGTTGAGCATATTATTATAGTTTATAGATTTAACAAATAAATATGTGAATATTAAATGCTTAACGCAATTCGCGCGATACAATACCAAATTTAAGTTAATAGTGATGGAGATGATGATGATGTGGTGATGATGATGATAATGATGATGTGGTGATGGTGATGGTGATGATGATGATGATGATGATGATAGAGATGTATGATGGTGATGATATCAATAATAATAATAGTGATGATGATGATGATGATGATGATGATGATGATGTGGTGATGGTGATGGTGATGATGATGATGATGATGATGATGATGATGATGATGATGGTGATGTGGTGATGATATCAATAATAATAATAGTGATGATGATGATGGTGATGTGGTGATGATACCAATAATAATAATAGTGATGATGATGATGATGATGATGGTGATGTGGTGATGATACCAATAATAATAATAGTGATGATGATGATGATGATGATGGTGATGTGGTGATGATACCAATAACAATAATAGTGATGATGATGATGATGATGATGATGGTGATGTGGTGATAATACCAATAATAATAATAGTGATGATGATGATGATGATGATGTGGTGATGGTGATGGTGATGATGATACCAATAATAATAATAGTGATGATGATGATGATGATGCTGATGATGATGATGATGATGATGATGATGATGATGATGATGATGGTGATGGTGATGAGGTGATGATGATGATGGAGATGATGGTGGTGATGATAAAGATGCTGATGATGATGATGATGATGATGATGATGATGATGATGTGTGATGATGATGATGATGATGATGATGATGATGATGATGATGATGATGATGATGATATCAATAATAATAATGTGATGATGATGATGATGATGATGATGATGATGATGATGATGATGATGATGCTGATGATGATGATGATGATGATGATGATGATGATGATGATGATGATGATGATGATGATGATGATGATGATGATGATGATGATGATGATGATGATGATGATGATGGTGATGATGATGATGATGATGATGATGATGATGATGATGATGATGATGATGATGATGATGATGATGATGATGGTCAGCGTATATGCATGAAGAAAAAAACATTCATGATTTTTTTGTAATGAGTTTTTCACAAACAAGGCGAAGAAACTTTTTTATCTTCCTTAAAATTTTGACAAGAAATGTCTTGGCGGCCGAACGTTTTCGCGTGCACAAAATATGTGTGAATATTTTGAAATGATAAAGTAATTTTGTTCAAAGAATTGGTCACTCATTATTTCGATAACGATTGCCTCTTCCATATACCACATCGATAGATATTTTGTTTTTGATAATTCACTCAGATGCGAATGTTTTTTGGGAAATAATCTGTTTTTATGTCTTTTAAATTGTGTCAAAATATTTTTCCTATATACGTGAGCGAATATATTTAGCAATAGAAATAATTCTAATAATAATTTTCCGCGATTCGAAGAGGTTTTTTCGAAATTCAGAGATGAAAGCCAATTTGATAGAGCCCGGCGACAACGAGGACATTACCGCCGAGCGTCGTGCCGCCACCATCGACGTGCGCGAGTTGGCCCGCTTCATACACGGCGGCGAGGACGTGCTACGCCGACGCCGTGAGATTTTGGAGTTTGTCGAGTCGTGTCCCGAATTCCGCGATCCGGTCCCGCTCGAGTTTCTCAGCCGCGAGCGTCGTCACGAGGAGCAGGCGCGAAAAG
The DNA here is from genome assembly GCA_024678965.1 of Bradynema listronoti. Taxonomy (NCBI): domain Eukaryota; kingdom Metazoa; phylum Nematoda; class Chromadorea; order Rhabditida; family Allantonematidae; genus Bradynema; species Bradynema listronoti. The sequence goes on from JANLNO010000009.1 coordinate 1,922,178, forward strand.
CCGTTGCGATGACCGACCTCGCGCTCGACAACATCGACGGTTCCGACTTTTTTGGCGAGGGAATTTATTATCAAAGGTGATAGTAGTAGCTCATAACCTTTTATTGTTAGTAAAATACTCTTTTACTTTTTTTTCTATTCCATAACTTACAAAAATTCTAATTTCACATTAATACTCGGCACGTACGCGCAAACCGAACTCGTGCATGGCACGAATCTGAGAGAATTTTTTTGGACAAATTAAAGAATTGAATTTTGAAATACTCGTAGCTTTTTCACGAACAATCGTTTAGCCTGATAATGGGGCGAGATTTGCACGCAATGTCGCTGCATTACGTAATGTTTCTGCCCACATTGCAAGGCCAGGCGGACGACGAACAATTGGACGAGTGGCTGGGACTTGTAGGTTTCACGCCTCATCATTATCCTAAAAAAAATTTTTGCATCCCTCCATTTGTTCGCTTAGGCAATTAGCCGCGGAATACTCGGCACGTACGCGCAAACCGAACTCGGTCACGGCACGAATCTGAGTCGACTCGAGACCACGGCCACCTACGACGAACTCGCGCAGGAGTTTGTGCTCAACTCACCGACCGTGACCGCAACGAAATGGTGGCCCGGCTCGTTGGGAAAATCGTCCAATTTCGCCGTTGTGATGGCGCAGCTCATCACGAACGGTGTTTGCCGCGGTCCACATCCGTTTATTGTTCAGCTACGCGATCTGGAAACCCATCAACCGTTTAAGAGTAAAGAGTTGAAACGCATTAATGAAGTTGATGTTTTTTAATTAATGAAGTTGATATTTTTTAAACTATGTTTTTGACCTTATATTCAGCCATCCAAGTGGGCGATATCGGACCGAAATTGGGCATTAACGGCAGCGACAACGGATTCCTCATATTCAAGAATCATCGAATACCACGTAGAAATTTGCTCATGCGTCATGCGAAGGTTTTTTCCATTAGCTCCTTTATTTTTATCATTTTTGAGGCATATTCATATTCGTATAGGTTTTGCCCAACGGAGAGTACGTTGCGCCGAAACACAACAAACTCGCCTACGGATCGATGATTTTTGTGCGTTCGATTATGATCCGTGATCAGGCCCTGCAACTGGGCGCAGCGGTGACGATAGCCACACGCTATTCGGCCGTTCGTCGTCAGGGCGAAATGGGCGATAGCAATGGGTAGGCTTACCTTTTACTCTTTCTCACAGCCAATGAAATCGAGGGAGAAAAGAGATATTGTAACACGTGATACGTGAAGGCCCTGGGATCAATCTTCTCCCGTTGGAAATGATCTTGGAACTAATTTTATTTCGCGGGTTTTTGGATGAGGGCCATCCCGGCCATCGAAATATCGGCTGATTTGCATAAACATATGCGGTATGTGGAGCTGATGCGGCTTATGCAAGGCCTGGTCAGCATCGCCACGTATCACCCATACTTTGTGCAATGTGTGGTACCTATTGTCCTTTTCCAAATATGGAGAAAAACTAGGCAAACTTCGTGCCTAGCAAGTGAAACGTATCCTAAAGATACTTGGTACTGAAGGCCACAGATAAATCCTGCCCCGTTGGAAATGATCTTGGAACTAATTTTATTTCGCGGGTTTGGATGGGGCCATCCCGGCCATCGAAATATAGGCTGGTTTGCTCGGCATAAACATGCGGATGCGGCTTATGCAAGGCCTGGTCAGCATCGCCACGTATCACCCATACTTTGTGCAATGTGTGGTACCATTGTCCATCCAAATATGGAGAAAAACTAGGTTAAACTTCGTGCCTAGCAAAGTGAAACATATCCCAATACCAAACTAGGCCATCGCTTTCCTCAAGCTTCTTATCCAATATAAAAGTCTACAATGATGCGGTATGCTTGGGCCTGATCAGCACCGCCACGTATCATCCATACTTTGTGCAATGTGTGGTACCTATTGTCCATCCAAATATGGATCGAACTTTGTCCCAAGCAAAGTGAAACCTATCGCGCAACCACCAGGCCACTGCTCTCCTTTAGATATTGTAATTGTAATAAATATATTTCGATTTTCGAATAAATAAACTTTGAAGCGATGCGACAGAAGTGCAGATCCTCGACTATCAAACACAACAGTACCGCATTGTGCCGTACATTGCGGCCACTTTGGTCTTTCTTTTTGCGGCAAGCGAAATACGCGCCCTGTATTTGAAGGTCACGGAGCAGATTTTGCAAGGCGATATACAATTGCTCGCCGAAATGCACGCGCTCTCGTCCGGTCTCAAGTCGGTGATCTCCTGGGAGGTCGCGAAGGTACACAACATTTTCCTTAGTAGAAGTTCTAATTTTGTGCAAAAAACTTTATAAAATTTCAAACTACCCTAAAATTTCGCGTGTATAAGGTCGCGGGTGTTTTTAGCCAAATTTAAATTTGGCGCCAATGAGTCCATTCGTTTTGTATCGCATCCGTTGGGGTCCAAATTTTGTGCCCGCCTTTGTCTCGGGTTCCATAAAAGTGGGCACAAAATTTGGACTCGCTTGGATCCGCATACAACAGAATGAGCTCATTGGCTTTGAATTTGACTCAAAACACCCGCGGCCTCATAGACGCGAAATTAGGGAACTAAAAAGCCCAAACAAGCTAAGATTTATTTTACATAGATATATATGTGTTCAGGGCATCGAACAATGCCGATTGGCATGCGGAGGTCATGGCTACTCGCAGGCTAGCGGCTTTCCAGAAATTTACGCCTACGCGGTCGGCGGTTGCACATACGAGGGCGAGAATATCGTAATGCTGCTGCAAGTCGCGAGGTTATAGTCTCTTTGATTTTGTTAATAAAAAGTAATTTTATCGACTTCTAACGGCATACCATACAGCATTCAACTTTGATCTCTATAATGAAATTAGAATTTTTCTCTTACTCCTTTTTCCCTTTTCCTCTTTTTTTTCACTTTTTAACCCATAAGTGACAATGAATGTTTTGAGTTCAAATTTGCGCGCAAATTGGCGTTTGCCTTCATTCTGTTCTTTAATTGGGTAAAGCTTTGGAACCACACTCAAAATATGTGCCTAGGAAGTTTCTTATTCTTTTTATGTTTATAAATCCATACAGAACAGAATGAACACATTTGCCAATAATTGCACAAATTTAAATTCGTGTACACAAAAGTGTACACGTCGTCATTTATGGGTTAATCAATCGGATTGGAATCTCATTTTTGACCCTTTGATAAATTTTCTCGTTGATCTCTTAACCAGCTATTTATTTTAAAAAAATTGACGGGTATATAAATATAATCATGTTTTGGCTTGTTTAGAAATTGAAGTTATTGCTAACACAAATTTTTTCACTTTTTAATAGTATTTCGCAATGTGGTGGCATATTTTTTTAATGACTGTCGAACTTTAAAAATGCCATATGTTGTGACGGAGTTATAAAGAAAAAATTCTAAGTATGTGATCAAGGTCCGTGTGTAGCTCAGTCGCTAGAGCAGCGCTCCGGTTAAGCGTTAGTCGCAGGTTCAAGTCCTGCCACGGAAGTCATCTTTTTCCACATACACAACACCATATTATAAATTTGTCCTATAAAATTGCGACGATTCCGTATAGGCAGTTGATGAAAGCGGCGGCGAGCGTTCGTCGAGGCAGTGCCCATCTTTTGCACCTCGAGTCCTATTTGTCGAAGACGACGAAGAACGCCTATCAAAACGACTTTTCCAGCGTGGACGCGATTGAGTCGACTTGCCTCGTTGATTTGTTTGAGAATGCGGCGCGGATTCAGGTGATATTTATTTATTCGTTAATTGTATCGCCTATTTTTCTTTACAAGTTATGTTTTAATTTGATCTGAAACACTTAATTTAACAGAAAATGCTTATAAAAAGGACTTGGCTAAAAGAGGGATTAGGAGAAATTGAACAACTAAATAAATTTCTATCGATAATTTGACACTTTTAATTCGTCTAATATTTTCTGCATATTTCTGTTATTCGTTATCGTTTTTTTTCAGATATTTCACGCCTTTGATTTGTTGGAAAAGGCACGTGTACGAAATTCGTCGGCCGAAAAAGCGTGGAACGAAACTTCGGTAGAGTTGTGCCGAGCTTCACGTGTAATCTTTTTTATAAAAGGAAAAACGAAATATATACACTCCTGTTCAAAATTATAGCGCCATTTTAGAAAATGGCATAACTTTTAACCGAATCATTCAAACGGCGTTAAACTTTCTTTTTTAAACTTTTTTATTTTGTATAAAAGTTTCGGAATTTAATTTGTCTTAACTTTAATTTAAAGAAGAACAATATCTGCTGGTCCCAAATTGATTTTAAATTACAGTAATTTCGCGTAGATAAGCTCTCGGGTGTTTTGAGCCAAATTTAAATTGGCGCCAATGAGTTTATTCGTTTTGTATCGGATTCCTTTGGGGTCAAAATTTTGTGCCCACTTTTATGAAACCGAGACAGGCGGACACAAAATTTGGACCCCAAAGGAATCCTCATACAAAACGAATGAACTCATTGGCGCCAATTTAAATTTGACTCAAAACACCCGCGGTCTTATACACGCGAGATTAAAGTGCCTATATTTTCTTTAGGCGGACATCTAATTAAAAATTTTAATTCATTTTTTAACTAATAAAATTCCGATAAATTTTTTTTGTTTTTAATAAAATAACTACGCCATATGATTTTTGCAGTTACACGTCAAGGCTTATTTGGTGCGTAACTATTTTGAGCAGGCCAAACATGCCACCAGTAAAATTGCACAGCTGTGCATCGACTTGGGCAAAATGTTCGCGCTTTATCATATCACTACAAGTCCGGAATATTTCGTAAGTTGCAAATGTTTTTGTTCGTCATTTTTTTTTTGAGAAATTCTCTTGAGTTTAAATTCTCACAAAATCCCTATTTAATTTGTATAAATTATTTTTCAGGCAAGATTCCTCAGCACAACACAAATGGACGCATTGCAGGCGGGCGTATACGCTTTGCTGAAGCGGCTCCGTCCCAATTGCGTGGCGATGGTGGATGCGTTCGACTTCTCAGATCGCGAATTACGCTCGGTGTTAGGTAGACGTGATGGAAATGTTTACACCGCATTGTTGTCCTGGGCCAAGCAATCGCCGCTCAATCGCACTGAAGTCATCGAAATTTGTTGAAATTCGCAAATCATTGGCTTGTAACGTAATCAGTTTAAAGAGTGGCATATTGCAAAAGAAGAAGAAGACTATCATTTGATTTATTGATGGCTTTTTTACAATATTACTTTCAACTTTGTTGTATTCATTTTAAGAGGACAACTAATTATGTTACGGGTCAATAGATAAAAACTATCAAATCGTTGGTTTTCGAAACAGTTTTTGAAGACAATTTACAAATTAAATGTGTTCATTTTTTCTGGTCAGAACATGTAATAGGAAAATAATGCAAAAAAAATAATATAATGAGTCATTTTCGAATACCAATTCAATGGTTTATCTTTTTCTTTTTATTTTTGAGTTGCATTCCGATTTTGGTTTAGGTGTCGACCGCTTACGAAAAATACTTACGGCCTATGATGCTGCAGGGACGTTCAAAAATATAACAATTTCTACACATATGTACAAAAAATTCATATTTTTATGCAATTTTTCATAATAACATAATTGTACAAAAATTGAAATATTTATTTGCACAATTAAATATATTCAGCAATAATATATGGAAATGAAAATGAGACAAAATATTTAAGCACCGAGAAAATCTGAAACTAAAGGTGGTAATTATGTTTTAATCTTTTAAGAATGTGAAATAACTTTCTTCTTTGTTTTTTTTCTTATTCACTCTTTATTTGACTGACATAATCGGCGTAGTCAACTTTTTTCAATATTTTTTTATCTCCTTTATGTATTATGCCGCATTAGATGATGAATGGCAATGAAAATTAAAACAAAGACGAATCGGATATAAGTGGATTGTATAAGAAATGGCGAAAAAAATAAGAAAAAATACAAATTAATTTTACAATATGAATACAAAATATTCGGAATGCCCCTCCGAATAAACATAATAGGAATGAAAAAAAGTATAACAACTCTGGAAAATTTTTTTGATATATCTTTTAATGATTTAAAAATAAACTTTATTGCATCGAATGGATGACATTTTTTATATGAGCCTAATTATAAAGTTTTCAAGAGTTCTTATATTTTTATTCACTACCATATGGTATTAAGAACGAAAAAGAAGCATTTTGCTTATTTCAAGCAAATGTGGAATTAAAAACTTTTAGAAATTACAGAAATTGAGCAAAACGTGGATGCAGTAGATATGATTTCAAAAAATTGAACTTAAAAAAGCGATTTTGTGTCGAATTTGGTTATTCAAATAAGACCTTCAATGTTTGGAGGTGAAATATAGGGAAGATTCTTAGCGTGAATGGTTTCTTCTAATTGTGGTCTATATTCACCATGATTACGTCGACGATCGCGGATCCTCCGAATAATGAAATAAGTACCAATTAAAATAGCACAAACCAATATCAACACCTAAATTATTATAATTTATAAACAATTTTTTTCATTTTCTTTGGTTGTAACGGAAAAATAAAAACTTACAACAAAAATGCAAAGAATGATTGCCCATATGGGCAAAGAATTTGATAATGACATTGGTATAGCTATAGTCGTTGATGTTTCTCCATCGTGATTCATTGATGAGTGAATTTATTTAAGTTGCCGTAGAAATAAATTCAGATTAGAAAATTAGACCATCTAAAACCAAAATATTTTGTCTAATTATCGTTAAAAAATTCTTGGTTATTAATCAAAAATTTTTATTCCATTACAATTGCTTATCTACATGTATGCTTCATATTACATTCATCAAAGTCTGTTGCTTTGAAACATAAAATTTTTATGTTTACGATTATTTCAATTTAAAAACGAGACCTTGAGCTATCATGAACAAAGCTATAAAAAAGCGTCAAAGCTGTGGACGAAAACACACTTACACAGAGACTACCTGATTGGTTATTAATTCTGAATAAAAATATTGTAAATCACTTAATCTTATTATTACAAACAATCGGCCATTTCATATTCGAGTTATTGTGAAATTTTGATGTGTCACAAAGAACAAATATCCTTTCATGTATATATTTCTTTTGTACAATAAAGAATTTAAAACTATGTTAAATATGTGCGTGTAAATATAATCCATAAATTTTCGGAAAAGAATTTATCAACCATTTCAATTCCACTTATACACTTTTTCTCCACTTATTATTCATTCGAAAAATGTAAGGCGAAAATTACAAAACGTAATCGATTACGACTTTTTTATTTTTTAAATTTAAATTTTAATATCAACTAAATTCAATATCAAACAAATAAAAATTGTTTTAGAAACGGCGATCATTTTTATTGGAATATACTAATAAGAAGTTTATAAATGAGAAAGAAAATTTTCAGCGGTAAGAAAATCACGTATGATTTTTTAAATATTTAACTATACGTACATGGTTTCGCGATTAAAAAAGGTGAAAATGTATGAGAAAATGAAAAATAAAATAACCATAAAAAGCAAAGAGAAATTTGTTATAGTTTAAAAGAAAAGGAAAAAGAAAATTAAGGATTGTGATATAATAGTAATAGAAAACGTTTTAATGAGTAATATAAACATTAAGAAATGAAAAAATGAGAAGGCATTTACGTCACCCAAATGCGAGATGGCCAACGCACATATTATAACAAGGTGGAGAGAAAGGAGAAAAATCATAGCCAAAACACACAAAAAAGACTTTGGAAACGTGTATAAAGGGAATTGTCGGCAATGCGTAATGTAAAGGCGAAAAGCAATGCTAAAAAAGCAAAAGAACGCATACAAAAAATTGAATTTTCACTCTTACATTATTATCTGTATTTTACATGTATCAGCCCTTTTTCTCAATTTGGCCCTACCTTCGGTCTATTTCGAAAACAAAAATGTTTTAATTCACGCTTTCTCTTTTTGTGACATCTACATATCTTCGTCGGATGTATTATCAAAAAGATTTGGTCCAAAAACGTCGCATTTGCCAAACCCAAAATTTCACATTCATTTTTTAATATGTTATTAAGAATTTATTTTTTAATATGTTATTAAGAATAAGATATTTTACCCCAGCATGTCTTGTTATTTTTAAATGCGTTACTAAAAAATTTGCTAACTTTTTTGCATTTATTTAATATTTTATTTTTATACAAAAAATATTTAAATTTCGATTCATTTCGTTATTAACAATAACAATTTTGTCATACGCGTCCAGTAATAAATGCACGTTTGTTACCCGCATTTTGTAAAGACAATCTTAACATATTTGATGACAACCATAAAAATAGAAATTCTGTTAAAAAACGGATAAAAAATAGAGTCTATGAAAATTCTATTTTATACATATACGATATAGAAAAAGTCAGACAAATAGTACAAAGGCAATTTATTAAAAATACAAATTCATATCAAAGCTCTAGTTCTAAATAGTTTAAAAATAAAAGTTAATAAATATATCTTTTGAAACTTACTCGTTCTTCAAATTAAGTATAAATCAATATTGAAAGCTTAAAAAATTACGGATTAATAGATAAAAATATAATAAAAATATTTTACTCATTCATATCCCATATTACGCCAATATAATAGTAAAAAAAATACTGGACACAAAAAAGAGATATAATAAGTATTTGAAGATATGATGACAAAAATTATCAAACCAATTTAAAAAATAGAGAATCAAAACCATATAAAAATCATTTAAAAAAATTAGATTATGTTTGTTGATGAAAACATTCGCAAATCATATGTCTGGCCGATCGATCTATTTCCATCGCCATTTATTATAACCGCCATAAACCTTTCGGCTGACCTAAAGCGCCACACTAATTTATTGTATAAAAAAGGCCCGACTTTTTTAAGATCAAAAATTAGTCAGAAATCAATTTACATTTTTGAATTTTTCTAACATATCAACCGAAATTTGTTGTCAATTTGTGTTAATGTACAACAAAAATTAATCTAACAAAATTTTTCTCAACTCAATTCGAATTGTTTCGATTATTGAAAAAAATAGATAATGTAATTTTGTGTATTACCGTATTTTGTTTGCCGGGACACAGTGAATTTTTAAGGCCGGAAACGGGAATATTTTGCTTCGCCTGGAATTCGTCCGTGGTATTATCGACGAATTGTTGTGTGCCCATGGACGATGTTTTCAATTTACTATTCGTTTTCTTGTACTTTCGATTTCTAAAATAGTCACCATAAAAAGTTAAAATAATGCGATTAAAAGTGTTGGGACTATGGCCATTATTGTATGCCGTTCATTTGCTCTTTTAAATGTAATTTGGTTTTATCGCGCTATATTTTTTTTACGGTCATTATTTTAATCTTTTGTTGTTGTTTTTTCCAAAAAAAAAAAAAGTTAAGTGATTTCGGAGTTAGCTATGAATGAAGTTCTGTTAATTATCTACTTTACGCATTCAACCTAAAGTCTAGTGGTGTGTCTTATCACATTAGTCACAGGGCGTAAACATTTTTCTTTGTTAAACGTCATTGAGAGACATAACAAAAAGGTGCAAAAAAAATTCTGAATCAAAGGGGTGAGAGTTCGTGAAAAGAATGTTTCAATCACGAACCCGCTCGGTTTTGGCCGGCACTTCCGGTCGATAAACGCATCGCAGTTAACGTCAACGAGAGGATCTTCGGCGGCGCTGTTGCACGCCGCCTCTTCGCCCTCCGCTCCGGCCGCATCCGGCAACGGTGCGCGTCGACTCTTGCGACACTCGCACGCGCCGCTAGCGCACTCCGCATTTACGCCGTTCCCTTGTATATTTGCATTTTTTGCGGCGGCCGGCGACGTTAGCGCCGCGTTAGTGCAACGTGGAATGGAGTTTCGATTGTTGGGAAACTCATTCTCGAGGTTCGACGACTTGCGCGACATTGCCGGCATCACCTGCAAGTCGGAGAGGGAGCACATCTGGGGATAGAAGGATTTTTTCGATTTCAACTCATCATTGTTCAAAAACGATGTGCTAGGGCTTTCATCCTCGCAGACGTAAAATTTTGGTTGGTTCGCGTAAAAATTTTCATCAATACTCGAAGCGTCCACATCATCTCTTGCATTCTCCGACTGAAAATGTTTTGCGTAAAATATTCATAAAATTTATGTATTAAAATGAAATATTGAATTTAAAAAATATTAAATAAAATGATTTCGTACCTCGGAAGTTGTTCGCAATCTTGTAAATTTTCTCTGGACGAATTGTCTCGTCTGAAAAATTAAAATAATTTATGTTTATTTAAGGCGATAGATTTCACTTGGCTTGGGACGAAGTTTGATCCGACCCCATCTAGATGTCACCATATTTGGAAGAGTATCAAATATTGTACAGAGTATGGGTGATATGTGGCACCTAGGTGTCCTCCATATTTGGATGGACAATGGGTACCACACATTGCACAGAGTGAGGGTGATACGCGGCGATGTTGGCCAGGCCTTGCATAAGCCGCATCAGCCCCACATACCGCATATGCCTGTGCCGAGCAAATCAGCCTAGATTTCGGTGGCCGGGATGGTCCCCACTCAAACCCTCAAACCCGTGAATTGATTTGTTTCAATTGGTAATTTCCAACGGGGAAGGATTGATCCGAGGTTCACTTATCACATTATGCTTTTAGGCAATTGTAGGTCGTAAATTCAAAAAATTTTACGTCTTTTTTGCCGTTTTGCTTTCGAGCCATTTGTCGCATTGCCATATTCTTATAGGAGACGACAACGGTGAGCGGCGGACCGCGACGCGTTGTTGTCGACTTGGGCGGCGACACGCTCACGCTCGCGTCCGACGTGGAACGTTGCTGACTCTTGAGGAGATGTGACGCCGTAAAGGGTCCGTTCCGAGAATTCGCCTCATCGGCCAACGGACTCTTCGGCGTTTTTTGCGGTCTTAATGCGCCGCTCGAGAGCGTGGATCGCCGCGCGAATCGCTGCTGATAGCGACGATGGACTTCCGCGATGTCCGGCGTCATTAAAGATACTAAAAATTGGAATTTAGAAAATTGCACTAAATTAAAAAAAAAATTTCAAATTCAAAAATATATATTAGGTTTAATAAAGTTACTTGGAATAATTTCATTAACAATGCCGGATCCTTTCATATTGTCGATTGAGCCGCGTCTGGCACGCCAAACGCCTTGCAACGAATTTCCCTTTAAAAAGACGGAAATTATTGAGTTCCCGCCGTTTTTTTCTTTTTGAAATTGTGCATTAAAAACAAAATATGCAAAGATGTAATGTCTTATGCAGGGTTGCCAGATGTCCTTTTTAAAAAAATTTGTTCTTTTTTTGAGGGGGTCTGTTTTTTTTATTTTTTGTTCTTTTTTTGAGATGTTTGACTATCTGATGAAGAATGGCTCACTTAGACACAGAATCAGGAGTTCCGAGAAGTATTAATTGTTGAGAGAATAAAGAATCTGACCCGAAAAGTTAACGAAATAGACCAATTCAGATATTTTTAGAAAAATCTTTTTTGTTGTTGGAAATTATCAATAAAATATTTTTTTCGTGCCCAGCGTTCTTTTTTATTTTATTTTCATCTGGCAACCCTGGTCTTATGTCATTCGATAGGGAATTTCCTGCTCTACAAAATAGCCGGTTTATTTATTTTTTTGATAATACACTTGAGGATCTGTGTCCCACGTTGTCATCCCGTGGTAAACGTTGTCATCCCGTGGTATATAATCGCCGCTTATATTGTTTTCTGTCTTCTGCGAATTGTCTCCAATCATTTTTCGGATAAGCAAAACGAAATTCTTTTCCAACACCTTCATATATTGCTAATAGGGGACCTTGGGCAGCAATTCAACGGGTTTGATTGCGACTTTCCGCCGTATTCTTCAAATTCTCGGGATGTTCATTAGCGTGTTGGAAAAAAACGACATTTTCCCTTTCTGAAAAATGGTGTAGAAATACGTTTTTTTCTTTCAAATTTGACAATTCATTTTAATGCTTTTTGGGAATTGCTAAAAATTACATCATTATCAAAAACTAAAAACAGGCCATCTAGTAGAGCAGAAAATTCTCTATTGAATGACATACACCTTCACATATTTTCTTTTCAATGCTGTTGAGTACGCTGGGACTTTCGGTCGGTCTGCACTTTCCCAGTTCGTTCCCACCAAGACTTAGTGCGCTTTTTTTGTTTCCCTTTTCTTTGCCACGCACAACCGGATATTCAATAAAGAATTAATTTATTTGCAAAAAGGAAACAATAAACAATACGGAATAAAAATAATTAAATGTCTCGGAAAATAATTATTTTTCTCCAGAATAAAAATAATGAACTGCTCCTTCCTATTCGTCTCCAATTATTATTTTCACATAACCCCACTTGACGCGACAACCGAAAAACTTATCAACTTTGAGCGATAATTCAAATTATCTTTAAATTCTCGCGTCGTACGCGACAAATGCACAATTTCGAAAAGAAAAAAACGGCGAGAACTTATCGGACAATAAATGCTTTTAGAGAAGAAGGGAAATCTTTCGGTTAACTAAAAACGAATATGCCCACCTTATCGGAAGGGCTCTGATTATTCATTAACGTGGAACTGATGCGCGACAATGACGTATTCGTGGGCATCGGACGAATTCGCAGCGGGACGGTTTTTGCTGAAAGAATGCGCGAATTTTGCGAAAAGTCCGTCAACTCGACATTAATGCGCGTATTGCGAGGTTGAATTATCTAGAATAAAATACACGTACCGGAATTTCGAAGTTTTTGGCCGATTATTTCCGATTTCCACCAAAAAAATGGGTAAAATTTCGGAAATTAACTCAAAACATTTCAAGTATTTTCAATTTTTTTTATTAGTATTTTTCGTTTTGTGATGGGTGCCGTCGTTTTTTTATATGCGATGGCACGACGTGGTCAAGACGACTTTAAAGAAAGGGCCTACTTTAAAGAACACGATCTCATGGACCCAAAAGATCGACGTCGTGTTCGCTGCGATGAGCCGCTTCGGCGCATTTTTGGCGCAAAAAGAATTCGGGTTTTTACTTATCAAAAATTGGAAAAATATGTTGATCCTATTTCGTATTTCTTTAACCTCTCTTTTCATATTTAAAATTTTTGCCACCGTTTAAATGGTTTGTTTTAAGGCTTTTGGAATGATGAGCACTCTCAAGAACCATATAAGCGGCGCGACAAATCTTAGCGAGGAGGAGCTGGCGTCAAAAATACTGGCGGAATTGAACCCTTTTGAAGGAGAAAACGCTAGCGAGGAATCCGACGGTGAGGTATTATTTTGAAAACGCGTGTGAATATTTTTTTGCCTTCAACTTTTCATTTATCTACCAATACAAATCAGTCCTGTAAAATGCTAAATTATTTCTTTTAGCATTTTAAAGGACGATGAATCCAATATAGATTTCCACACAATTTGTTCTAACTTTTTTCTACGATAGATAGAGACGGGGTTTTTTGCATTTTGTAGAGCGTATTCGATTTGTGGGGGACTGGATTTTAAAATTTTCATTTTTAGTATTTTTATAGAGGAAAAAGCAACGAAAAAGTGCATGTGGCTGAGCATTTTTTTCGAGGGATCAATGGACTTGAAACTTTGTTAGTCCCTTACATACATTACACTCTATAATTGAACCTGACGAGTGAGAGCGAGTTGTGAAACTTCAAAACGGAAATGCGGAAATTTGTCATTTTTCACGTATTATTTAACCCATTCCATAATCATTCATTCATTTTCTCCCCCCCCAACGAAAAACGGGGGGGGAGAAAATGAATGAATGATTATGGAATGGGTTAAATAATACGTGAAAAATGACAAATTTCCGCATTTTTTGCCGTTTTTTGAAGTTTCACAACTCGGCTCCTATCCACTCGATCAGGTTCAAATTTATAGAGTGTAATAGTGTATGTAAGGGAACTTATAGCAAAAGTTTCAAGTCCATTGGATCACTCAGCCACATGCACTTTTTTCGTTGCTTTTTCCTCTATAAAAATACTAAAAATGAAAATTTTAAAAATCGCTAAAACACGTCCCCCTACAAATCGAATACGCTCTACAAAATGCAAAAAACCCCACGTCTCTATCTATCGTAGAAAAAATTTTTTTACGGATGGGTAAAAAATTTGCCTCAACCTAATAATTATGAAACCTCAAAAAAACGGCAAAAATGCGGAAATTCGTCTCTATCTATCGTAGAAAAAAGTTAGAACAAATTGTGTGGGAATCTATATTGGTGTTCATGCGTCCTTTAAAGTGCTAAATTATTTCTTATATCATTTTAAGTTTTTGACTGATTTTTTCCGATTTAAAATTTATTTTTGGAATTCCAATTTCCTAAATTTGACAAAAAAAAAATTACCCACTTTCTTAACAATTAAATTTTTTTTTAGTTCAATTAGAATAGGTTTTTGAATCAATTAGAAAAAAAGCCGAATAAAAAGAGAGTGAAATAAAAATACCTGATCGGTGTAGGTGACGGCCAACGTGACGCTTATGCGCGGCGATTCGTCCAAGTTCACCTCCGTCCATTCCAAATAGCCGAAAGGCGGGCAAACGCAGCGCACCGACTCCAACAGCACGCTATTGTCGACGAGATTCGCGATCGACATAAACACGTCTTTGATCACCATCGCGGAGTCGTCAACTTCCGACGGCAAATCGTTTATCTAGAATATGTGAACAATGAAATTGTGCTTGGATTCGCTCATTCAAATCGAAGATCCTAGGCCAAAATGACGAGAAAGAGAGAGAGAAAAAATGCAACCGTCGAGGAGTTGTCCCAATCGCTGTCGAGGAAAATCTTAAAGCGACACTTTCGCTTGGACTCATTGTCTTTGAGCAATCGGCTATACATTCCAACCACCAAATCGATGGAATGCGTAAAGGCGGATTTATTCTGCTTCTTAAAAATAGAGAAAAAATAGAAAAAGAATAATATTGTTGAATAAAAAAAAGAAGAGAGAGGACTCACATTTCGCGCCTCCAAATCCGCGGAAATATTAAGAGGCGGAAAATTTATGTAATCGTCCTGCGGCGATGCCGACGATTTCGGCGAGGATGTGATGGTGGTTTTGACGGGCCGCAACAAATTCAACTCGCCGACCTTCTCGACAATATAGGCGCGAATGGCGGCCGGCTCGATGCCCAAATTCTCGAGATCACGTTCCGTGACCTGCAAGAGGCGCGATCCCCGGATTTCGTGCTGAAGAATGCGACTAATCACCTTGTCGATTACTTTTTCGCTAATGTCTTTACCTGAAAATTAAAAAAATAAAAGTTATATTAGAATAAAAAATGCTAGCCGGAATAGAAGTACCGGCGGCCATGTATTGAACCCATTCGCATACGCAGTCCGCGTCCCATTCCGCCACGTCGGTGGTGTTCATGAGATCGATAACGTGCAGAAAGTTTCGATGACTGCTCTCGCGTCGACGAAGAATTTGTTCCCATTTCTTCAGCTCCTCTTTACGGCGTTCATAGTCCAATTCGAGCTCCTGAAAATTCGATTTTACTCACTCAACAGAGGCTGGAAATAAAAGAAGGGAAAAACATACGTTGATTTTTATCAATTGCTCCTCGATTTTCTGATGCCATTCCTCCTTTTGTTTGACGAAATGAACGCATTCACTGTGAACTTCTTCGTTGACGTCAATGTCCTCGAGATCATTTAAAATCTCGCGCATTTCGATTCGATCCTTTGGATCTTTGTACCAACATCTTTTCAATAGACTAAAAAGAAATTAAAGTAAAATACTTTTTACTTCAACAATAAAAATAATTAGACAAAAAATGGAACTCTCTTTTTGCACACCTCGATAAATGAGCCGGGCAGGTGTCCGGCAAAAGAAGTTGGCAGCCGTCCTGTGACGTAATCGAATAAATCTTAAAATCCGTTAGACCCTTGTAGGGAATTTCTCTCGAGAGAATCTCCCATAATAATATGCCGTAACTCCAGACGTCGGTCGCTGTGGTGATTCCCTCTCGTTGGTTGATTATTTCGGGGCTAAATACTTTTCAAATAAATATATTAATTAAATAATTTATTAGTTAATGTGGATATTGTCGAACATGTGCGCCAAACCTCATCCACGCAGCCGTGCCGCCCCATGTGGGCGCGGTATGCGAATGCGTAAGATCCTTGGACGTGCCAAAGTCGCAAATTTTGCACACCGTCTTCTTGCCGAGAACGACATTTTTCGATTTGAGGTCGCGATGTATGATTGTGGTCGGTGCCTCATAGTGCAAATAGGCAACACCGTGAGCTATCTGAAAGAAAGGAATTAATTTCAAATTATAAATGCCGGGATTGGAACGGAATATAAAGCTCTATCGTACCTGCTTAGCCAATTTTAGAATGCGCTCAAAAGAAAGATCAATTTGTGCGTTGTGCAAATATTCGAACAGTGAGCCGTTCTCTGCGTATTCTAAAAAAATAATAAGGGAATTAAAAAATATCACCAAATAAAATGTCAAACGTCAAATGTTGGTCGGCAAATGTTTTTTAATCTACTAAATAAAAATAGCGAAAAAAACTTTTATATTTGCTAGTAAAAAAATTAACTTACCAGTCACAATATAAAAGTCAGGATTTGCATGAGAAACGCCAAAGAACTGGATAATGTTTCGATGCCTGACTTGGGATAAAATGTCAACCTGTGAGGAACGAAATGTTAAATGCAGCAAAATTTAAAAATGTCAAAAAACAAATGAATACTTCTCGTTCGAGCATGAAGACTTTCTTTAACGCTACGACCATAGGCTCTTTGGCAGATTTTATTCGCCAAATCCCTTTGAAGACGGAGCCGAAGGTGCCGGCACCGAGTTGCTCGCATACTTCCAGTTCGTCGCGTGGAATAAGTGGATAATTGGCGGTCAACTTTGTGATGGGGACAACTCCTTCTTCGCATTTCACTTCCGGAGTTTTTCCTCCGACGACGATGACGTCGTCATCTCGCATGATTTTCCGACGTTTGGCACCGTATTGGCTTAATAGTTATCTGAAAAGCTATCATTTGGCCTTTCAAAATGACGTAAAAAGAAAAAAATTATAATCAAATGTCGAGTTAAGAAATAAACAAAAATAAAAATAGCAAATAGTTTAAGAATTTTTTTTTCTTTTTAAAAAGAATATCGTTTATTTTATTTGATGAAAAGTAAAATATCATAAAAAAACAATAACAAAAAGTGCTAGACGTTTATTTAGTCGGGTAAACAAAAATTAAATTGTTGAAAACTTTGTAGTTTTAATGTGCGCGATTTTAAAAAAATAAGTCGTCATACGTTTTGTGTTTTTCAAAGAACAGATTAAAACAGTTTAAAAATGTTTTGTACGTTGAAAATGTATATTTGAACCTTGTAATTAATTGGCTAAAAAGAAAAAAATCGATATGATGAAATAAAATTTCAACGGCGAGTGCAAATTAAGTACAAAATATATTCATTTAGAAAAGGAAATTGTTATGTTATGAAATAGAATGAACAGAAATAATCATAAACTGTGAGTAATTTGATAAAAAATAAAGCAAAAGCGAACATATAAAAATATTAAGTTAAAGATATCAAACCAAATGATAAAAAAGATATTTTGTATATTGGTTTATGTTTATCAGGAAAATTCCGCAATTCTTTTTCAGGCTTCAGCCAAAATTTTAAAATATTCAATCCTGTTTATTCAAAATCGGAATCAAAGATTTAAAATTTGAAGTCCTTTTTTTACTCTCGCCGGATTCTAATAGTGCCAAAAAATTTTTTCAAAATAATAGTGGAAAGTGGATTGTTAGGCAGGTGGAGTTATTTTTTGACTCGATTTATGAAATGACGTTTCTAGTTTTTTTTATTTATCAATCGTTGTCAAAGTAAATAGGATGTTGAAAAAGTTTTAAAAAACCAAAAAATAATGCTTGTGCTTTTTTTACCTTTTTACTACTATGTATTGCAAAAAAAGACAACAACAAAAGTACGTCATGGAAAGAAAGCAAAAAATGAAAGTTTGTTCGTGTTGGCAAAAAAAGCTTGCTTATAAGCTCATAAAAAATACATGCACAATTAAATTGCTAAAAAACAATTTAATTTAATTAAACATTCTTGATTTTTAATCATAACATGAAAATAAAATGAAATTTACGTTAAAAAATTCCAGCAAACAAGAACAAAAAAACACAATAAACAAATTTCGTCGTTATTGCGATGTTTTTTGTTAGTCTATCCAAACCAAAGAACCACAAGTGATCGAATTTTGGAAAAAATATTTCTCAGTCTTTTCAACCCATATTTTATTGCTTTTCAATACCATCATTATTTAATTCCATCATGCAATTTATATTTGTGAGGATTACAATAATTTATGCAAGTGCGCTATTATAAATGCGTTTTAAATTTTATCAACATTTTCCACGAAATTAAAAATACATCATTTTATTGTTATTTTTATAAAGTATGACATGTGAAAAAAGTTTTAACATTTTCAATAAATCACCTACGTAAATGGATGTGATTTGCGCGATTTAAAATTCATTGCACAATAAATCAATATTCTGTCCTTTGATTACTATTTTTTTCGTCTACAAGACAATAATAAAAATCTCCGCAATACATATTCGAAAAAAGAACAAACGTAAAAATAATAACCTGCACAAAATTAATAAAGATTGAGGAAAGAAGAGAAAATTCTTATAGTGAAAAAAAACAAAATAAACATGGATCATACGTTGCTTTTTTCGTCTTCATCTTGTGCTCTTCACTACTAATGGTGTCTTATTATTATTAATATTATTATTTGTAAACATACGCAGAAAAAACTTGTATGGAGTATGTATTTTGTTGTATGTATGTTGTTGTATACACAACGATTATGTGCACTCCATACAAAAACATAAATCGTCGGATAAGAAAGATGAACAGAAAGATGAAAATCGCTTTTTGTGCACATATCATAAAACGGGGGCTAAGTGCACTTTTATTTACAATGAATCAATTCGTGAATCAATGTACATGCAAAAAGCAAAAATAATTCTTGCACATGCAAATAAGCGAATGTAGTGGAATGATGCTGGCACATATAAACAAAAAAGAAATATATCGTCATCGTATTATTGTAAGTCTTCTATACAGTAGGAGTCAAAAAATGGAAATGACATGTGTTAATTGCTTTGAATTGACATAGAAAATTTTCTAAGCTTTATTTTCGATCTGAACTATTTTTATAATGTTTCTCTATTCAAATTTGAATAAATTTTATTATTTTGAGATAAATATTTCTTCCTAGTCACGTCAAAATTATAGGGGTCAAAACGTGGAAAAGCTTTCTTATTTTGGCTATATTTCGAGGCTGATTACAGGAAAATAAATTTTTATTAAAATAATATGCTAACTATAGCCAAAATATTCAAATTAAGTCATAAAAATGAATTTAGCCTTCATATAAGCCGCATTTGAAAAAGCCGATTTTACATTAAAAATCGATATTGATCCAGAAAATTTCTGATCCGAATATGGATTTTTCAGAAAAATGAAGTCGATTTCTAATTCACAAGATGATGTCATTTAAAAGAGCACGAAATTTTTCATAATATATTGTGGAATTAGAAAAATTGGCCGCAAAAAAGTACATTTTCAAGTTTTATAAATTTAACGTTATGTCCAAAAAATATAATTTGTCTAATTCCACAATATATCATGCAGAATTTCATGCTCTTTAAGATGGCACTATTAGTTTTTCTGAACAATTCATATCCGGATCAGAAATCGATTTTTTCAGATTATAGCCGGTTTTTAATGTAAAATCTACCATAATCTAGAAAACATCGATTTCCGATCCGAATATGGATCCTTGAGAAAAATTGATGGTGCCATCTGAGATCTTGCATAATGTATTGTGGAATTGTACAAATATCCATAATATTTTTAGGAATAACGTTAAATTTATGAAACATGAAAATGTACTATTTTTAATGTAAAAAATACTTTTGTAAAATATGTTTGGCAAAAGTTTTGCGGTCAATTTTTCTAATCCCACAATATATTATGCAGAATTTCGTGCTCTTTTAAATGGCACCATTCATTTTTCTGAAAAATCCATATTCGGATCAGAAATCGACTTTTTTCCGATTAAGGCCTATTTTTAATGTAAAATCGACTTTTCAAGTGCGGCTTATACGAATGCTACAATTGTATTTATGACTTATTAAGCCTAATTATTACATTTTAATAAAAATATCATGTATACAATAGTTTTATTAAAGTGAACCTATCATGATCGATTTTTAATGTATCGATTTTTAATGTATATATGACGGAAATATAAAATGAAAAATTATTTTTTAAGTATAAAAATGAATGATTTGCCAGTGTACAAAAAAAATGTATTAGTAAAATTTGATAAAAAAAGTTGTACAAAATTTCGAAATTTTGACGAGCAATATTTCGAAAATTCAATTATGATGCGACAAAAAAATTTGTGTAAGAAATAATATTGCAGCAATAGGGATTTATTCAATCGCTTAGTACAAATATTTACATACATATATTATTATTTATATCCCGTTAATACATATCACAGTGATTTTTTTTTGAGGGAATAATTTCACGAGAGACTTTACTTTTTACCGAACAGGTCGAAAAAACAAATTTTTATGTGGAAATGCACAGGGAATTCCCAACTAGGCAAAGGACTCCAACGCGCCGGTGTCGCCGTCGCCGTAGTGAGCCTCCAAATCGGTTTCGTTGTCGCTGCTGCCGGTGCTGCTGCTGCTGCTGGCCATGCTATCCGTATCGCTCAACGATGAGGTAGAGATCCAGTCGTCATTGGTCGTCAAATCCGTAACGGTTGTCTTGGTTGTGGATGAGTCGCCTTCGCTTGTCGTCGTCGACAAATCGGTTCGACAAACGTTCGGAAAGCTGATACGATTACGCACGTTGGTTTCCGACGCGGAGCACGAGTCCACAACGTGATCACTTAAAAATTGATAAATCGACAATAAAATCAATGCTTTATATCGTCTAAAAGTTGAAAGAGTTGGCATGTAAAAATTGATGATTAGACCTGTCGGAATGTACAATCGAACGTCGAAAAATACTATAATAATTCATAACTAAAGTGAAATCAACTTAATGTAAGGCTTAGTCTGAGCCTAATGGCCATAGCTAAGCTCCGAAATGTCCGATCCGAAAGTCTTAACCCCGTAAAAATCAAAGGATAAAGCGAATTAATTTATACCTCAAATTTCCATCCGTTTTATGCGTGCATTCGCCAACTTTGCAACGATGTTCATCCTCGGCTTGATATCCGCTCCATGTTCCCACCGATTCGATAACGGAAAATTGCAATTCGCTCGCGTTGTTCTCTATTTGAATTCAATAAGTTCAAAAAACTTTGTACACAATTTTTCAAGTGTTAAGGAAAAATGCAAACTTAATTCAAAATCCACAAATATATTAGAAAATTTGGTTCTTGTGTGATATCGGACCACCAAAAAAAAAATTTTTTTCTAGTAATTTTTTTTAGGTTTTCTGGCACGGAGAATTCGAATTTGATAATGGTTTTTACCGATTTTGTTGTTTTTGTCCATTTTCGAAAAATAATTTTATGAAATAATTTATAACAAACAGTAAACAAAACAACGATAAATAATTAACAACTAGATGGGCCGAAATTCGGCGATATCTTGCAAAATGACGGTAAAAGGATTGCGACCATTCAAGTGTGTGCGCCACATATACTCCGCCAAATATGACTCCATGAAGTCGCGAGCAGTACCGCTTTGCTTCTTGTTGCGAAACTTAGCTCTTGAAAGAAACGCACTGCTTTCTCTTCACTGTTCACTCGACATATTAGTTGTGTAAAATTCATGTTATTACGTTAGCAAACTGAACATAAGGTTAGTTAAACATGCAAGTTGAAAATGTCAAAAACTGCACAAAAACAACAAAATCGGTAAAAACCATTATCAAATTCGAATTCTCCGTGCCAGAAAACCTAAAAAAATTACTAAGAAAAAAATTTTTTTTGGTGGTCCGATATCACACAAGAACCGAAAATTTTACCAGGAAAATTCAAATTGATATCGTCCGACACCGATTCGCGCTGATTATTTTCCTTCGAAAGAGGCTTTTGTTCTTTCTCGATGATTTCTTGTGGCTTATCGATTCCATTAGAGGACTTGATTATGATAGAAGAACGTTGACGAGCAATTTTCAAGCGGTTAAACTAAAGATCATTATCGTTAATTGTGCATTAATACAAAGTACGGATATTTCCGAGTTATATTTAATCAACCGACCAAACGGCGTCTTTTGTTAATGTGCATTTTTACGGCTTCGCTGAACGACGATTGAAGTCCTAAAAAGTTTAGAAACTTTTATCAAAAAGGTTCCGCCAAAAAAACACTTAAAAAATATTGTTACCCTGAGTTCGCGTGTATAAGGTCGCGGGTGTTTTTAGCCAAATTTAAATTGACGCCAATGAGTTCATTTGGTTTTGTATCGCATCCGTTGGGGTCCAAATTTTGTGCCCGCCTTTGTCTCGGTTTCATAAAAGTGGGCACAAAATTTGGACCCCAAAGGGATCCGCATACAAAACGAATGAACTCATAGGCGCCCATTTAAATTTGACTCAAAACACCCGCGGCCCTATACACGCGAAATTAGGGTACTTAAAAAAGAAAATATGATGAAAAAGATTCCTTGCTGGGTCCTTTTTGATAGAAGTGCCAAAATTTGAAGTGGTGAAAAAAAGAAAGGTAATTAAATTTCTTGTATTTTTACTATCTTCCTTTGACTAATTTTTTTATAAATTTAAATGCTTAAAAGAAATATAAAAATTAGAGCCGAGAAGGCAGGTAAAAATTTGCGCACAGAATAAGAAAAAATCCGGATGAATGAGAAAACAGATTATAATGGGACAAGCAAAGTAGAAATTGCGCAAAAAACTGTTAAACCAAAATAAACCTAATTAGTCAAACCAAAATATACCTAATTAGTGAATTGTGATAGAAAAAAAGGTGTTCAAAAGAGCACGCGTCCGAACCGTCACCAAAACAGAAACAATAGCGACGACTGTGCAAAAAGCGACCCAAATTTAGGGCCAATGCGGATTCCCTTTGGGCGCAAAAAGTGGTTTGAAACGGCTCGGTTGGCGTTTTCGGGGAAAATGCCCGCTCATTGAGTTTGGCTTCAACTCGCCCAACCTGTGATAGGAGCGCATTGTCCAGTCACTTTGAGCGCAACGCGTGCTCATCGGCACACGTGTGTCATTTTCTCTTTTCTTTTTATTCGTCTTTTCTCTTCGCCTGCTGGTTCGATAAATAATAATAGGTTGCCGACGACCGAGTTCTAAAATAACGAACGGTCTAACGGACGGCAGCGATAGACATAGAAGAATGTCATGCGCGGCATCGAATGCGCTCGCTGCCGCCGATATGTGGGCCTCTGTCATGTCAATTCTCGTTCTTATTCTGCAGCTTTCGTTGACGGCTTTAGCAAGTAGCGTGGTTCTAGCGAATTGTTGCTGTTGCAAAAAGGTTTTCATTTGATAGATAAATTTCATATCTGAAATATCTATGTTGTGTTGTTTTACAGAAAAGGCCTTTGGACCAGCCGGAAAAGGAAGTGCTAAGGAAAAAGTGCCGGGAACGCCGGCTGGGCCTCGGGCACCGGCAGCCGGCGGAGTTGCGGGTAATAATAACTAATTTAAACGAACATTAATAATTTTAATGCAAATTTTTATAAATTTTAAAAATTTTAAATAATCAGAGCTGGTTTTTTAAATTTATTATTTTTTAAAGTTTATTTACGACGTTAGGTTGGAAATAAAATGCTTTTTTCCAGGAAGCCAGGATCCAAACTATCAAACTCTTGCTGGAATTGGATCTGATGTGTTCGGAGAGGATAAAGCCAAGGAAGGAGGAGCTGCCGGAGGCGGCCCGGCTAGCCCCAGGCCACCCGTCGCTGCTGGAATGGCTGGTAGGTTAAAGATTCCGTTTCATTGAATTATTTCTATACAATAAATTATGCAGGTACGCAGGATCCCAACTATCAGACTCTGGCTGGCATCGGTCCGGACGTTTTCGCTAACAAGGGCGGCGGCGGAGGTGGCGGCGCACCCGCTGCGCCGAAGGCTCCAAATGCCAGTGGTACCGCTGGTGAATGAAAGTTTACCATAATTTAGATCAGGGTTGCCAGATGTCTTTTTTAAAAAGATTTGTTCTTTTTTTGAGGGGGTCTGTTCTTTTTTTATTTTTTGTTCTTTTTTCCCATGAAGAATGGCTCTCTTAGACGCAGGATCAGGAGTTCCGAGAAGTATTAATTGTTGAGAGAATAAAGAATCTGACCCGAAAAGTTAACGAAATAGACCAATTCAGATATTTTTAGAAAAATCTTTTTTGTTGTTGAAAATTATCAATAAAATATTTTTTTGCGTGCCCAGCATTCTTTTTTATTTGATTTTCATCTGGTAACCCTGAATTAGATTCAAAATGGCTTTGTAAATGATTTTTCCAGGAACGAATGATCCCAACTACCAGACGCTTCCCGCTGGCATTGGCGGGGATGTTTTCCAAGATAAGGGTAGGGGCGGTGGTTGTGGCGCACCTGTAGCACCGAATGCCGGCGGCATTGCTGGTGAGAAAAAAGCTCACTAATTTGAGGGAGGTTAAGAGGGAGGGGGGGGTTATTGCCTTAATAACAATCATTTAAAATTCAACATATGTATTTTATTATAATCATTATTTTTTAGGAACGAATGATCCCAACTATCAGACACTGGCCGAAATCGTAGGTGACGTTTTCAAGAAGTGATTATATGGCGTGTCCATTGCCCTTCTGGAGTTTGTATAATAAATGTATTGGCTAATAAATAGATTCCGAATATTTTCCGAATTCTAAAGTTTTGTTTGTGATACTATAATTGAATAATTGAATAGAAATAAATATGTATATTGGCTATATTTTTTCCTAAAAAATAACATGTAACTTTTTGAATATCTTTTATCCAAATTACTGTGATAAAATAAACTTATATTGCTGGACTTACTGTAATGCTCCTGGAAATTTGAATATTTAATTACGCATACAATTGAAAATAATACCTAACTAATCTTTCGGGTCGGTCTGCGGCCGTCCACATTGCAATTCAAAAAGATTGGAGAAAATTGGAAAATAAGGTCAAAAGTGATATACAGGACCAGGAAAGATCTTAAATTGAAAATGGTATTATATTAGAATTAAGGATTATTCAAAACATATAATATAGGAATAAATTTTCAGAATGATTAGACCAAATTAAAAACTAAGACCCAAAAATTGTTCTATGTAGAACCAGAACTAGATCATAGAGAAAAATTGTTATTAGATATTAAATTTGTATTCAGGACCATTATAAACCTATCTGCTGTCGTTTCTAGGATGATTTGAGTAAATTTTTTATTTAGGATTGGAGGTGGTCCTGTACAGGACCGGCGTAGGGTTTTAACGAAAAACTAAGGCTGGAGTTTACTATACTCTCTCCCAAAATTTTGAAAAAATTTTATTGTATTCGGGGATTATTTTGGGTCCTGAGAACGAATTCGATAGTCGTTTTATCCGGAAATGCCTTCTAAGAACCCTACGGAGATTGACCACTTTTGAACCGAAACTGGACATGGGATACCTCATTCGAAATTTCTCATCACGCTGATCGACCACTGAAAAATATTATTTTTAACTTGGTAGAAACATCCTATGAATGTTTTAATTATCTCTTTAGGATCCTGTACTATTCTCGGGCACTTTACGAAAGAATCTCGACCCATTCGACAAGCATACCGACATCGAGATTGGGCGCGCCATCGAATTGACCCATTTGAGCGATTTGATCGCGAAATTGTCGAACGGACTCAAGCATCAAATCAGCGAAGGTGGCGAGAACATTAGGTGCAATAATTCCAGGCCAACGTCAGCCAATTTGCCTGGCACGTGCGGTGTTGCGTCGTCGACCGCAAATCCTAGTGCTGGACGAGGCGCGGCCGCGTCAACGGACGTGGCGACGAATCAACTCATACACAATGCACGATTCGCGAGCAGTTCGCCGCGCGCACTGCGCTCACCATTGCTCATCGACTCCAATCCATTATGGAGTCCGATCGGATGATGGTCTTCGATGGGGGGGGGGTCAACTCGTCGAGTTCGACACGCCGGCGGCGCTACTGGCACGGGCCGAGTCCGCGTTCCGCTCGCTGGCTGCCGAAGCAGGAATTGTGTCGAAGAATTCCGACGAGTTAATGCATTATCCCACCACATGCTAATATAAACGGAAATCAGCTCAATTTTTCTTTTCCGGAATTTTTTTTTCAATTTATTGGAAAGATTAAAGCCATTTTTTTTAAATTTTTTAATCAACAAAACAACAATAACGAGAAACCAAAAATTGGGATTTTTAAAGTCTAGGCGTTGCTAGCGCCCGACTGAATATTATCATTTTCCGACTCGTTCTCCGCTCGTTGCTCGTCCGGTTTCATTGCGGGAAAGAAGAGCACTTCCTGTAAAATAAAATGATTTTTTCGAACGATTTGAATGGAAATTTGGAAATGGGAAAATATGAATACAAAAGTTTTCGTCATGCCTTGATGTTGTAGCTGTCCGTGAGGATCATCGCCAAACGATCGATGCCCATTCCCCAGCCGGCGGTCGGCGGAAGACCGTACTCGAGCGCGGTACAAAAGTTTTCGTCGATGAGCTGAGCCTCGTCATCGCCCGATTCTTTGTCCTATAAAAAATAAGGCAATAGTAATTTCAAAAATATTGATAACCGGGTGGCCCAATTTCGACCGCAAACTTTGTTTTCTTATAACTTTTTTATTCCGCAACCGATTTTCAAAATTCTTTTTGCATTTGATTCCCGAGGTTTTAGGATTTTATTTGACATCAGGCTTGTCGATACTGGTTACAAATTACGAATTTGCTAAGCATTTAAACTTTTTGCCACTTTTTCAAAAGGTTAAAAATGAATAAATCTGACATTAAATTGACGCAATTTTTCGAATTGATTTTTGCTAATTTTTTTATTTAATAGCTTAAATAATGTCCTATATAACGAATATCGTCTTCTAAAACAAATTTTACCTCCATTTTTAACTAAAAACTCAAAATAGTCCAAAATAGGCTTAATGCTTAGGATAAGTTGCCATCCACTTTAATGGAAATATCTTATCTTTTGAAAAAATGGCAAAAATTAAATCGAAATCAAAAATTGACAAGCCTAATGTCAAACAAAATCCTAAAACCTTGGGAATCAAATGGAAAAAAAACTTGAAAGTCGGTTGCGGAATAAAAAAGTTATAAGAAAACAAAGTTGGGCCATCCCGTATTACTCAAAAGATCAATTCTTAAAAAGTTCAATTTCTTTACTTCTAATGAACAATTCTGAAAGTGAATTGTGGGCCTAATAATCACAATATTAGCTCTCCACCTTAGCCTGTTGAGCGAAGCGCTGCTTTTGCACAATCGGATCGTTCAACTCGGTGTACGCATTGGCGATCTCTTTTGTGACCGCGAAAAGCTCAAAGCGCTCGGTGAGACCGGGAACGGATCGATGCCATTTGGCTAGCGGCGACATAATTTGCGGATGTCCGATGAGATAGGTGGGATTGATGCACTGACTCTCGAGATATTCGCCGACGAGTTTGTCCAACAAACGCGCCGCAGTTCGCGGCGCCGTACAATCCACTCCCTTTTCCGTAGCAATTTTGTCCAATTGTTCACGAGCTTCTGAATTGTGAAAGGCAATGTCTTTTGGAAAAATGTGTGGAAATCGGCAATTTTATGGTCAAAATAAACAATTTATTTTATAAGGAGACGAGAAAGACATTATTTTTCAAAAAATTACTCTTCTTCTTTTCTATTTAACACATCGCCTCAAATTAGCGCCAAATTGCCAGACAAATCTCTCCATTCGATTTTTTTAGGTGAATAAAGGTAAGCCGTCGCCGGATTAATTGAGATAAATCGCATGCGTATTATCGGCCCCGTGACTCGGGGCCGATAATTTTCGGCCCGGCCGGCCAGTTTTGGTCCGGCATAAAATTTTATGCAATTTTTTAAATTAAAAAATTTCCAAAATAAACCTTTCATATTTCATGAATAAAATTTTATAACGAAACGTTTTTTTTGTGGTCATAAATAAAAGCAAAACATAGATTAAATAATAAAAAGTTTAATAAAGCATGTTAGCAAATATTTTTAAAAAAAGCACAAAAAAAGCGTTAGCGATTTAATTTTTTGTTAAAAAAATTCGAGTCAGGCCAAATCGGGGCCGCGGACCGGGCCGAACGTCGGCCCGGTCTAATTTAAATTATAGCTTAAGAAATTCATCTACATAAAGAACAGAATGACCGAAACTTTTGCCCATTTGCGCGCAATTTTAAACCCGAAACATTCATTGTTCACAAGGCGTCAAAAATTTCCCAGAGTTAGATATATAAACTAGGTAGATAAATTATTTAAAAAAGAAGAGAAATAAGTATTCAAACCGGGAGTGTCGAGCGTGTCGGGCGGCGGCAATTTCACGCCGAGAATCTTTTCCAACTCTTCGTACATTTGAATGCGTCTAAATGGCGGACTAAAATCGACTTCGTAAACCGGCTCCGTATTCGGACCGTTTGGTCGATATTTGAGTTTGTACGTGCCGTGAATATGATAAACCATTTCTACAAAATTCAAAAAATTAATTTGACACAAAAAAAAGGAGGAGGCGCGGAATTTTGATTATGATGTGGCCGCACAGCGTCGGAAAGAATTTTACCGAAACAAAATATGAAGTTTTTTTTCAGCTCAATTCTTTTAGTTATTGGCCTTTGATTTTGATTTTGGCTGGCCATTAAGTCTTTAAGTTTTTAAGGCTTGGAGCATCAGGAAAAAAGTCAGGAATAAAGCGAAAGATCCTGTTATAGTGAAGGCAGCGAAAAGTGGTTTTTTGGCTTGCTCGTTTTTTTTAAACTATTTAAGTAATTTATTTGGATTTGATTAATAAAGTTTATTTGATAATTGTTTACACAACAAAAACTAAACGCGCACAAAACTCTGGAGTGAATTGGACAAAGTATGTAGAGCGATTAGCAAAAAAAAGACCTCTGTCCTTTTTTGCTTCTCTTCATACGAGTTAGATTTCACATCGCTTAGAGTTAGATTCCATCCTGACTGCAAGTGTCCCGATATATTTGAAGGACCGCATTTCGTAGCGTGAATCGATACAGCAATGCCGAGCGGACATTGCAAACCGCAATGGTGCGATGAATTATTGAATCGATGCATAATTATCCGGCCTTTATGTTGGCAAAAATGGCGATTCAACATCAACAGCGACTTGGCTCAGCTTAGCTTGGCCGCCGCCTTCACGCTGCAATCGTGGCCAAAAGACCGCGCAAAAAGAAGAGAGGCCGGACAATTATGCATCATCAACCCAATAAAAATAAATATATCCAACTCTACGCATGGTCTCATTCTTTTTTTCAGAGAGGATTGATTCGAGATCCTCACATATGTATCGAGTAATTTGTTCCAATGTCACATAATAAAAATTAATAAACAAATTCAAAATGAGGTATTGAACAGACCAATCAAATCAAATTGTTTGCCAGAGCCTAATATATATATATATATATACAGTCGCGGACAAAACATTGGCAAAATTTTTCACTTTTTTGTTTTTTCAATTTTTCCATCAAAATCGGAAACTCCTGAAGGAAGTCAAATATGCCATTTTATAGAGGATTTTCTTAGCTACAAAACCAGTATACTTACTTTCAAAATAACTTTTACTAACAAAACCTAATAATGTATTAACCAAAATCACTTCAAAATTCCATCGGACAAAACATAGGCAAAAAATTTTATTTGGGTTTTAAACCCATCCGAAATGATTTTTCGATTTCGGTAAATCTATTTCTGGTTGGTTCATACATTTTTAACTATACAAAATGGCACCTCCACGCGTTGATCATCGAATGGAGTCTTTAATCGTCCGACTGAGAGATGACGATGGAACGACATGGAATGACATTTCGGACCACGTGAAGTTGAACCCGGGGACGTGTTTTAAGATCTATCGACGAGTGAAGAACCCAAAGAAGCTAAATAAGGGCGGTCGACCTCGAAAACGGATGAAAAATAGATTTAAATTTTAAATTAAATTTTGTTTTCTTGGCAAATTCGCTTTAAAATCGGTAAAAACAGAAGGTTCTTTGTACTTGTTAAAGTAAGAGTACACTTTCAGAACTGACAGAAAGATTGCGCGCAAGTCGTCGGAAAATCCTCATTTGACAGGGCCAATGCTCAAATCGGAATTGAAACTAGCAAATGTGAGCTCCAGGACCGTTCAACATAGCCTCTGCGAAAGGAATTTCATGGCCGTCGTCCAGCATTGAAGCCGTGGATATCGAAGAAGAATATGACTGCGCGACTGAAATTTGCTCAAGATCATATTGATTGGACTGTTGAGGATTGGAAAAACGTATTATGGTCCGACGAATCAAAGTTTAACCTTTCCAACAATGATGGCAAAGGTTACATTCGTAACCTAAAAACACAGATACAATCCGAAGTATACAATACCTACTGTAAAGTTCGGAGGAGGTAACATTATGGTTTGGGGATCGTTCTCATGGCACGGCGTTGGTCCGCTTCATCGTATACACGATAAAATGGATCAAATTCAGTACCGTGAAATTCTGGAGACCGTTATGTTGTCATATTCGGTGCAAAATATGCCGATGGGCTGGTTGTTCATGCACGATAACGACCCCAAACATACGGCAAAAACCGTAAAAACATGGATCGGCAATAATGGTGTTTCCTTATTGGCCTGGCCAGCGCAATCGCCCGATTTGAACCCCATTGAACATCTTTGGGCGGAGGTCGAAAGGCGGTTGAAGGGTCAGAAATTCAATAATGGAGATGCCTTGTTTGAAGCCGTAAATAATATTTGGGGTTCGTTAAATATTGATTTGATCCATCGTCTGGTTGAGTCCCTTCCTCTTCGTTGCCTAGCCGTGGTGGCAGCGAAAAGTTTCGCGACCAAATATTGAATATTTCGAGTGGTTGTTATTTTTTGCCTATGTTTTGTCCGATGGAATTTTGAAGTGATTTTGGTTAATACATTATTAGGTTTTGTTAGTAAAAGTTATTTTGAAAGTAAGTATACTGGTTTTGTAGCTAAGAAAATCCTCTATAAAATGGCATATTTGACTTCCTTCAGGAGTTTCTGATTTTGATGGAAAAATTGAAAAAACAAAAAAGTGAAAAATTTTGCCAATGTTTTGTCCGCGACTGTATATATATATATATATATATATATATATATATATATATATATATATATATATATATATATATATATATATATATATATTATATATATATATATATATATATATATATATATATATATATATATATATATATATATATATATATATATATATATATATATATATATATATATATATATATATATATATATATATATATATATATATATATATATATATATATATATATATATATATATATATATATATATATATATATATATATATATATATATATATATATATATATATATATATATATATATATATATATATATATATATATATATATATATATATATATATATATATATATATAAGCAAAACCCTACTTGACAATAGATCCTCGGTGAGCTTCATTAAATCATTGTAGTCGGCATAGGCCATGTAAAACTCGCAGCTAGTGAACTCCGGATTATGCGTTAGGTCGATGCCCTCGTTGCGAAAGAGACGACCAATCTCGTAGACGCGATCGATTCCGCCGACGACCAATATCTGAAAATGCAAATCGAAACGAAGAGACAATCATTTTGATTGTCTCTTTGAAGGCGGCCAAGCTGAGCCAAGTTGCTGTTGATGTTGAATTTATCGATTCGTAGAAGTAGAAAACAAGTGAAATGTTTAAATTTAAAAAAAGCAATTAACAGACATAATAAGGTATTAGAAAGTAGTCTATTAACAATGCTTATACGTGAAGGCCCTGGGATCAATTCTCTTGGAACTAATTTTATTTCGCGGGTTAGGATGAGGGCCATTCAGCAACCGAAATCTAGGCTGGTCTGCTCGGCATAAGCATATGCGGTATGGAGCTGATGCGGCTTATACAAGGCCTGGTCAGCACCATCGCCACGTATCATCCACACCTTGTGCAATGTGTGGTACCCATTGTCCATCCAAATATGGAGAAAAACTAGGTTAAACTTCGTGCCTAGCAAAGTGAAACGTATCCCAATACCAAACTAGGCCATTGCTTTCCTCAAGCTTCTTATCCAATATAAAAGTCTACAAATTGTAACTTCAAAAATATTATAGCATAATCGAAAAATGCTATCAATTAATATCATTCAAATAAAAGTTTAATCAAAAATCTAAACCCTAACCCAACATTTAAGCCGCCAAAAAAATGAATTTATCAAGTTTATATCGTTCATAAATGTTCGAACCTTGTGATACAATTCCGGTGCCACACGCAAGAAAAGGTCCATGTCGAGTTCGTTGTGATGCGTGATGAATGGTTTGGCCGTCGCTCCGCCGGCGATTTGATTCATTATCGGCGTTTCCACTTCGAGAAAGCCCAACTTGTCCAAATAGCTGCGCAAAAAGGTGATAATTTTCGCGCGAACAACGAATTTTTGACGCACCGACGGATTCATAATGAGATCCAAATAGCGCATGCGATAGCTGGAAAAAAATACCAATTGAAAAAAAGAGAGTTGGTGCTTAAGAGTGGAAAAAATTGATTTAAGTTAAGCCAGAGATCACATGAATTTGAATGTCACAGAATGAACAAATAAGCTCTTCAATGGGTCTTAACACAGGCTTGCCAGATGAAAATAAAATAAAAACGAAGGCTGGGCACGAAAAAAATATTTTATTAATAAAATTTCCAACAACAAAAAAGATTTTTCTAAAAATATCTGAATTGGTCTATTTCGTTAACTTTTCGGGTCAGATTCTTTATTCTCTCAACAATTAATACTTCTCGGAACTCCTGATCCTGCCTCTAAGAGAGCCATTCTTCATGGAAAAAAAGAACAAAAAATAAAAAAGAACAGACCCCTTCAAAAAAAAGAACAAATCTTTTTAAAAAGGACATCTGGCAACCCTGGTCTAAAAATAAATTTCGATTAATAAATGTTTTAGAAAAAGTGTAGTATTCAAAAGAATCGCATTCAAATTGAATTGGCACATTATAAATCTCTTCAGATGTTGGGAATTTTCGAAATATATCGCCAAAATTATTAAAAGCTTCTAGTAATAAAAGCGACTCGTACCGCGTCTCCTGGTTCTTCAGTCCGTAGTGTTGATGCGGAAGCATGTGAAGACAGGGCGTGAGCTGAACCACGTCCACCGGCGTGATACTCAACTCGCCGCTTTTCGAACGAGACGGATGCCCGACTACGCCAATAATATCGCCGCGTCGGATCCGATCATGCAGCTCCTCGAATGGCACAGAACCAGTGTGAAACCTTTAGAAAAGAGTTTCATATTATTATTAAATTTTTGAATCGATAAATGAAATTGACGGATTCTATTGACGAAAATTGACGGATTCTATTCTTTTTAGGTGAATAAAGATAAGTTGTTATTAGATTAATTGAGATAAATCGCCTGCATATTTAAATTATAGCCTAAGAAATTCATCTAAGAACAGAATGATTGAAATTTCTGCCAATTTACGCGCACATTTAAATCCGAAACAATGTGATAAAGGACAGTGTTTTCAATTTTTTAATTACCCTAAAATTTCGCGTGTATAAGGCCAGGTGTTTTGGGCCAAATTTAAATTTGGCGCCAATGTTCATTCGTTTTGTATGCGGATCCCGTTGAGGTCCAAAGTTTGTGCCCACTTTTGTCTAGATTTCATAAAAATGGGCACGAAATTTTGAGCCCAAAGGGATCCGCATACAAAACGAATGAACTCATTGGCGCCAACTTAAATTTGGCTCAAAACACCCGCGGCCTTATACACAGACGAAATTAGGGTATTAAATTTTTGAATCGATAAATGAATTCCACACACAAATAATTGCTTACCTTTTACAAAAAAAAAATGTCTATATGTGGGAAGAAAAATTTGTGGAAATGTGAAAGATCAAAAAAGAAAAAACTCCAACTAATAAATTTTTTAGCGAATGTAATTTTTAAAATTTTTCATACCTTGCATTCGCAAGGACCTGAAGCGTTTTGCACTCGCTCTGAATGGTGTAAAATATCAATTTGGCGCCGGCGTCGCGTCTCAGCATTATGCGCCCTGTAATTAGAACAAATATATATAGAAAGGATTTTTTTCTAAGGCATTATAAATTCGAGCTAATTGGTAATTGGCAAAAATAAATTCAAAAAGATAATTTTGAAATGATTAGAAGATTTGTTAAATTTTTGATAAATAAAAACTATTTCTTATTTAATTCATTATCTAACGCACTTCCACAATAAAGATTAAAGAAAAAACTTGATTGAAAAAATGCTCACCGGCCAAACGAACCAGGACGTCCTCGAGAGTGGCGCCTTTCTCCACACAATCGTCGTATTTCTCAATAAAGTCGGTCAGCGAAATCGACACGTCGAATTTGTGCGGAAACGGATTGTCACCGGCGGCTCGGCGGCTTTCGATCATCGCGGCGCGCATCTCAAAGTACTGACGCGGATCGGAGGGATCCTCCACGGCGAGCTTCTTTTTCTGCTCGGCAATCGTTTCATTTGCCTCCTTTTGGAGGCGCTCGGCCTCCTTTTTGGCTTTCTCTTCCGCTTTCTTTTGCTCTTTCGCAAGACGCTTTTGCATACTAATAATAAAAGACATTTGATCAAATCGGAATTAATAGATAAAATGGCTGCTTCAAGCCCTAAGTAATCAATCCTTGTCCTTAACTCTTTCCGTATTGAAGTTTTTGAGAGCGGTTATGGCTATTGAAGAGAAAATTAAACTAATAAAATAATTGCTTACTTTTTACTAACTTTATCTTCCGACATTTTAATTATTGTCGATGAAAAGCTTCTTGGACTATCTAGAAGTTGATTTGTAATTAAAAATTGGGTCGTTTTCCATAAAACAAAAACTATAAATCAACAATAAATTATTAATAGAAATTTATAAATTTGCTTTTCAATTTTTCAAATGTGCATGATTATTTTTCCAAAAATACAAAAAAAACTTACGAAGGGAAGAGAATCGATAAAATGTGCTAAAAATGCGTGAAATTTTGCAATTCAAAATGACGCAACTTTCTCGGATAAGAAGAAACTTCAACAAATTTGTTTAGTTTTTCTTATTTTTTTTTTTTGGTGCCACGAAGCGCCAAATCGAATACGCGACTAAATTCCCTCCAGCATTACTTTAATAGGAAATTTTTACCCAACAAAATAAATGGAGCGATTAATGTGGAAAAATTGGTGTCGAGTTCTTGGAATCGAGTTCCATTTAAATAATCAAAAAAATAGCGATTTCATTATTCGAAAAAATATCATAAGGTTTTTATTTATAATGCTCTTCAATATCAACAAAGTAATCAACAATATATTCATACAAAGAAGTTATGAAAATCCTATAGTATAGGTCTTGGACTCTTGGACTATAGGCTTTAAAAATATTATTTAATGATCCATCATCTCGACAATTAATATTCTAAACAGAGCGTTTCGGCGGTTTGATCACTGGTCAGGCCAAGTGGGCCGAGATCCTCAATGTTCGCCAATGTCCATCTCTCATTTCCCGGCAATGGCTCTTTTGCAGTGGAGAATGCTAACAAAAAATTTATTGAATTAAGAATGCTTTCGAGAAAAAAATTACCTAATTTATTTTTATTTAAAAATGTTTTCAGAAAGGAGAGAGAAGACGCAATTTGAAATTTGCATAAATCAGAAGAAAAAAACTTACAAATGTTCACATCCCGTAGGTCGTTGACGTTTTTTATCGCCCAAATCGACTCGTTCGTGGCCTCGCCGTCGCCGTCATCGGCTTCGTTGTCGTCGCTCGACTTGTTGTGCAAACGATCCGCGATCGTCAACAATTTCGTTATCCTCATGTAGGCTTTTCGTGAAATCTTATGCCGCATGAAAAGAAGCACTCTACAAAGCAATTTCAATTGTTTTCCCTCGAATTTTCTTTCCGAAATTAAATTCAGAGCCAAATCGCTTCACCGTTGTATTTGTTCTTTTTCAAAAAAATTGGATGCCACAATCACGTGTTTAATGATAAGTTTCCACGACTGATCAGATATAGTTCCTAAAAGTTAATAAATACGTCTATTTTATAATTTTACTTATGCTTACAACTTTTATATTTTATGCTAAAATTCATTGAACTATTTGAAATTTATTTATTCGTTAATCAACTTTTTACCCATCCTTTTCGGTCCGGCCTGAAGAAAGGCCTCGAGTAAAAAGTTTACCCAAGCACCAAGCATTTGTCGGGCATTTTCATCGATCGACGAGTCGGCCACATTTTTTGACAACTAAAAGAACGATAATATTAATTGGGAATTTTTATATTCGATTCATATGACCTCTAGCAAAAGAGCTGGCATAAGATTTTTGTCGTTAAGCAATTGCATTATAGGATAATAGTAGTGTTGTTCCGCTTCGGAGACGTAACGAAGCGATGAATTTTTCGAGTTGTGTAATCGTTTCACTCTGGTTGATAGTCGGGTTTGAACAAAAATTTGAATAAATTCACTAAAAACTATTTATTTAAAAACTATTTATTATTACCTATTTATTTATTTTGATTATGATTGCTGTTATTAATTCCATTTCAATCACATTGATTCACAATTCATTAGCATTAATTTTTTAAGTTTAGATAAGTTAGATTAAAAAATTTTGCAATGACTTGTAATAAAAAATTTTTTAAATAAAATCATCAATAATAATTAAAATGTTAATAATTTTTTGGTGAAAATGAATTCATAACACTCACTCAGCATGAGCAGTGAGAAGATTGTTGATTTGATTAAATGGTGCATTTTCCTCTGCTCAATGACCAATTCCCCCGTAATTGGATCCTATAAGCAAAAATTATTGTGATATTTGGCAAATATAAAAATTGCAAATATAAAAGTTAAACCTCTTTGCGCCACCTGGAAAATCCGTGCAAAACTTCGGTAGTTCGCCGACAAACCATTTTATGCCGTTGCTCCCTTTCCTCCTCGAATCTTTCTCTCGGCAAATCACGAATAGCATCATCGAATTCCTGGATCCATTGGTGTTTCTAGAACTTCAAAAATTGTAAGAAAACGTGTCACAGAGTGTCGAGAACAATTTTTACTTACCCATAACCAATCCCGACAATACAATAAGGAATTTTGCATTAGCGATAAGGGAGGCACATGACAATGCGTGGCGTCATGTCTTGCATTAACAATCCAACCCGGAATGCCGATCGAGCTAACTGCCGATGCGATACTAACCAGCTTGGAGCCTTCCGGTTGACATATATCATTTACGTAATTTATAAACCTGAATTAAATTGTTTGATTTAATGATATTATTTTCTTTTCTCTTAAAAATATTAAAAATTTATTTATTTTTTATTTAAGAGTTCTCATGCCATTTATTTTTTATTTTATGTAAAATTTTAAGTTATTTTTTAACTATTTTTATTTATTTTTTATTTAGATTCTTTTTAACTTCTGCTTATTTGCATTAAATTTTTTTTCAACTTTTATTTATGTAGTATTACTGCTTTTTATGAAAAGGCGTTTCACAAAGTGGGCCAATCAAATTATTATGACAGCCTCGGAAAAAGTAATCATAAGGAACATCATTTCGTTTTTTTTTCATTTCCGCGCCATGTCTTTCATTTTAGCAATTTCTTTTGCTTGTCGCGGAATAAGTTGAAAGGAAGAAAATATAAAATAAGAAAAGAAGGCGTCTAATAAAAAAAGAAACGACCTGTGGAATGAGGAGTATAATAAACGAGGCATTTGTAAATGAAATTCGTAAATCCTTTTATATTACACGTGTTTGGCGGACTCTTTAAGCTTACCGGATGCCTTTCTCATATCTCCCACCATTTTAATGTCTTCACGGTTATTTTTTCGTTTATTTTCTGCTCTGTTAAACGCTATTCTTAGCGCCTAATAGATAAAACAACGCTTCGACAATAGCGAGCGAGGTAATAGAAAGATGAAGCAGATAAATTCCTGCATTTATTTGCACATTGAAGAATGAAGACGAATAATTCAAGATACCGCAATGGTTATTCTTTTTTATATAATCATTTACTTTTTTTCTACAATTTTTGTATAACTAGTGAATTAAACCAAATATATAAACGAGAAATGTACTAGGAATTAAATAAAGAAATATTTGAAAATTAAAGATTATTTTATTGTACATTTTTAAGATGCATTTACAATGCAAAATTTGGCGGAATTTGTAGTAGCGTTGTACTTTACATTCTCAATGTTGCATAAAGGTAATTTTTAAACTGCCTTTAACATAAATTTTTTACATGTTCTTCCATTTTATTTTCGATTTTAGTTTCAGTGAACGCAATAGCATGCTATGATTGTCGAGCCGATGATAATCCATGCAATGAGGGAGAATGCCACGGAGCCACATGTATAAAAATGGAAACGTCAAATATAGATAATGGTGAATTAGGCGAATATAAGATACCACGTTTAGCAAAAAAAGCTTTGAAATTTTTTTAATCAGACTAGATGTATGAAATGTATGAAATATTTAAGAATTTTTAGATCGTCGAACAGTTTATAAGAGTTGTAGTGATGAGTACGAGGAAACGCAGTGCAAACAGAGCGGATTCGGCAGCAAACTAATCACAAGATGCGCCTGCAAATCGAATTTTTGCAACGGCGATAAAAATTTAGTGGCAGCGGGATTACAGAGTAGCGCAATAAGAAATAATCATACGGTTGTGCAGTTTCATAGCATGCCGATATACATTCTTCTCATATTTGCAATGATTTTAAATTTTTTATATTAATAAAACAATTACATATATTTTTACATTTATGTAAAAAAGTGAAATTTTTAGCTCAAAGTTTGTTTAAAATTAAAATTCTTTCATTCTTATAATAAAATTTCTATAATCGAGTCAATCGTTTTTAGATCAAGAAAAAAATAACAAATTATATCTAAAAATAATAACAAATTATATTTTTCTCCATTCTTTTTGAATGGAATAATTTTGCTAATTGAGAAATATTATTATGGTCTCGATTGTACAATTATATCATACTAAATAAATACCTAATTATCGCAAATCCATGAACCGCTCGAAGACGTTCGCTGTTGGCAAAATTATTCAATTCGTTTTCAGCATCTCGATCAAGCATTATGGATTGTAAAATAAGTTGCGAAATGTCGATAAAAACAGGCGTTTTGTTCCCCATTCTAAACTACACAAAAATAAATATACACATTAGCCAAAATTTTGTATTAAACAATCCCAATCAGAATTATATAACAGGGAAAGGATAAGGGACTCTTCAAGCCTTGCTGCATACGGCCTAAATTTTTCCTCAATTTGACTTTGTGCAAAATTAAAAGTGTCCTGTATTGGCAAAATTTAATTTAACATCATTGAAAATCCTGAGGAAAAATTTCCAGCAGCTTTGGCTGCATTCTGACAAATTTGAACCTGGGTGTCCTGCAAAAAAAAATTCAATCAAAAAACTGATTGTGCTATCGTCTAGGTTGGCCAAGAAAACCTTCGGATCCGAAAAATTAAAACAATTGATTTAGTTTGAATAGGTGAAAAGCCGTGGACAAACCAACAAACAAGAAGACATTTGACTTTTTTGTATAAGATCAAATTAGATATAGTCAAACCTCGATATAACGTCACCTCGGTATAACGTCACTCTTAAAATTTCTAAATCGGAACCAATATGGACAAGTTTGATGTCAAACAAATTCTCAGGGAGTTGTAAATCAAATGTAAAAAAAATTACAATTTAGTTAAAAAGTAAAAAATTTATAACAAAAACAAATTCCAAAAAAAGTCCCGAAGGGTGACGTTATATCGAGGTTTGAGTGTATATAAAATGAAATTGAATATAAAAAAGAACCTGCATTTCCACATATCCAAAATATGGCAAACCCTCTGGAGATCTTCAACTTCATTACTTCGGAATAAAGTTTGAACATTCCGCCATTCAATTCTAAAAAGCAATTTGGTTATTTATAAATAAAATAAATCTGAAAAAAATATAAAATATACGCGGTGAAAGGCACATATTTTGCATCTGTTTTACCGATTTTGTTCGACATTTTCCTAAATTAAGAACTTTAATGTTAGATAAATAAAAAATAAAAAAGCTAGAAAATAGAATTAAATAATAAACAAGCTCACAACTCAATAAACTTTTCAATCGTTTTTAGCTTATTTTAAAATCTAGGAAAGTTTTAAACATAGTTAATATAAGCTAAACGACTTTATTTTTAAATAGGCACGTTTTCAGCGAACTCTCGAACAATTTTAGTTTTACAATAAAGAGACAGAGCTTCCAAAACATCTACATACCCGTTAAATACCCGTCCAAATAGAAAAACACTTCTTCTCGTTTTTGATCAAATAATTATTGGAAAAAATTTTATTTAAAAATATTCACAATGCTAAACGTTCGCTTAATTTTTAAAAAATTTATTATTTTCTAAATATAACACATATAAATTGCAATTGGTTTACGCTTTACTCATCGCTTTCGCTCCTAGAAACTTTTCATTTGCCTCTTCTTTTGAGCACTTACTTTTTGTTTTCTTACAATTGGAGGTTTTCATGAGTTTAGTGTTACGAAAATTCTACTAAAAAGCTTTTGAAGATGTTGCCTACTAAACAATTCAGCTAATAAATTTTTATCTTCCAGTGATGACCACTACGCAACTTTATGGATCAAATGACTAGTTCTTCGTTTAATTCGGAGGATCATCTTCATTGCATAAATTGCCACATCACAACATGTGACTATGACCAATGTCTTCTAATCCCGTGCAAATTATGCTTTGCCAGACTACACGTTTGCAAGTTGGATGATCATCTACTCATCTGTTCAAAGGTGATTTCCTTTTTCATGCAGGTTTTTGATACAAATTTTTAGCAGTGAATTTCTTAGGCACACGTCGGCTGCATCAATGCCTCGTATGGCTGTACGTCAACGGTGCGGCGTGAGCGTATGGCCATTCATTTA
This sequence comes from Bradynema listronoti, assembly GCA_024678965.1. Lineage (NCBI taxonomy): Eukaryota > Metazoa > Nematoda > Chromadorea > Rhabditida > Allantonematidae > Bradynema > Bradynema listronoti. The sequence goes on from JANLNO010000009.1 coordinate 1,963,405, forward strand.
GCGTCCTGTCCGGCCAATGCCGTTTATTGCAATTATCACTGGTATCGAAAGTATGTGAGCGTAGCGGCGGAACGCGAGTTTAAATCCTTAGCCAAATCACTAACCGCCAATCTGCCCGCTACAAGTTCCGCCGAAATGGACACGAATCTCGTCTTACAGGATCAGGTAGTTTTATTTTTGTTATTTGCTAATTGGCGCCGAGCTGTAAGACCATAATTAGTTTAACAATTAAAAAAAATTGCAGAGTTATTTTTTGAAGAGTAATTCTTTTCAAATCTTTTAAAATAATAAATAAAATTTAAAAACAAAACAAAAATTTATTTTTGTTGTTAATAAATTACATCTAATGAAAATTTAAGCTTTATTTTCAGAACACCTGGTTTCGATTTCTACGGAATCGGCGATTAAAGCGAATTCGAAACGCCTCGCAAATCGACGAGAATGTGTACGATACGAGCGACGAGGAGCAACTCTTAAAAGTGGGCTTATTTTGGCCGTAAAAAAATGTTTTTTTTTCAGATTTTCGACAGGATGAATTCTAATTTATTAGCATATATTTTGTTTTGTTTTGATGAAAATTCATTTGCTAACCGAAGGGGAGCATTGGCCTAGTGGCTGTGCGATAGGTTTCACTTTACAATGGGGACGAAGTTCGGTTCCGCTCCCGACTCCACTCAAGTGTTTCCATATTTGGATGGACAATAGGTACCACACATTGCACAGTGTGGATGATACGTGGCGGTGCTGATCAGGCCCAAGCAATCCGCATCATTGTAGACTTTTATATTGGATAAGAAGCTTGAGGAAAGCAATGGCCTAGTTTGGTATTGGGATACGTTTCACTTTGCTAGGCACGAAGTTTAACCTAGTTTTTCTCCATATTTGGATGGACAATGGGTACCACACATTGCACAAGGTGTGGATGATACGTGGCGATGGTGCTGACCAGGCCTTGTATAAGCCGCATCAGCTCCATACCGCATATGCTTATGCCGAGCAGACCAGCCTAGATTTCGGTTGCTGAATGGCCCTCATCCTAACCCGCGAAATAAAATTAGTTCCAAGATCATTTTCAACGGGAGAGAATTGATCCCAGGGTCTTCACGTATCACGTATCATTAACTAATCATTTAAAAAAACTCACGCGTTTACGCGACGTGAAAAATTGCTTAAAATTTCTTTTAACGCGTTAGTCAATTAAAATCTGCAAAATTAGTCAAACAATATAGCATAAATAGAAAGTAGGAAACATTCGGAATAAGCATTGAATTTTTGATTCTCCATATCGAAAAACGTAAAAAAGATTTTTTTTTTGATGATTCATGCTCGAAAAGAGCCAATTTTAGGCCGTCAATTGTCCGAAAATTGTTCAAATTTTCTAGGAGAAATATGAGCGAAACAATCCCTTTTCGGGCTGTCATCTATGCCGACTTCATCCGGGTAGCCAGCATTTGCACGTTCTCGGCAACTTATCCCCAATTAAATGGCTGCGAAAAAAGGAGAAGAACACATTGGAGAACTCTAAGTTTAACGAGATGCGAGGACTTTATGTAATTGATTCGATTTTGCACTGCGAAAATTTTTTGTTATATTTTTTCTTTCCTTGAGTAGAGCTTATGAGCCCTAATTTTTCGTTCATCACATTTGAGCTTTTCATTTTTTGTCGTTGTGGAATGTTTTTGTTCATTCATTTACGGCTCTCTACGTTCTTTTTCCCAAACATTTTCAATCTTTCATTGTCTTCGAGTCCAATCCCACTAAAGTCTAATCCTCTTTAATTTTCAAGATGGAACTTGACCACTTTTGCGTGGACGACAGCAAGAGTTTGATTCGAACGCATTGTCTGAATCGCTGCACGCGCGTCTTTCGACGCGATCAGGCCGCCGATCACGCAATCTATCACGTACGCGTTCAATCCGCCATTCCCGGCTTCATTGTTCAGCGCTGTCCGATGTCATCAAAGGGCTGCGGATTCAGCACCACCGGCCTGACGCCGCGCATCGGACAAATGAGGTTTTTTCTTAAAAAACTATTTCTCATATATTAACTATCAATTCGTGTTTTTTTCAAAAAAAAAAGAAATTTTTAGAATACTTTTACAATAAAAATGAGTGAGAATTCTCGTCACATAGCGAACTCTTTAATTATCTTCCAAAATTTTGTTTTATGAAAAATTTCTCTTCAGATTCAACGACTTTCTCGGTTTCGTCGTCCATGTGTCCACGGCCGACGCCGGCGACGAACCGTCCGTCACAACATTCCATCGCGATTGTACCGACTACTTTATCGTAATGATGCACGTTTTGGGCGACTATTTGGACGGCGCGTCGATCGTCTGCTTGGCAGCCACAAACGCGCGAATACGTCGTCGAATTTACGCCTCACTCGCCAATCGGCTGGTCGTCGAGTTGGTGTGGCGTCGGCAATCGGACGGCAAATGGATTGTCGACGCGACGGTTGGCTGATTCTTTCTTTCTTTTTTTTTTGAATTTAAAACCTTTGGGCAAGATTATTGCAAAAGAGTCCGATATAAACTTTTCTATCCTGGATTTAGACTCTCTAGAATTCTATGCTATTTAGTCTTACGACTCATTTGGAATTATTTTATATACCGTAACCATTCCAGACACATGTTTACTGTATATACAATACCGTGAGCTCACTTTAAAGGACGTATGCCCTTCAATATGCATTTTCTGACAACATTTTTTGACGCCAAAATGGCGGAAATTTAAAAATATTTATGAAAAATTTTTTTTTGCTATTTTTCCTGTTTTTTATTTTTAAAAGATTAAAACTAAAAAAAATTCTTGAAAACGCGTAAAATTTCGTAAACGTAAAAAAAAATACTAAAAACATCGCTAATATAAAATACGCTAATATAAATAACACGCCGAATAACATTCATTTTTTTATATAAAAAATAAAAAACAGGAAAAATAGCAAAAAAAATTTTTTTCATAAATATTTTTAAATTTCCGCCATTTTGGCGTCAAAAAATGTTGTCAGAAAATGCATATTGAAGGGCATGCGTCCTTTAATTTTAAAAAAGTTTTTTCCAAAGAGTCCAATCCATTTACATTTTATTTTTTCTAGCGGCGTTTTTTCGGCGCCGTCCAACGCCCAACCGAGTGGACGGTCCAACCGCTGGCCTCGCTCTCCGAGCACATTTCAAAATGTCCGCTAAACGTCATGAAAAGCTTTCAGGGAATCGATAAGGTGGAATTGCCATGGCGCATAATGTCATCACAGGAATAATAGACAGAAAAAATTTCTATTTTTTTAAATACTTTTCCTTATAAATTCTCATTGGTTTTTTGATTTTTTTTGTCTAATCTTGTCTAAAAAGATTCTACTTAAGGAGCTTAGTTTTTTAAATTAAATGATATAAACATAAACATTAAACGAAAATATTTTCGTTTTCTTATTGATCACACAATTTTTTAAAAATTATTTTAAGGATTAGTCTCTTTTTATTGAGTTTATCAAAATTATGAATCCTATACACACCGTTCTCAAAAATCCACGTTAGAAAATAGGATATTTTTAGATTTTTTTCAACTCACATCATTTTCTTTTCAGAATACTATATAAAGCAACATGAATTGTATATAATGTTTTTTAATAGAATAAAAAATATATAAAAAATTGATTATTCTCTGTCTTACAAGCACAACTTAATCTCTCAAGCTTAATCTCTCATTTAATCTCTTTGAATTGAAATGAAGGGATTAAAAAATTCATAATTTTTTTGCTTCTCTAAATTTATTTGAGAATTCGAAAAAATTTTCAACGAGAATTACGACAAGTTAATTTCATTCATTAGACCGTTCATTAAGTTTATTAAGTGGTATGATGTGTGATAAGATTTCGCATCATTCTTCCTGGTGGAAAAAAGGATTTATCTTTTTTTCTGATAATAACAACTATAAATGCATATAAAAGCATGAAGCAACTACTGCAAAGGATTCTTTCTCGACTTTTTAATCTGTCGACATCAAAAAATCTTTTGCTCCATTTTTACACAACAAATTTTTATATTGATAAAATACATATATAATTTTAATATTTTAATAATTCATTTATTATAGATTATATTGTTTAAAAATGATTGCACGAAGTGTGACAATTTCACAAGGTGTATCACCAGTACTGACATTTATTGGTAAAGTCTTCGGTTTTATAATAACCTCTTATTTCTAATTTTGTTGAATTTTTAGTATTGCTTGCGGTTCTTGTCCCATCATTACCGGTTTATTGCATTCGTGGAGCACTATTTCGATCTGGAAGATCGTACAACAGTGAACAACAACAAGGAAATTTGGGAATTGAAGAGAAATTTGTTAGCTATCATAAGCCTCATTCTGGCAATGTTTGTTTGCTTATTTTTCTCTTAAATTCGATAAGCATTTAACAGGAAATTTCATTTTTAGCTGGCAAAATTAGCGCAAATTTCACAACTGTGGTCTCCTGCTTCATTACCGCCATTTGATAAGCGATTATCATCGATTTCACCATTCAGACACTTTTATCGGAGCCAGGAAGAGTTACCATATTATTTTTGGAAACCGCTATCGGAATTATCTGATTAAATAGACCATATTTATTTTATCAACTCCTTATTTCTTTGTTTATAATAAATGAATTATGAATTGTACATCAGCTTCATCAAACCTCGATTTTTAATACACGCCGCGATTTTAAGAGACTTAGCTGATCCAACTCAATCTCGTCAATAAATATACCGCTTAACATTTTTTGATGCGTTCTGTATAAAAATTCAATCATTTTTTATAAATTAAAGTTATCTATAAACCTTTACTTCTGTTGCTTTACATAATATCAATTTAAAAAAAAATCTTACGCTTTATTTAGTGATAAATGAAAAGTTTCAAGTAATGAAATTAGAGAATGCAAAGAATTGCTTAAACACTATAAGCGCACTAAAAAATTATCCTCCTTTTTTTTAATGAAAAACGATCCATTTTCCTGATTTACGAACTAATGGAATTCGATCAGCATTTTTTTTGCTTAAAATTTTTTTTTTTGCTTAAAATACACTGTTTACAGACGAAAAGTCAACAAATTAAATTTACCAAAAAAATAAAAATGAGACGTAAATATACATTAAAATCTTAATCGAACTTCATTCCATAAAATATTTTCATATTTGTTTTGGACATCAATTGCATAATAATATACTCAATATGACCGACGAGGTGATTAGTTTAAATTATTATATAGAAAAATAATTTAAATTTATAGATGGATGAGTATAGCAATCGTCAAGAAGTAGGAGGGAAAAAACGTTGGAATTATGAGCAGCTTAAAAATGGTCAAACATTTTTGAGTATGCAGGCAGCCACAAATAAATTCGACTCACAAAAAGGGATGACAGCGCCAGGAATGCCGAGATGGAACATTACAAAAGACAAAAAATTTGGGTAAATGAAAAAATTTATAATAAATAATGGGATAAAACATCTTTGAATTTACATTATAGTTATGTAAAACCGGACATGAAGTCCGAAGGAGTTTTGCGACCGCAGTGTGGAACAAATTTATATTCCTCGCAGGCCGGGCAGACGCCGATTGGCGCAAATCGTAGCCAGGTTCCAAAAGTATCCTACAAAAAGAATGGGACACCGTTTTGGAAAAAGAAGGCGAACGTATTCTGCCAAAACAATCAGGCGATTATGGGCTAGCCACGCAGTCCGGCGAGGTTTATTCGTACAAAATAAAAATGATGAGAAGATTGCCGTGGATAAATTTTTTACATGCTTCTTAATAATTATACTTTGTAGGTATCTATGGGATCACGTAGAAATCAGGTGCCGAATATTCGCGGCCGGATGCCAAACGATCGGCGGACGCACGGCCTTTTATGCTACCAATATGGAACGAACATTTTCGCGTCACAACAAGGAATGATTGCTCCTCCGGGGCTTGGGGCTGTGCGGCAGGCGACAACCGAAGTTGAAGGCTTGGGTTTCACGTACGAACGATATTCCAACTAATTGAACATATGTAGAAAAAAATTGAAAAATGTTAATTTTTCAGAGAAGACCATCTACGGAAGGGAAGTGAATTTACTCCATGGTATTCCGGTCAGAATAAGTTCGCGAATCAGAGTGGCACAGGCGGGTTCATGAAAGTCCGCGACGTCATTCCACACACCGTGGTAAAAATTAATTCGCAATCTTCTTGATACGTAAAGGCTCAGAACAATTCTTTACTGTTATAAATACAGTATGAGTTTTTTTTTACATGAACGTATCTATAGGGCGGAAAAGATATTCCCGATGAGGAAAAACAAAAATCCGAAGGCATTGTTCCTCTTCAATCGGGAACGAATAAGTTGGCCTCGCAAAGGGGAATGACCGGATTCGGCACGCCGCGGAATACCATTCAACGAAGTGGATGGAAAAAAGAATGGTACTTTATAAGAAAATTATTTAAATGTTTGCATTTTAAACCTTGAAATCTACATGGCATGAGTAAAAAAAATGTTTAGCCATTTAAAATTTGATATTTAAACATTTTTGATTCACTAATTCATAGGATCGAAGAGTATGAAGCGGCCCTAAAGGAATGGGAAGAAAATAAGCCGCCTGGTTCGGCCTCTTCGTCAATTGATCCTTATTATAAGAGAAAGGCTGATGAAAGAGAGATTCAACGGAACGGCGCCACGACGAAGACCGACGACAACGCGGAAGAGGAAGAGCCCGAGGATGTGGAGGACGAGGAAGAGTTGGAGGATGAGGAAGAAGTATGAATGAGGAATTAGACACTCATTGGCATTTCTTCAGTTCCCTTCTTCCGCTTAAAACTATAATGAAATTTTATTTTTTCAAACTTTTTGCTAAATTCTGTTTCAATATTCTTTTTTCCGTATTGACTTGGTCTTCAATCTGTTATTTTATGTCTGTTAAGCATAAATTTAATGAAAACCTTAAAGCAGTTCAAAAATTTTGAGCTCAACTCCGTTTATAACAGAACGAAGGCCAAGTCAAAATTCAATAATTTTTCGAACAGCTTATACTCCGGAACTCAAAAAGTGCACAACGAAGACAACGAATTCTTCGTTATCCAAGAATTTAAGGCTATGTAGTCAAAATTTTAGATAAAATATCAAGAGCTATCTACTTATTTAAATAATTAATTTTGCAATTAAATTTGCCCAACTTTTAGGATTAGTGAAATCAACCATTGGCAATCAATCAAATCAACACAAATTTTTCTAAAATCAACATATTCTTTCACACACTTTCACAACACGTTTCAATTATTTGCGAATGAAATTTGAATTTTTTGTAAAATAAATCATTTTGAATCACCCAAATTGCGTGTTTGGACTTGGAATTTCCAAAAAATAAAAAAAATTAAATAATTATATTGAGTCATTTTTGATTTCCGATGTGTTTTGTTTTTTTTACACGGCAATAAATAACAACGTTTTGTATTTTCAAAACAACAAAAAAACAATTCGCAATTAAGCCTTCAACGCGTACAAACGCGTGGGGCACTTTCGCATTTTGGCGAGTTGCTTCTTGGTGCGCAACGCCTGCTCGTGCTTCGTCAACTGACGGCGAATGGCGCGGGTCTTCTTCGGGCGAAGATCCAATGGAATGCGCTTCTTGTTCTAATAAATTATAAATAAAAATTGAGCAACGAATTGAAAAGAGCAAACAGTTTATCGACTTATTGTTATTATTGTATTTACTCTGAAAATAATTCCAATTGTTTTATGATATATTTTACTTATGTTTGTAGATACAAAAAAAAATAACACCTACATAATTATAGATGTTTATCGAAAGCAAAAAAAAAAAACAAATTATTATTAAAAAAATAAAATATGCTCACACGAATCATATAAAAGTGGAATTACAACCATTTGATCTTTTTTCCGATCCGCGATGGTGCCAGCTTATTTTTTAAATAATAATAGTACTGATATCAGGAAAAAAATAGATTTCTTATATATAGAATTATACCTTGTAAAACTTGCGAAGATGCTCCTTCTGCGACTGATTTATAACCGTCAAGATTCGAGCAATGTTCTTGCGAACCACCTTAATATTGGATAGTTTGGAGACGGCGCCGGTCGTGACCTTCGAAATCTAAACATAAAAAACGGTTGTAAAAGGGACAACACGTAGAACATAAAAATGTAAATTAGAAAGCCGAACCTTAAGACTGGCAAGCTCATTTTTCTGCTCCTCAAGCTCCTTGAGCAAATCGTCCTTCTTTTTGCCACGGAGAGTTTGCGTCTTAACACGAACCATTTTCTAAAAAGCCATTAAGAATGAATGGCTCAATCGTAAGAAGGTTTTATGGACATATGTAAATGGAACAAACAAAAGCCTAATAAATGCTAGCACGAAGCGACAAATGTGAGACTGAGACAAAAACAGAAAAAATTTAAAAATTTGGGTTTTCATTTTAATAAAGAAAATTTTCGTCGCAGGACAAAATCACATTTAAATATATTTTTAATTTCTTTTTAAATTCGAAGGAAACCTTTTTGCCCAAACACCGGAAATTTGTTATAGACGCATTTTTATTGGTAAATGTAGGCTTTTAACATAATAAATTTAATTTTATTTTATTAGTATTTTGTATTTTTCGGCATCATTGCTCAAAAATTATCCTAAAAAATGGCTCAATCGTTTTAAGATTTACTTTGAAATGAAATTGCAAAATAAAAAGAAATATTTTATTCCTTTTCCATTGAGGCTCGTGTTGAGGTCCAAAAAAACAATAACTTAAATAAGGCACAATAATATGGCTGAGATTCTCGAAATAATAGGATAGATCTTGTCCGGTTTTAAATCGTTCCACGCGTTGATCAAATGGCTAAAATTTCGAAAGAATTTAATAAAATAACTGAAAATTTGTTGACAATAGAAGTTTGAAAAAAATCTTTTTGATAAAAGCTTTGAGGATTTTGTCAGGAACTTACTCTGTTACACACTCGTCGCATTCTCGGTTTTGAATAGTGGCTAAACGACGACCGCTGGCCGTGTTCGACGTGACGATCATACTTTTCGGCAATTTAGGAGGTGAGAGCGTGGCAATGAGAAGTAATTTTTTCTCCGGGGCTGTATCCGGATCGCAAATTGCGTGCAAAAGTAGCGGAGTGGACGACGTGAGACGGTCGATTCTTTCCATGATAACGACGCGATTCTCCTCTTCGGCACGTAAATATTCGAAAATTTTCCGTTCCAGACGACGATAATTGGACGGATCAGTGTCGGAAAGATCCAAAAATGGCAAAGAAGTATGTCTTATGTTATCGACTAGGAGCTGCCGGAATGAATTCAAAAATCGCTCGGTATTATTGTCATGACCGGCGAGAAGCACGACTACAGGTGCCTTTACATCGGTGTTGAAAAGCATCTCAAATGCATAGCGCATAACCGAGCGAATCCGATCGTCGCCGCCAAACTCGTTTCGCACAATCCTGTTAATATCTTTCAGCAGTTTGGTTGGAAGACCGGTTGATGTTCTCTTAAATATCGCTGGAGGCCAGACAAAGAATAAAGCCACAATTGCAACGAAAACGATGATGCCTGGAATAAAATATTAGAAATTTATATACGTGTAAAAATAAACCTGCCAGCTGGTGAATATAGCTCTTTTCTGTTTTGGGAAAGGTCTTTGAACTCGATGTCCGTACAGTTGTTTCCGACTTTATGACTCTTCGATTAGGGAAAAATAGATTTTTGTGGGCGATTTCGCCAACTGACAGAACTAAAGTTAAAATTGAGCTAATTAATTTTCAAAAATTATGAAATTTATATTAAATTTAAATAAAATAAGTGCACAGAAGTGAGCTGAATTTTCTAAGAACGATCATTAATTATTAATAATGTAAAAATAAACTCTGAATGGAGTTGTTTCCAATGTATTCATGATTTTTTTTCATTGCTTTATTCGCGTCGAGCTGGCTCGTAAACTCACAAAAACAATCTCTATGCCCATTCGACGAAACGAAGAAAATGTCCTCGAGTTCGAGGTCTAAAAGCCATTATATTTCTATTATTCCAAAAATTGAAATAAGCCTACAAACCATCGAAGAATTCTCGAACATCCTCCTCCGTGGCGGTATATGACAGACCACGAAGGCGAAGAAAATAACTTTTCGCGGACATCTATGTATCAGCAACCAATATTAAAGTGAAAACATTAAAAGATTTATTTTTAATTTTTTGTTAAAAATATTTTTTTTTAAATTATCTTTGCAAACTTTTTTAAATGAAATGTGTTTAGACTGTCTTTTAAATCAACTAAAATTTAATTAAAAATTTATTTAAGATTTTTTACAAAGAAAACATACTCTGAATGAATCGTTAACAGAATTTATTAAATGTAAATCGAAAATGAGCAAACTATTTATTTATATAAATTCATAATTGTTAAATCATCTCCTCATTTAATTAAAAAATTGTCTTCTATAAAAATAAATCCCCATTCATTTAAGAACCCCACAAAAAACTCATCATACTACGGACGCAAATTCAAGGAAGAAAAAATAAACAAGTTGAATTTATTTTCACTTTTATGCGCATAAAAAATCTTGAAAAACCAGACCAACAATGCATAACTTTGACTTTAAAAAATTGGGATTTCACGGCATTCTGGACTTTAAAAAATGTACAATTGCATCAAAAAAAAAATTCTTATCTCATAATGATTCGGATTATTAAAAAAAATTGATTTGAAAAATATGGTTAGAATGATGAGATTTTTAGCATTAATAATATCCAAAAATGTGACCGAAATGTTACAAAATATGGCTTTTTCTCCAACTTTTAGCCGATTTTAATCGCCAAAAAATCTTTAATAACGTATTAATGCTAATTTAAAAGAACAACTCCTCAAGATAACATCTTTTTAAGAAAAACGATGGTGTGAAAAAAATCTACAATAATAAATACTTTTAAAATTGAATAACACGCAAATTTTCGATTTAGTTCATTAAGGGTGAGTTAAAAAAAACAAAAAAAAATCACTGCTTATCGAAGCGGGAAAGAAACGAAATGAAAATACATAAAAAGAAAAATCGACAAAATATGAGAAAAAAAAATTTAAAAGCAAAAAACATGGAAAAAAGACGAATTTGAATTGAAACCGCCAAGTGGAAATAAATTATATAACCAAATTCGCATTTGTTAAATTTGTTAAATTAACAATTATAATGTAAAGAGTTGAATATTGAAGGATTTTTATATATCGATTATGTGTGAGAACGAAACATTTTAAAAATTACAGATCTCTTCGGGGAATTATATGCGCAGAATGAAGAATTACACACAAAAACAAACAAAGAAAAAATCAAAATTTTAATAAAGCAACAAACAAGAAAAAAAATCCATTTTTATAACAAATTGGTTTAATGAAGGTCATTAAATCGATGTTAAACGTTGTCCCACGGAGCGATTGTGTGATCGCACGGCATTCGTATCGAACAAACCAAATTCTTAAGCGTTCGTCTAAACAAAGATGAGCTACAAAAAGAAGAAGTGATTTTTTTTTTCAAAAATTGTAATAGAATGTAGTTACCTTATTTTCGTTTGGACGACGATTTCGAGGCCCGCTCTGATTTCGCTTCGCATCACTTCGGTTGTCTCGACGATTTCCCTCAAATTTTGCTGGCTTCTCGGCATTTTTCTTGGAAGCCGTTTCCATCGGCGCCTCGGTCTTGACAGCTGCAAACGATTAAACCATATGTTAAAAGACAAGCCAATATGAGAAGCGTACTACAATTTATGAATTGGAGCAGTTTGTTATTATTTTTCATATTAGAACGATCCGCGTAGTTATTTGCGCGCCCATTATTATGTAATCGAGTTTTTTTATTTAACCTTATGCTTATATTGTTATTCTCTACTACTTAGGTAATAAAAATACCCTAAAATTTCGCGTGTATAAGACCGCTGGCCGCCGGTTGAGCCAAATTTAAATGGGCGCCAATGAGTTCATTCGTTTTGTATGCGGATCCCTCTGGGGTCCAAATTTTGTGCCCGTCTTTGTATCGGTTTCATAAAAGTGGGCACAAAATTTTGAGCCCATCACAGAATGAACTCATTGGCGCGAATTTAAATTTGGCAGAGTTTTTTCACTACTTCAAATTTTGGCACTTCTATCAAAAAGAACCCAGCAATAAATTTTTTTCATCATATTTTCTTTTTTAAGTACCCTAATTTTGCTTGTATAGGGTCGCAGGTAGTTTTGAGCCAAATTTAAATTGGTGCCAATGAGTTCATTCGTTTTGTATGCGGATCCCTTTGAGGTCCAAATTTTGTGCGCACTTTTATGAAACCGAGACAAAAGTAGGCACAAAATTTGGATCCCAACGGATCCAATACGAAAGAATGAATTCATTGGCGCCAACTTAAATTTGGCTCAAAACAACCGGCCTTATACACACGCGAAATTAGGGTACGTGTCGATAATCATAAAACCATATGTTTAAATAAAACTCGAAAACATAAAAATATAATATGCGCGCAAGTGGAAATAATTCTGCCCAAATCCAATATATTGCCGCATCCATATGTTTGATGACATAATAAATAACGCTGACCTTCATCGTTCGATTTGGACGGGCCGCCGTTGGCGTTGGACTCGGGCCAAAAATTATTCTGACGAAAGTTTTTGGTGCCACCGTTGCGCGATGCAGCCGGCGCAGGCGCACCTTCGCCGCGGGGACCTTTGTTCTCGCGAGAGCCGCTCGCGCGAAGCGGACCGTTGCGGTAACGACCGCCCTGCGATAGGCTCTGATCGCCGTCCCGAAAGCGTCGGGTCGACATGTTGCCGTTACCCGGAAAGCCATTCGTCATGGTGAGTTGGCCGCCGCGCGGCAAATAAAGCATACGGTTCATCTCCTCGCAGCGCTCACGTAACGCGTCCATGTCCTTGAGGTGCTTGATCTGCACCTCAATAAGAAGACGAGCGTTCTTGATCGCCTCCTTGGTTCCGGTGAAAATGAATCCGACATTTTCCGACTTAAATTTGGAGTGATTATAAAAAATAAAATGTATATCATACCACCCAAAAAAACAAAATTTTCATTAAAAAATGTAAGTATCAAAACTAAAAAAAACTAATTTTCAGTTTTAAAAAATAATCAAGTTTTCTTCAAAATATATTTACCAAGAGACCGTCGTCATTCGTGGTGGAGCTGTCGTCGATTTGCACTCGAATCACGCCGGACTTGTCGACAATATCCTGGATGTTGCGTCCAGCCTTGCCGATTATTTGCCCAACCATGGAGCGCGGCACAGGCACTGTGCTCAAAACAAATTCGAGCATGCTTCGCGCTTGAAGCGCAGCCTCCTCGTTTGTGGCCAAAATCTAAACCTCCTCTATTATTGAAATAATGAAACATTAAAAAAATAAATTTCCATACTTTGAAAATACACTGGCCACCCGTCTTTTGCGACTCGTCGATGATGATGTCGTTGATGCCGTCGATGTTGCGCGCATTCGAAATGTTCACGCCGTGCGATCCGATGGCCAGACCCATAAGGTCCGCACAAACCGCAAACTCTTGCACGCATTCGGCGCCGCCTTCCGACTTGGAGAGAAGTTTGCTGGCCTCCTGCACGCGCTCCATCAAAACCATTTTCTGCTTTGAGTTGTTGAAGAACATCTCGAGCAACATCTGAGCGCTCTGAATCGCAGATGCCGAAAAACTCTAGAAAAAATTAATTATTAATAAAAATTTTTAAAAAAGGTAAAAAAACCTACGCTAATTTTCAACTGCTTAGAGTCCGTCAACTGAACGCTGATGTTTTTGATAATGTCGGTGAGGTCCGAAAACGATTGAGTGTTCTCGAAATATTTTGTCAAGCCGTTGGGCACCTCCGCAATATGTTCCTTATAATTGGAATATTTTAGCGGAATTGTCGCGCTTAACGGACGACATAACTCAAACGACGGAATGTCGGTGTTCGCCGGCCCCTCAATGCTCTCAACAACAACAAAATCGGCCTGTAAACGTTGAGAAAAGCTAGCAAAATAGAATTCAATGACCAAAAAGCTCTAAAAAAGATACTACCTTAATGTCGCGCACGCGAACCTTTTGCCAAGCCATATAATCCACAGACGGCTGCTTCAGGTACGCATCAATTTGATCACCGATTTTCACGGTGTTAGCGGAAACTTTGGTAATAATGTTCTCGTCAGGTAACTTCATGCGACATTTATCATAGGTCACATACTCGTCCGGTTTAACGTTATTCTCATATGATACTTTAACGTCTTCAGGAAAAACCTCAATCACAAATGCCTTCAAGTAAACACCGCATGGTTGCTGAACTTCAATCTCCATTGTTCGTTTAATAAGAATTGTCTATAATAAGGTTGTAAAAAATATTTAGATGTTTTATAATGTTGTCAGTGTTTTTCTTAAAAAGAATATTTGTTTTATAAGCTATTGCTATTTCAAAAAAGTCTGAGATATATATTAAAATCACAGAAGAAAGACTTATAAGCGTGCACAATGCATAAAACAGAAAAAAACAAAAAAATACCAACAAAATGAAACAACTTGCCTTAATACGAAATCTTCTTTCAATCTGAAAAGACCTGTAAGTTTATGTTTTCATGTAAATCGTTGTAAAACAATTTTTTTTAAAATACAAATAAAATTTTTTCATGACACTTTACGGTAACATAAATTTTTCAAATTAGAGGAATGCATTCCTCAAATTTTCGTTTATTTAATAAGAAGCTTTCTAAAAAATTTGCCCGTTTTCTATTCATCAATTTCTACACATTTTGTTTTTTTCTCCAATTTGTTTACTGCCTTTATACTTCTTGTATTTATAATATTAATAGGTAATATTTAAAAAAAAGTAATGACTTCATCTGATCTAATAATTAAAACAGTTTTTTTTAACATTATATTTTTCAATTAATTGTGTAATTTTATTTTTTTCTATAATAAAACAAATAAACATCTAATTATAATTTTAAATAATAATTTAAAGCCATTTTCTGTTATTTTAAAAATTATTGTATATAGAATTATTATAATCCATTTGATTTATACAAAAATTTATACAAAAAATTTGAAACATGGACATGGCTTGCTCAAGATTAACAACAGATATTTTTTACAATAGAGGAACGTTTCTTTGGATAATCATCACTTAAAGACAAACGACGGAGGTCGTGATTACGTTGGAATACTGGCATCATATAAAGACCATTCCGCTCAGCATCAATAATTCGTTCAATGAGAAAGTTCAATGCTGTGTCCACATTATCACCGGTTTTAGCAGAAATTCTATAAGAAGCATTAAAACCGTTTTGCCTTGCTTGATCGGATAAAGTTGAATCCGATACATCATTGTCCAAATCGCACTAAAGATATTTAACTTAAAATGTCTTCAAAATAGAAAATTTGAGTATCTACAAAACTTATAAGATAATTAATATTTTAATTAGATACAGATTGTTCCAGATTGTTCCATTATAAATTAAAATGTACTTTATTAGCGACTAGAATGGACGGTATCGGTTTTCCATTTTCCAGCACTAGTTTTGAATCGAGATCTTTCTTCCATCGAAAAGCACCTTTAAACGTTTCATTCCGCTTACAATCGTAAACTATAATTGCTCCATGAGAATCTCGGTAATATACGCGCGTCATATTTGCAAACCTCTCCTGCCCTAAATTAAGTATCAAATTTTTTATCATTTTATTACACATGTCTAATTGAAAATAAATGCGTGTAAAAAATAATTTAGAAAACAAAAAAATACGCTCAGTCATTCTCACATCATTAATACTTAAAATATTGAGAATTTTAAGCAAACATTTTGATAAAAATAATTTTTTTCTGATTGTGATCCAATTTTCTTTTTTCTCTTGTGAATACTTTAAACTAAATCGAATAGATGAAAAAAACGTAAAATATTGCGCAATATCGAAGGCATGTTTATTGAAGACTTTAAAAGAACGCTTTTAAACGGAACCATACATTTTAAGAAAAAGCAGCACATGCGAAAATATATAGCTTTATTATTGTTTTTTTGTTCAATTTTTACATTTAATTTTGTATACAAAAATGCATATTACTCAAATTTTACGTCGAATATATTTCGTTCATATTTTATACAATGCACATGTCCACTAATTTTAATTCTATTTTTGCAGATTCAAATAGTCATTATAATTCTGTTTTTGAAATATAATGTAGTTGTAATATGTATGTTGTAATAAACGAAATTAAATTATGAATTATAATCCGATTAGACCAAAATTTGAATGACAAACTTGAATTAAAAAATATCGACATTTTTGGATCATTTATTTCCTTCTACAACAAAATAAGTCATCTTATAAAATTGTTAATTTTAAACAAAACAAAATGATGATATTAAACTAAAATCAAACAAATATATATTTACATATGTGTAATAATGACATTTTTAGAGACAATTCAATATCGTCTGGTTTTCATTAAATACATTATGTACATAATAAGTTAAATTATCTCACTTATGGATCTTAAGCTACAAATATGCAATATTTGCTTGATCGTGTTTGGAATGGCGGCAATAGGATCACTAGCAGTTCAGTTTTATGGAATCTCTATGAACAACTATCACCAAATCGATTTGCGGCCATTATTTTACTTTCATATTATAAATGGAGTGAGTGGTTTGTTTTTTACTTTAAGACGCCACGAAATAGCTCTTTTAAAAACATTATATGCGGTTTCACTCGCAATATCCTGTTCAGCTATAATTTTTTATGGATGGATTGCAGCAAAGGTAATATATTAGCTTTTTAAGTACCGATTAATTAAATATGTAAAACAAAATTTTAAAATTAAGACTCTTCTTTTACGAGAACATATACCAATTTACACACAAAGCCCAAATTTTTTAAATCCAGTCACTTTGCAAATGAATTATTCGTTTCAAAATGTTATAATATATTGTATGCTATCTATTATTGGATTGATTACAGCATTAAGCTCTCTACTAGCATTAATTTTTTTAAAACAAATACATATAGAAAAGAATATTTATAAGGTAAATATTATATGTTTATCGGCATATTTATTTGCATATTTTGTTTTAAAAATCTAATTTTTGAATTTGAAAGTTTAAATAAATAAAATTTTACACACATATAATATTTTTTTAATTCAGTTAAATTCCAATCGAGGAAGATCAATTATGATATCAATAGTAAAGCTATTTTTGGCGCTCTTTGCTTTTATAATTGCCTGTTTTGTCGAATACGAGCATCAAACAATACCAAGACGTAGTGACTATATTAAAATATCACTTGATCTTATAACAATTATACTAGTTGTTGTTACTTCAATATTTGAACTTTATGCTTACTCGCAAAAGAAAATTAGTACCTTAGATCGCAAAGTAAAAAATTAAATTAAATAAAAACAATACATAGATATGCATTATCTATATATATTTGTATATTAATTTTTTTAGGTATGCTTTGGGCTATCTATATTTTCAGCTGTGTGGTGTATAAAATTAATTGACAATAATATGTTTCCGCACTTTTGGAATGACATAAATTTTTACAGAACAGCTATTAGTTTAACTAGTAATTCAATTAAAAAATTAATATTGTACATTAAATATTATTATATTAAATTTTACTTTTTTTTGTCTGTGCAGCAAATTGATCCAAAATTAAAAATAAATTTTATATTAATTTTTTAATTTTAGAAATAGCTTTACCTCCATATCCAACAACTAGTCAACAAGCACTTTCACTTTTTGCAGAAGGAACAATAACCGGAATAATGGTCATCATATTTCTTCTTTCGATGGCCGGTATTACAACAGCATTATATGCGTGGGACAAAAGCACCAAAAGCTTATTGGGTCAAGAAAAGTAAACTAAAAAAATTCCGAAAAAACAAAAAAAACATTTATTTTTTAGATGGTCAAGCGGGCTATTCTTTGTCTTTTCATTAGTTTTAATGGTACTCGTATTCATTGGTTTTGGAAACTTTTCGTGGAACGGAGATTTCATCGGTGGAGATTTGCTTTGGATTGTTGTACTTTTTCTCACAACAAGCATATTAATTTTTTCACCAAGTAACGAGTAATAAATAGTAAATATAAATTATGTTTATAAGCATAAGATTTATATATTCATTTTTATGAAACAAACAATAATTATAGAAAAATGAAACATGTAAAATTTGTTATGAGTATGATCTGTTGTTCAATTGCCGTAGAAAAATTCTTGGCTAGCATAAATCTTGTATATCAATCGGCTTTCCATTCCTCGTATGCAAACATAAATGTAACAGACAGGCGAACATTTATAGCGCAAATTATTCTTTATTCAATTCAAACAATAGTGAGTTATATAAGTTATGTTTTACTATTAAAAGAAAATTTCTCTAAAATGAAGAAAACCCTCTAACTTAAAAAATTTCGTTTTTTATCCAAAATTATAATAAAAAATAAAAATATATTTTATTTTTTACTGTTTATATTAATTCGAATATGAAAAAACGGAGGAGAGAAGTATATTTTTTAAAGGCAAAAAAGATCAGAGTATTTGCTCAATTATTATAAAAAATCGTTTCTACTTCATATCATTTCTATATAAATTAGTAATTTACAGATAACTTCAAATTACCTAGTTTTTCATTTTAAATTTCAGCTTTTCTTCTTAGCATTTACGATGTCGCTTTTCGTTTGTTATTTGTGCCAGCAAGATTTCACATTCTATACTAGAAAAGACTTCCCTCTTAAAGGTATATGTTTTTAAAATCCAAAAATTAATACTTAACCAAATATTTAGCTATTCATTTGTTATCTTCCATCGGTTCACTTATTTATGGAATCACTTTCACCATTTGTTATATATTTTTTGAATTTGGGAAATGGAGATTTTTGGGTGCTCCTTTGGAAGAACAATTTTACAGAATAGGAAACGGTCCATTCGCTCTATCAGTATTTTTTGTTCAGGTAATGAATATTTAGTTTTAGCTAAAAAATATATACATATGTATAAATCTCACAGATACTGGTACACTTTCGACCAAAACTTATTTTATCCTCAGCAATCGCTCAAATGACTCTCAGTGTGTTGGCACTCTTTATGATTTGTCCCACCACAATGAACATTTTTTACTTAGTAAGCTAATATAAAAAATATTCTTTCAAAAGGGCAATTTTTCCAACGATTTTGAACAGCTCTAACTTTTTTTGGGCTATTTTAAGACATGCAATTTTCGGCATTCTTTTTTACTCGTCATTACAATTTGTTTGAGCTATCAAACAGAAAAATTGACTTTTTCGATTTTTGCCTTGATGGTCGAAAAGTTCAATTTTTTTTAATCGTTTAAAAAATGGCCTATATTTTCCACCACAGGGAGATCAAGGCAAAAATCGAAAAAGTCAAAAAAAAAATTTTTCTGTTTAGCTCAAATAAATTATAATGACGAATAAAAAAAGTGTCGAAGTTTTCTTCATTTTAGAGAAATTTTCTTTTAATAGTAAAATGTCTTAAATTCGCCCCGAAAAAAGGTTAGAGCTGTTCAAAATCGTTAGAAAAAATTGAAACACCCTGTATATCATTAATTTTATGAAGGCTTAAAAATATATATAATTTAGTTCGTTCAATATACAGCAAGAAAAAATATTGACTTTGATTCATCAGAAAAATTGGTTTTTGTACTGGAAATAATTTTAACAATAATCGCAGCATTAAGCTGTATAATCTGCACGATATGCGTATTTATTAATTTGATGAGGTACTTATTTATGTGATCAAAATTAAAAATATCCTTATATGTATGAACTTTAAACTCCAAAACTTTTAGTTATCCGTTAGAAGAAAAATCAAAAAAAGAATCAGGCATTTATATGTTGAAATTAAACGAGTCGCCGCCAATTGATTCACAACCTTTAGTGAATACGGAAGAAACCAGTTCATTAAACATTTCAACTCATGTATCACTCTTAAATTTAATAAATTAAACAAAATAAATCTTTTTCGATATTTAATAATACAAACTTTTCAGCAAATACTTATACAACCGATAGAAGAGCAGACGTTGTATTGGTCCTCTGACGAGAACCCATACATTTACAAATCAACAAAACGTATCTATTATGCAGATTCAGAGTATGTTAATGTTCAAATAAAATAAGAAAAAATTTGTTTATTACAAACATCATTAAAGTTAACGATTTAGATACCAAAGCACGTATGCAAGTCCAACAACTAATGTTTTAAATGACGAAAATGGGGGACTTATTAGCACGCTTGAAAAACCACCTCGTAAAGGTGGGAACTCTGTGATCTCAAAAACGAAAATAGCATACTCTACGAAATCAGATTATGACCTACAATAAAGTTTATAAAAATTATAAATATATAAGATATTTAAAAAATAAAGATATATAGGTATTAAAATAAGGAATTATTAATCTAATTAAAACTAGACATAATTTTATTTTAAATTTAGAAAATAGATTAAGTATCTTTAAATTAAGCTCATATAAAAATGTTTAGAATTAATTTAATAAAAATGTACCTGAAATATCCCAAAATTGTATTCGCACTAATGTATCATCATATTGGATAAGTTTTGTGGCAAAATCGACTCCTAGCTAAAATTTAATAATGTAAATCAAAACATAACCTAAATGTACAATAATAATAAGCTTTTCAAACTGTTAATTTAAACCGTAGGTTTGTAATGTTGATTAATAACACCATGAACATAACGCTGAATTAGAGATGTTTTTCCAGTACTCATATCACCAATCACGATTATTTTAAAAAGACATTCGCGTTTGTGAGTTTGTTGTGGATTCTTAATGTTAAATTTCATTAAATACTTTATTTTACAATGAAATTTAAAAATCCAGAAAATATGAGACTGGCTAACCTGTAAAAAATTCTTTGACATTTAGTTTAAATATGACGACGAACAAAATAAGATCTTAACTTTTATGTTAAACTGGTCAACTTTTTGGTCGATGCGTCCATTGAAATGAATAAAGATAAGAAAGGAAAATAATGATAAGGAAAATTTAGATATTTTACAATAGTTTAAAAATACAATAATAAAAATATGACATTGATTTTATGTTTTGCCGTTTATCTTTATTAATTATTTGTCTGTTATATAAAAACATCATACAAATTGCAAGTCGTATATTTTTATTTAGAAAAAATTTGGGAAAAAAATTGTTATGATTTAATAAAAATGATATTTGATAGGAATTAGATTAAGGAGCTCATAGACAAATTTTATTTTATAAATTTTTAATAATAAAGTTAGATTACATGATCGAATTCAAGAAATTTTTTAGCTCTATTTTTGAATCAATCGAATCTTTATGAAAATTTTCGTTTTAAAGTCCAAAAATACCTAACAAGTTATTTTTGATGATACTCATTGTTTGGCTTTTTAAAATCCAAATGGTGTGCGCGCCGACCGCAAGACCCTTCTTGACGCAAAGCGCAATTTTTTGTACAGAATTAAAAATTGGATACCATTCTTCATATTTGTTATCATTATTTAAATTAATATTTTTTTCTACTTTTTGATATTTGAACGGTTAAAGTTGGGAAAAATAAAATTTTAAATTAAAAAATGAGTTTCTGAAATTTCCAAAATTTTATTCATTTTTTTCAAAATTTGAATATCAGAATTTCCGACATTTTCGATACACATAAGATGTAAATTTTTGCGATATTGTCAACTGGATTCCACATGACACAACGAATCCGCAATTACATTCTACTGTTTATTGTTTAAGACGATGGGATGAAATTCAAATTCCCTCAAATTTACCTCAAAAAATTTTATTTTGCGTTATGTATGTTGTTAAGTTAATTTAGTTTTATTTTTTTTGTTTTTTTTTGATAGCAATTCGATCTTGCTATTTTTATACATGCTTAGATTTTCAATTTTTTTACATAGCAAATTAATTACACACATATAATAATTATAATATTATTTTGGATGAAACTTTTCTTGAAACTCGCTCTGCAACTTACATATAGATAGTTTTTAATTTGTTTTTATTAGCTTCCGATTCATAATGAAGATACCTGTATTAGCAGTATGTACATCTAAATTATCAAGAAGAGCTAAAACTTAGTTTTATTACAAATTTTATTTGTTACCAATTTGATGTAAAATCGTGGAAATTGAAAAATATGTATTAAAATTAAATTTGAATTTTTTTTAAAAAAAAGCATTTTATTATAATTATTTTCAGCAAGGATTTTGAAGCCTGCCGAAGCAGTAAATGAGGAGTAAAATATGCATTGGGACCTACACGGGCATCTTATTAATTTTCTATTCAATGATTCTTGTGACCAAAGGAAATAATTTGTCTTCTGCGAAAGTATATTTTTAAAATTTTCATATCTTTTGAGAGGTCGCAAAATTTATTTTATTATTAATATTATTTAAGGACATAATCGTTACTGGTGCTATAGATGCTGGTGGTTTTGTCACCACCGAAAAGAAACCACATATATCGGGCATACGCGTTGAGGACGAAGAACCCGGTGGCGAAGGTTTTGTGGGATATACGTTAGTATTCACATTTTTTCCAGTTTAATAGTTTGCATTGTTACCTTTTTTTGACTATTTAGTTATTAAAAATTGTTATAATTTTGGCATGTTAGATATTCAACCACGTTCAAGTTTGAGCAACTTTTATTGATTATAAAGTTACTTTTCCGAAAAATTAATTTTGACTATTCGACTATCCTTAATTCTTTGAATTTTTTCTGACTAAATTTTTCTTAAATTTTAAGCAGCTTTTTCAAAAATGAGTCAGAAATATTTTTCTAAAATGGAATTTCTGAATCAAATAATCAAAATTGATTTTGCAAAAAGTTTTCATTGCGCAAAATTTAGCGAGAAAGGAGTATCTATTGTACATCCTGACATCTCTGTCCGTATTGTGCTCTTCGGATGGTGGTTGGACGAAATTATTCTTATCGGATTTACTCCCAATCACAATTGCTCGAATACCTTGCAGAATATTGGGCAGGGTGACTTTACAATTCAGACAGAAAAACGCATTGTAATAAAGCACTCTTTTCACTCGTGAGTAGCTCTATTTTTAGCTAGTTATAAGGTTTAGCAACAAAATATTTATAATAGAATAACCTAAATTACTATTTAAAGTTTAAAATAAATTATGAATGCAAATGGGAGAGAAAAGATAAATCCAATAAAATAAAAAAATAACATTAAATAACTAAAAAATTTCAAAAAAAAAATACCCAAAGTTCGGGTAAATAAGACTTGGCCGTTCGAAGAATTTTTAAATATTGACTTGGCCTTCATTCTGTTATTTTGTGCCGCTCAAGCATAAAATTTAATGAACACCTTCATTAAAGCAGGCCCAAGCTGTAGTCCAAAAATTTCGAGCTCAACTTTGTTTATAACAGCCAAGTCAAAATTCAAAAATTCTTCGAACGGCCGCGTCTTATTTACCCGAACTTGGAATAAATAAAATAAAATATAAAATGAAATAGACAATAGCTAAATCCAAAGCAAATTTAATCTGATAAAATTTACATATTTTTTACCAAGTTATTGTTAACTTTTTGAAAAAGTAAAGAAGTATTTTGATACTTTATAATAAATTCTCTACCAAATGTCATTTTTAGTTTTTTAAAAAAGGGTTTCATTAAAATTTTATTTTTTTTAAATAGTTAAAATTGTTCCATTTTGCTACACTGATAATAATTTATATTTTAATGTGAATTTATGTGGTGAAGATTTAAAAATTTCGAATTTAGGACAACCTCCGTTTTCGAAATATGCGTGAAGCAAAAGCCGCGAGAATTAAAAAATGGCGATTTACACGAGATGCCTTTCCATATCGTATGCCATATTTTTACAGCTTTCGCAATTTTAATTTTTGCCCATTTTTTAATTTCTAAAATGAAATCAATCAGAAAGTTAATTTTTCTTAGCTATTATCGAAAAATTTTTGAAATTTCTCCCAGCCAATTTTTTTAAAACTAACTGGGAAAAAAGTTACATTTAAAAAAGGCACACAGTAAATTTCTAAAAAATAAAAATTACCCTAATTTCGCTTAAATAAGGCCGCGGGTGTTTTGAGCCAAATTTAAATTGGTGCCAATGAATTCATTCGTTTTGTATGCGGGTCCCTTTGGGGTCCAAATTTTGTGCCCATTTTTATGAAACCGATACAAAGGCGGGCACAAAATTTTGACCCCAACGGATTCGATACAACAGAATGAACGCATTGGCGCCAAATTTAAATTTGACTCAAAACACCCGGCCTTATACACGCTCGAAATTAGGGTATTTCTAATATGCAATAATATGCAATTCCAGCCTGAATTAGTCTGCCAAATCCCAATATAAAGGCAAAGATTTACCCTAATTTCGCGTGTGTAAGGCCGCGAGTGTTTTGAATCAAACTTAAATTGGCGCCAATGAGTTCATTCTGTTGTATTGGATCCAAGCGAGTTCAAGTTTTGTGCCCGCCTTTGTCTCGGTTTCACAAAAGTGGGCACAAATTTTGGACCCCAAAGGGATTCGCATACAAAACGAATGAACTCGTTGGCGCCAATTTAAATTTGGCTCAAAACACCTGCGGCCTTATACACACACGAAATTAGAGTACATTTATTTTTTCTAACTTCCTACTTTTTATTTTATATGTTTAGGTCGACGATCATCGTACATCCATATCGACGTACTTATTACCAAGAAAATACTACTTTCCTCTAGCGATTCAAATTGCAATAATAGTCTTTTTACTGGTATTGTCCGGCCTCTTTTCCGGTCTTAACCTTGGACTCATGTCATTGACGCCGCAGGAGTTGATGCTTATTTCTAAATCTGGTATTGTTTCTTTATATTTTTTGGAAAAGTTTTTTATTGGGAGAAACGGCATACTTGTTATTGTAATTGAAATCTGACGTGAATGAATTGCTTTAAAGTAAAAAATATTATTTTTACTTTATACGAAACATTCTCTTTTCATTTCACATCTTTTCATTCGCTTTCATGGAATTTTTTTTAAAATCCGGTTTTTTTAAGGCTCCAAAAGCGAGCGAATGTACGCGGAAACGATTTTGCCCGTGCGAAAGTCGGGCAACTTTTTACTCTGCTCACTTTTAATGGGTAACGTTTGCGTGAACTCGGCGATTTCGATTTTATTTGACGATCTCACCTCCGGCTACGTGGCGCTAATTGTCTCGTCGGTGGGTATTGTGATTTTCGGCGAGATTTTCCCGCAAGCGCTTTGCGTCAAAAAGGGTCTTGCGGTCGGCGCGCATACCATTTGGATTACGCGCTTTTTCATGGTGCTCACCTTTCCGCTGGCCTATCCCGTCAGCAAGATTCTCGATTGTATTCTCGGCGACGAAGTCGTGTCTTACGATCGAAAACGCTTAATGGAGCTTATTAAGATGTCGACGAGAAACGAGGAAGGCCTCGCCGAAGAGTTGAAAATTGCTGTAGGTGCTATGGAGATTTCGGATAAAACCGTCTCCGACGTTATGACTCGTATAGGAGTAATTTTTAAACTATTTTTTACAATTTATTGGAAAAATTTTTCGCCTTTTGTTTTTGCAGAAATTTAACTCATTTGTGAATGTGTTTAGGACGTTTTTATGCTTCCCGATACAACGGTTTTGAACACAAAAACGGTTGCGGAAATTTTGCGTATGGGCTATACGCGTATTCCCGTTTATTCGGGCGATCGCAATAATGTTGTCTCTTTGCTTTTCGTCAAGGATTTGGCGCTACTCGATCCGGACGACAATTTTATGGTGAAAACTGTATGCGGGTATCATGAGCACGCGCTACGTTTTGTTATGAAGGACACGCCGTTGCGCGTAATGTTGGAAGAGTTTAAAAAAGTGGGTTTTTAAACTTTATCGCTTAACCCTTTTTTTATACAAGGTACGGCAAAAAATAACGGAGTTAAACTTGGAAATGAGATAAAATTGGTAAATTTTGAGCGATTATAAAAATTGAATTTTCCCTTAAATTCAACGACCAAATTTAAATGAAACCGCTCCCATTGGAACAACTTTTTCGAGCTCTACAAAACCTAGTATTCAGAATATACAAATTGTTTCCAATCCTGAAAATATGAGTTGCTAAGAATTTCAAATCGCGTTTGAATCTTTGTATCGCCGCAGGAGAAGGCCACATAGAAACCGGCCAATTGGAAATTAAAATAAACGGAAATTTTTTTGTACATAAAAGTTTTCAAATACCCTAATTTCGTGCGTATATAAGGCCGCGGGTGTTTTGAGCCAAATTTAAATTGGCGCCAATGAGTTCATTCGTTTTGTATGCGGATCCCTTTGAGATCCAAATTTTGTGCCCGCCTTTGTCTCGGTTTCATAAAAGTGGGCACAAAATTTGGACCCCAAAGGGATCCGATACAAAACGAATGAACTCATTGGCGCCAATTTAAATTTGGCTTAAAACACTCGCGGCCTTATACACGCGAAATTAGGGTAAAAAAATAGAATTGTCTAAAATTTGAAAAATATTATTTTTCAAAAAGTATTTTATTCTTTATTGCCCATATAATAGTTATTCATAGTTGTTTTGTCAAATTTCTTTCGAATAAAAAATTTTTTTTAAATATCTTCCACTTTGTTTTTTTTTGCCGCACCTCGTATTTCATAATTTAGGGTGACTATCATCTGGCAATGGTGCAACAAATTGCTCAACAAGAGGGACACGATCCCTACTATGAACTTGTCGGTATTGTCACGCTAGAGGATATTGTCGAAGAGATTTTGCAAGCGGAAATTGTCGACGAGACGGACGCCATCATTGACAATGTGCATCGAACGCGTCGACGGCGAATGCAGGTTTGTTATTATACACTGCCGCACAAAATTATAGCGCCACTTTAGAAAATGGCATAACTTTTAACTGAATTATTCAACCGGCGTTAAACCAGATGGCATATTTTTAGATCGAAAATATGATGGAGTAATTAATTTTTTACATTATATAAAATATATTTTACGAAATTTGAAAAATACTGCAAATTTTAGGCAGCACAAAATTATAGCGCCACTCAAATTTTCAACGTTTATTTTATTTCAAATTGTTTTTTTGCGGATTATTTATAATGTTGTGTAAGATTGTATGTTTACTTAATATTTTTAAGCAATGCCGAAAAGTTCTAAGCTGTCTGAGTTTGAAAAAGGGCGAATCTCCGCGTTGCATTCTCAGAATTGGTCATTTCGCCGTATCGCTGCTGAAATCGGGCGTCATCACAAAACAGTCAGCAGCTATTTGGCCGATCCCGACGCGTATGGCACTGCTAAGTCATCTGGGCGTCCAAGGTGTCTAAGTCCGAGGTCATAAATAATCCGCAAAAAAACAATTTGAAATAAAATAAACGTTGAAAAGTTGAGTGGCGCTATAATTTTGTGCTGCCTAAAATCAAGCAATTTATAGTATTTTTTAAATTTCGTAAAATATATTTTGTATAATGTAAAATTAATTACTCCATCATATTTTCGATCTAAAAATATGCCATCTGGTAAAATTTAACGCCGTTTGAATAATTCAGTTAAAAGTAATGCCATTTTCTAAAGTGGCGCTATAATTTTGTGCGGCAGTGTACAAGCATAAATGTAGTTAATATTTGTTTGATTTCTTCTCATTTTTATTTTTTTGGTAATTTTTGTTTTAATTTAGCATTAAGAAAGGGATAAACGAGTAACTAATTATGCTTTGCTGAAACTTTTTGACTTTAGGTTGTTTATTATTAATGTTTGGTTTTACTTTAATAATAAAATTTTACTTTTTTTAATGGGATTTTAAGAATTCGCTATTTTAAACTTTCTCAATGTATTCATTTTTTAGGAGAATGAATTCACGCATTGCTTGCTGGACAACGACGTGGGCGCATGCCTAATATCCATGCAAATGCAGCTGGTCACCATCCAGTGGCTGGCCACTAATCATCCAGTTTTTCATCCCGACTTTATTAGTCAAACCATTCTCGAAAAGGTGATTCGTCAGCACGTTCATAAAGTCGAGTTGTCGCATTTGGCGGATGTGAACGATCCGAAAATGGTCTATCCGCGAACGTCGAAACTCTACACGAAGAAGGAGCCGTCCGACAAGTTTTTGCTTATTCTCGAAGGCCGTGCCATTGTCACTATTGGACAGGTTTTTTTTCGATTTGTTTAAAACATAAATATTAAAAAAATATTTTTAATAATTACGCTAAAGAAGATTTTTAAATGTGCTAACTTTTTAAGAATGAAATGACCTTTGAAGCGGGCCCTTGGCATTGCTTTGGCAATGAACTATTGGATCGACTACTTCAGATGATTCAACAAACCCAACAGTCGAGCACGTCCAAAGTGCTGAGTACGAGAAATTCTCAAGGAACTTTATCTTTACATCCAAGTATTTTAGCTTATCTTTCTTCTATCCTTATAATTTTTTTCCTTTCATTTTTTACACAAATTTTCAATTTTTCTTTTTATAATTTTTTAAATATAATTTTTATTTTTAAAGGATGCATGCTTTTCAATATGCCTTTTCTGACAATTTTTTTGATTATTTCCACAATTTGTTCTAACTTTTTCTACGATAGTAGAGACGTGGATTTTTGCATTTGTAGAGGTATGGATATGTGGAGGACGTTGCGATTTTTTATTTGCATTTTGTAGAGCGTACTGGATTTGTGGGGGACGTGTTTCAGCGATTTTAAAATTTTCATTTTTAGCATTTTTATAGAGGAAAATGCAACGAAAAAAGTGCATGTGACTGAGCATTTTTTTCGGAGAGTGATCCAATGGACTTGAAATTTTTGCTATGAGCTCTCCTTACATATTACACTATTACACTCTATAAATTTGAACCTAATCGATTGGATAGGAGCCGAGTTATGAAACCTCAAAAAACGTTTTTTATATCAGAAAAATTGTCAGAAAAGGCATATTGAAAGGCATGCGTCCTTTAAGTTAAAATTTATGCCATATCTTTTAATCTTTTTTTATTATTACATACATTTGGTATGCTCAAATGTTTGATGATTTTTTTTTTAAATTTTTAGGTGGTGGCTCGAATTCTAGTGCCGGCCTGTTTGAGTATGATGCAAAAAAAATCACATTTGTTCCCGATTATTCGGCTATTATTCGCGATGATTGCACTTATTTGGAAATTTCGGCACAAACATATTTGCTCGCCTACAAGTCTACACTAATTAGTCGCAATAAGTACATATACATTTCTATATTTTAAAAATGTAGGAAGTAAAAAAAGAATAAAATTTTTTTGCCATTTTTCTTACATAATTTTTTTTTTCTAGGGATGTCCGAGATACTGGACAGGACGATTCATTCCGTGTAGGTGACGAGATTCCCATCAACAAAATCACATCCGAAGGTGTTGTTGAGGAGGAGGTTGCACTTCTCAACTCTAACGGATCACTGAAAAAACGAACGGTAATAAAAAAGATAAAATAATTGTTTTTGTTTTGGAACAAAAAGATTCTGAATTTTTTTAGAACTACTAATTAATTAATTTAGATTTATAAGTTGTAGAGAGACGACTAAATTATAATATTTTTATTTTATTATACTTTGAAAAATTTCAAATTAAAAAGAAAAATTAATTTAGGCTGGTTCTTTTAAAAATAAGCGATCCGACGAAACGAAAACGTTGATTCCGGAAACCGACAAGGAAGACGATAATAGTGCCGATGGTGTCGTCATAGAAGCATCTGATTCGTCACGTAAGTAAAAAAAATCATCATCGAAACGAAGGCGCACTGAATACTTTTCTGGTTTAAAATGCTTACGCTAATTTAGGCTGGGAAATAGTCGCTTTCTCAACCGAGCTCTAACATATTGCATCGGTATATTTTTTTCTTTATTTTGTTATATTTTTGTATTATTGTAGTTTAGGAACTGACGAAAAAGTTGTAGTGAGATTTTTTCTTTAAAAATATTTGATTAATATTGATTATTTTAAATCAGTGTAGCAAAGTGGAACATTGGAACCATTTTGTGAATCATGGCCTTTTTGCTTTATAAATTCTTTTATAGTTGACTGATTTGAATAATTTTTTTTCCAAAAAATTCGGCTTAAAAAATACTACAAAAGTATATTTTTATTTTTCGCAAATTTAACTTTAAATCGAGATATTCACGCTCAAAGTTGAATTTTTTCGTGTTCCAAAGGTCACTTTCTTTTTTTGTTAATTTTTTCGCGCGTTAAACCTTTATAACTCGGTTTAAAGTTAATATTTGCGAAAAATAAAAAAAATACACATTTCTAGTATTTTTCAAGCTGAATCTTTTGAAAAAAAAAATTTTTCGAATCAGTCAACTAAAACAGAAGTTATAAAGTTAAATAGGCCAACAAAAAGGTTTCAAAGTTCCATTTTGCTACACTGTTTTAAACATTAATTTTTGAATCTCACAACTTTTCTGTTATACTAATGATTATGTTGGTTCGCTTTTAAGAATTTTCATTTTAAATTTTAACTAATAAATAAATATTTATAAATTTTATGATTTTTCCGGTTTTGTAAATAACTTTCTTCCTCTCATTTATGCAAATCGCATATATGCATTTTCGATTTGTTGATTAACGGATCTTTGAATAGTTTTCTTAAATTTTAATAATTGTAGCCTAAATATATTTATCTATAATTTTCAGCTTGAAAATAGATACAAACAGAGCCATTCACATCGTAATTGTCATTTTGTGAACAATTATTTACGATCTCTATTTGAAAATTAAAAAGGAGAAAAATATGATTTTTTGTCAGCATAAATTTAACTATTACTTTTTCGAACGTAGCCAAAAAAATTTTATCTTTCATTTTTTCATTTTCCGGATTTTTTTATGCGATCCAAATTTAATTCTAGTCTGTAGATTTAAAACAGTTTTTGCATATGTATATCATATCAGAGAGAGAGTTGGAAAACTAAATTTATATTTGATGAAGACGATTTATAACAAAAAATTCTTTTAAAATTTAATATCTCTCTTATATTCATAATGTATGCATTAATATAAAAACCAAATATATAAAGTCATTTTTGTTTTTTTTATTTTTAAACTTAATTTTTATTTAAATTGTTTATCATCCTCATTTTCTTCCTCTAAAATAATTATTAGTTAGGATTAAATGCAATTAACATACAAAATGAATTAACATACAAAATAAATAATAATTTCATTATTTGAAAATGAATCGTTTAATTTTTTTTGATAGAAGTTTACTTTCATTTTATCCATGAACCACTTTATATTCACTTACTTTATGTTTCAGTTGCAAACGTTTACAAAAAAATAAGATTTTTAATTAAAAACTATCCTTTAATACATTTTTAAATAAATTTCATGCTTTTAAATAGTAGTGCCTAAAAATTGACGATTGTAAATATTAGTTTTGTTGTTTTGTTGAATTAGTTCCAAAAATTTGAACTCATCGAAAAAAACAAATTACTATGTCCTTATATTCAAATTTAAGTTGTGTAGATTCTTTAAAAAAACCTCAAATTTTATGAAGAATTTGCTGCTATGTATTACCTTAAGTTCGGGTAAATAAGACGCGGCAGTTCGAAGAATTTTTGAATTTTGACTTGATCTTCATTCTTTTATAAACAAAATTGAGCTCATAATTTTTAATCTGCAACTTGAGTCTGTTATAATGAAGGTCTCATGCTTCACCGAATGACCGCGTCCTATTTACCCGAAATCAGGGTATAATAATTTTCATTGAAAATGCTTTTTGCTTTTTCTAGTTTTATTACATATTTTTTATTGGAATATTTTTAAATCAGAATCGCAAAATATTATCTGCGAGATTATATATTATATTAGCGAAAAGATTATGATTTCAACGACATAATTATCTAATTCTTTAAATGTAAATATAAACTTTTGAATGAAGTTTCTGCAATAACATTACAAATCTAATCATTATTATCTTTTTGAAAATTTTATGTATAGATTATATAATCAAGATTTTTACATTTTTAATATTGAAGATTTTTACATTTTTTCGCTTTTAGTAAAATTATTGGCCATTGTTTTTTCCTATTTTTATAGATGATTAGAAATAAATTTATTTTAATGCTTTAAAAATATTTTATCTTCAAAATTAAAAATTCAAACATAAATTAATGATACTCAAACAGATTTTTTGCACTTTAAATAAAAAATCTAAAAATTTCATGTTTTATTTTCGATACTTATGATCAGATAGTGATATTATCAGCTAACATACGTGCAACCTCACACAGTATATAATCTTTTTGTATTAATATCTGAGAGAGATACGTATTTTTAAATCATAATATTGAGTAATGCTTAATCTCACGACAAACTAAAACGACTAAACAAACTGAAACAAAAGCGATATTTAACGTTAAAATGGAAAAGGCACTAGCCAACCTTGTATAGCGGTTAGGACTTATTTTGTGAAAGAACGATAGCCGCCAGCTTAAACATAGTCTGTGCTTCTGACAGCTGGCAGCTTCGTTTTGTTTTTCACTTTTGTTACGCTTTGTTAAAAAATATAATAAAATCTGTCGTCAATGCGACATGCAATTCTTTACTTTGTTTTCTCTTTTTTATATAACATTCTCTTCCATTTTTATTCTTTCTTTAACTTCTTTACTATTTATGTATTTGTATATTATTTAAAAGACAAAAAACTATTTTGAATTGAATGAAAAAGCAACGCTAAACAAATAGACTGGCGTTTGAATTTCTTTTTCGTCAATTTGCATTCGCGGTTAAATTTGAATCCAATTATGCTCTTCTTTTTTAGTCCCTAGCTTTAATTTTTTCGGTCTCGCCGCGTTTGCTAACTTATTAGTAACTTTACCATAAAGCTTAATTTTTAAAATTGAGCCGATCATTAGGTAATATTTAATTACATACAGATACAATAAAAAATGTAAATTTAAAAATGTATTTAAGTAATGTATCTTTGGTTGGTAAATTCTAATTATATTAATTAATAATTTTATATTAGTATAACATTTGTTAAGAAAACTCAATAAACGTAAAAAATAAAATAGAAAAAAACTTTTTCTCACCAATTTTTTAACTATTCTTCTAAACTAAATGGCACTGAACGGTTAGAAATTTTTCTTTTACTAAAAGTCTAAATTTACTTCTTTAAAAAGGTCTGCTTGAAGAAAAAAGCTGGCCATATAAATATAATGCTGAGGAAAGCGTACGTCTTATAAAATGCCGCTAGAAAATATTTCACTTTTCATCTTTTAGTATTTCATTTTTTTGTTCCTTTTATAACGAGAGTATATAAAAAAAGTCGTGAATGTATATTTAACGAAAACGATAAAAAAAATATTAAAAGAATAGTGGTAAAATGAAGAGGAATAGAGTGAGGAAATGTAAAATGAAAAGAATAGAAATTAGGAGTGAGTTAAGCTTAGAATGCGCCTTTTTCAGTTATAGAAATTTCGGCAATTTTTTTTACTTTTTCTTTCGCTTATATGTATGTTCCATATGTGTCTGCTTTATTATGTGAATTTACATACAAGTATATTTTTACGGCAAGATGCTTGCTTATTTTGCACCCATTGTTTTATTTCTTTTTACTTTTCTTTAATTTCTATTAACATTGTAATGCTTTTAAAAATTTTAGTATCCGCTTCACTTACGGTTAGTGTATTGGTGACGAAAAACATTTAGTCGCGTGTTGTAATATTTTGCCGAAATTGCCTGTAATATTTTACCTAGCAAATTGCTTCATTTTTAATAAATAAATTTTTAATAAATAGTTGTGTCGCGAATAGCGCGAAGGAAAAGAATAAAATTTAAAGTTTCAAAAAATGTTTCACACTAAAAATGGTCTTGAAGCGATATCCATGATATCGCGTCGCGACTTTTGTATTTAAGAAATTAATTTTGGTTTTTTTGTGCTTTCTTTTTATGATTGCTTTGCTACGTTTTTTTGTTGAATTATCCTTCGGTTTAAATAAACTCTTGTTTGTTACTCAGTATCGAAAGATTGAAATTTGTTAGGAATTGAGCTGACTCCAGACCGATTGCAAATTAGTATTAGCCAATTTCCAACAAGTGGCGACCTTGGCAGGATTGCCGCCTATATTTTTTTTCTCGTTGACTTAACTTGCGTCCCATCGCTAAAGTCACGTAAAAAAAAAAATCTCTCGAAGTTTGAGTTGCGCCCTGTCGCTGAAAACTCAAACGAAAAAAGAAAAAATTACGGGAAAAATTTAAGTGCGCGTATCTCGCTGAAAACTTGAAAAATTCGCAAATTTGTCAAAAAAAAAAAGAGAAAAACGTAAAGCAAACAAAGATGAGTTTTCGATTCGTCATAAATGAAGCTGTCTCGGACTTAAAAATTATTCTAGCAGACACTCGTGATTTCTATGAGCGAATGGATAACGCTACGGATGATGTTCGCCTCGTCGAACTAAAACAGCTTATCGAAATCTGCGAGTCAGATGCGAATGAAATCAACGCGAAGCTGGAACAAATCTCAAACACAAGACTTTCGTGGGCCGAAGCTTCTCGGCGGTTGACAGCAACGGCTCGGGCGAATGCCGACTTCGAAATGGAAAAGTTCGAAGAGGAGATCGATACGGAGACGATCACTAGAGCCAAGGTGCGCGTCAGAGAACTGACGCAGATCAGGTTCAAACTAAAAATCGAGTTTGAACAAGTTCGGGGACAAATGCCTGTTGTCTCGCCTCCTCAACCTCAATCTTCAAAACGTGATGGAATCAAATTGCCAACTCTCCAGCTGGATAAATTTGATGGAGATCGGCTCAAATGGACAACGTTTTACGAAAATTTCAAAACGGCGGTGCATGACACGAACATGTCGAGTGTCCAGAAAATGACCTATTTACGCACCTCGTTGATCGGTGAGGCGAAAATGGTTATCGACGGTTTGACAATGTCGGAAGCGAACTACGATATTGCCATGGGACTGCTTGAAGAGCGATACAACAACAAGCACGAGATTATACGACAGCTGTACAACGAGATTACCAACTTGAAACCATGTCGAACCTTTGAAGACTGCAAAGAGTTTTCCAACAAACTCGAATGTCTGTGCCGACAATTAGAAGCACATGGAGAACAAGTCGAATCGCCGCTTGTTTATTTGTCCTTGGAACAAAAACTGTCGCGTCCGATGCTGAGAGAGATCCTCCACGCAAAGGAGAAGCAGACGAACTGGAATACGACGAGTTTCCGTCGTAAACTCCGCGAACACGTGAAAAAGGAAGAGGAGCTTCAACAGATTTTGCGCGCTGGACAGTCTGAAGACTCGCGCACGTACCGAGCCGACCCAAAGGGGAACAATCGAGCGTACGCAAACAACAATGCAAGTCAAACGAGCCAGAGACATGACTATCGTTTTAATCATCGAACCAATCCTCATCCACGAGGAAATCAGAACGGCGCTCCCGAGTCGAGCATAACGTTCACGGCTCCACAATCCACAATGATGCCTCAATGTCCAAAAAATCTCTTCAACAAGAGTAATCCATCGGCGACAAAAACGATTGTTGGCAAATGTCGTCTGTGCGGCCGAGAGCATTGGGCCGATCAATGCACAGTTTTTAAGACCCTGCAAAGTCGAATTGAAAAGGTGAAAGAAAAGCGTTTGTGTGCTCGGTGCCTGAACCTAAAACACACAACTCAAACGTGTACAAAAGTCTGTTGGTATTGCAAGAAGGATCACCATCAATCCATCTGTCCGCAAAAATTTGGACTGCCCGTGGAGACAAATGTCTCATCGACAGCTACGTCACCGAAGCTTAGCACGAAGGTCCTCCTTTTAACAGCAACGGCCATCTTGAAAAACCCGGTCGACCCAAAATTGACGAAAAGAGTGATTTTCTTTTTCGATACAGGGAGTCATCGAAGTTACTTAACGCGCGAGTTGGCTGAACGCCTAAGCTTGCGTGTTGAGGGCGAAGATACGATGAATATATGCACGTTCGGAGCCAGTGAGCCGAAAGAATACCATACTCAAAGGGTATCTGCCGAAGTGGACTTGGGAACGGAGCAAATGCCAATACAACTCCGCATAATCGACTCCATCGTCCCGGTTGCAATTCCCATCGTGACGATAAATGATCAAAAATTCGATGAACAAGCTCTCCAGACATCAATCAATGAGTGCTGCCCTGACGTACTGATTGGAATGGACTACATGCATCGATTCAAAATTCGTGAACGAAAGGTGTTTGAAAACGGTTTGGTCTTATCAGACTCCATCATCGGTCCAATGCTAAGCGGAATGTCTCTCGAAGAGACTCCAAATGGGCCTTCTACGTCTTTATTGTCAGTGGGTATTATGCACAGCCAAGCACGTCAGACGGACAAACTTTTCGATATTGTGCAAGAACACTTTGACTTCGAAAAAGCGGGCTTGGACAACGAAGACGAATCAAACGAGAATGAAAAGGTGCTCAAGGAATTCGTCAACACGATGAAGCTCGTTGACGGCAGATATGAAGTCTCGCTTCCATGGAAAACTCCAATGCCTGAGCTTGATTCGAATTACGGTCTCGCACTCGGACGACTTCGAAACACGATGAAGAAGCTGAAACAACGACCTGAATTGCTAATACAGTATCACAAAACGATGACCGATCAGCTAGAAAAGGAGATAATCGAACCAGTAAAAGACGACGAACCAGATCCGGACACGATCGTACATTATCTGCCTCATCAAGCGGTGATAAGAGAAGACAAAATACATACGAAGCTCCGCGTGGTGTATGACGGATCGGCAAAAACCCGAAAAGACGGACATTCGATTAATCAATGCTTGCACCGTGGGCCACTCCTGTTAGGGGATTTGGTTGGAATTCTCATCCGAACCCGACTGCCTAAAGTCTGCATTGTCGCTGACATCGAAAAAGCGTTTTTGCAGCTATCCATCGCACCTAAAGATCGAGACGCGTGCCGATTTTTATGGCCGACTGACCCATTTGCGGATAACTGGGAAGCAAACCTCACTAAATATCGTTTCAGAAGAGTCACATTCGGACTAAACTGCAGCCCATTTTTGTTAGCTGCCACCGTCAAAGAACATCTTCGGCGAGAGAACAGCGAATTATCGAAGATGATGCTCGAAAACGTTTACGTTGATAACATTTTTTTGCATTTATCGTCTACTGAAGACACGTTGAAAACATGCAAAGAAGCGAAGGAAGTCTTTGCCAGAGCAGCAATGAACTTGCGCGAATTCGCATCGAACGACCGAGAA
The DNA here is from genome assembly GCA_024678965.1 of Bradynema listronoti. Lineage (NCBI taxonomy): Eukaryota > Metazoa > Nematoda > Chromadorea > Rhabditida > Allantonematidae > Bradynema > Bradynema listronoti. The sequence goes on from JANLNO010000009.1 coordinate 2,000,677, forward strand.
TCGATCGCGAAACTTGATCCATCGGACCAGATCCCGCTTTCTAAGCTAAAGATTTTGGGCCTGACTTGGGATACTGAAGCGGACGTCTTCTGTGTTTGTCATAAAATTGAAACGGACAAAACTGTTTCAAAAAGAACAGTTTTGAAAAATATCGCCTCAGCATTTGATCCTCTTGGTTGGATGACCCCAGCACTACTCTCGGCCAAGCGTTTCTTTCAAAGGCTCTGGAAGGAAAAACTCGACTGGGACGACGAGTTGAGCGACGAGTGGACTGAGGAATGGCGGAATATCGGGTCACATTGGAATCAAGAAATCATGATTCCGAGACGTATGTTCAAAACCAACGAAGAGCTTATTTTGCACATATTTGCGGACGCGTCCAAAGATGCTTTCGGAGCCGTAGCATATCTGCAGACGAAGCACGCGGAGGACCCCCAAAGCAGAATGATCTATTCAAAATGTCGGGTAAAAGCGTTAAAATCTAAGACTACAATCCCAAGGTTAGAGCTGCAAGCACTCAAGCTCGCTGCGCAAATAGCAAACTTTTTGCGAGTTCAGATAAAAGTCTCACAGACACGATTATGGACGGACTCACAATGTACGATTCATTGGTTGAAAGCTACATCAAAATTGGACCGCTTCATTCAAAACCGAGTGACAATTATAAGGAAATATAAGGTCAATTTCGTCTCCACGAACGACAATCCAGCCGATCTGATCACACGAGGAGCCAACTTTCGAGAACTGGGAGCGTCAGAAAAATGGTGGTTAGGTCCAACATGGTTGCGCACGGGACGAGAATCGCCCCAAGAAGGTCCAAGTTACGATCCAGTTGAATACGAACAACGAAAGGGAACAGAAGAACCCATTCACATCGCATCAACTACGATCGAAATTATTAAAGAATCGGTGATAGACCCAATGCGAATTTCCACATGGACAAAGGCTGTACGAGTCACTGCTTACGTATTGAGATTCCGGAATAATCTCAAGAGAAAAAATCTCATGAAAGACAAAAATCTCACAGGTTCCGAAATCAAACGCGCGAGAGTTTTCTTAATTCGGGAGGCTCAAGAACGCGAACCGCCGACAGATGATGCTTTACGGAACCTAGAGATGTTCAGAGATGACGAAAATCTTTGGCGATGTCGCGGACGAATCGACAACGGCACGGAATTCGAAGACACGAAGCATCCGATTTGGTTACCAAAGACTGACAGAATAACCGAACTGATCGTGTTAAACTCGCACATTCAAACGTTCCATTCCGGATCGACTACAACATTGGCACATTTGAGGCGACAATTCTGGCTTCCACAAGGCAGACGAAGGATTCGAACCGTTATCAGAAGTCAATGCTTGAAATGTCGAAGACATTTGGTCGCGCCGTACAAACTGCCAAAAATGCCAAACCTGCCAGCCGAAAGAGTTCGGCCGAGCCGGCCCTTCGAACATACAGGCCTCGATTATTTCGGACCGATCAACGTGCGTAGATCGCAGGACTCAGAGGCATCCAAAGTATGGGTCTGCATCTTTACATGTTTCGTGACGAGAGCTATACATCTGGAAATTGCGAACGACATGTCAGCAGAAGCATTTCTCTTAACATTTCGCCGATTCATAGCGCGACGCGGAGCACCAAAATCGATCATGTCCGACAATGGTACTAACTTCAAGCTGGCGTCAAAGGTAGTCACGAATTCGTGGAAGGACGTCATAACAGGAAGATCAACACAAGAAGCCGCTGCAGAACATGGCATCACATGGAAATTTATTGCGGAACGCGCTCCTTGGAGAGGCGGATTTTGGGAACGTCTCATTGGAATAATCAAAAACGCAATGAAAAAGACGATCGGAAGAAAATTACTCGTTTTGGAAGAATTCTACACTCTGTTGACTGAAATCGAAATGATTGTAAATCATCGTCCGATTACATATCAATCCGAAGACGAAGTCATGAGAGCGCTTCGACCAATAGACTTTTTGATTCCATACGATCTTACTTGCGAAGGCCCAACGGCTGATGAAGATGACCGCGAGGATCCGACGTACTATGATCAAATCACTCAAAAAGATACATTGATTAAAAACTTTCAGATAACGTTGAGAAAGGTCGAAAAATTCTGGAATTTGTGGAGCACCGAGTACCTACTATCGTTGAGAGAAAGGCAAAAAACTCTCGACTTCAAGCAGGGCTCCACGTCAAAATCGATCCCGTCAGTGGGGGAGGTCGTTCTCATACAAGAGAACGAAACTCCACGAAATCAATGGAAGCTAGCCGTAATTCAGGAACTGCTGATCGGAACGGACGGACAGATTCGAACAGCTCGCGTGAAAGGCTCGGGACGAACGATCATCCGAGCGATCAACTCATTGTGCCCCATGGAAGTCAGAGATCAAGAGATAGACGCACATTCAGACGCTTCTAATTCAGAAAAAATTGATAAAATTCTTGAACCTCAAATTTGCGAATTCTCAAGTCAAAAATCAGCGCGCCAAAAGTTGGATTGTATCAATTCATTATCTATATGTGTTGATTCGTTTAGTATGTCCGACGACACGATCTATCTCAATCTCGACTCCGAAGAAGAGGACGAATCGGAGGAAGAGGATGATCACGGCACGCTAGGGCCGGCTGAACCCGAAACGACGGTCCCGCGAACTAAATACGGGACGGGCTCTTTGGGTCGATCGAACCAAGCCGCGACGCCTACGCACACTAGAGACCGCCGCCGTTCGAACAACGCTCGATCCGACGGTAAAGCCACGTTGCATAAGATCCTCGGTCGGGAACAGGCTCCCATGTCAAAAGCCCGACCGGGCCCTGTGATTCAATCAAACAAATCAAAAATTGAAAAGAAAAATGACCCAAAAATCATCGTGACTATTCCAGGTGATCATTCGCTGACAGACCAAGCTCCCAAGCTTAAATCTATTAGCATCACGATCAACAACACGCAACAAGCTCAAGGCAACGCGCGTTACGAACGAACGTCGATTTGTTCGGTCACGGACGCGAGCAACACTGGATGGGAACTCGGCAAGACCTGTGACCATCACGAAAACTGCCCAGGGTTAAGCGTAACCGATGTCATCCGCCTCATCAACGCCGACCAGGTCGAACAAATCATCACCACAAACATGAATCAGACGATCCCATCCTTGTTCCACGCGTTCTTTGTCTTCTGGGCCTTGCGGCAACAAAAACCAAAAAACACGGGACAAGAAATGGCGCACTACCTGTCAGAAATTTGCAAGGAACCATTCACGTCTGTCGCAATCGTACACGACCGATTGTGGGACACAATCGTCAACAAAAAGTTGCAGAAGAAAAATAACGTTCGCGTATCGGCAAAATGGTTTAACAACCGAGACGTGCGGCCGGTTCTCGACTTGTGGGAGAACGCGTGCCACACCGCAAAGGAGTCGTTCAAAAGGGACACACTCAGACCCTTTCGCTTCGCCGAACTGATGTTTAAGGCAGAAGACGACGACTCAAAGACGTATTTGAAGGGGTTTGGGATTCAAGTCGCACGCGTCCTTACGCTAAGGCGACAAGCCCGCTTTCACCCCGAAACCACGATGGTTCAGGCCAGCTACGTTCTGGTAGGGGACGACTTGATCAACGGCGCTCGACCCTACTTCAAAGGGGTTAACGTCATGCACGCTGAAACAAAGGCCACCTGCGAAGTAATCAAGTCCCTGTACTTTCAGTCCACGACTCACACGGTAGTCCTTTGTACTGGTCTGTCGGTCCTCCGCCGTGAACATACCGTACAAACCTACCATAAATGTTTAAAGGACGTGCAGGAACTGGCGAACAAGTTCAAACACCTCCGCTGGGTGGTCATTCCTCCGCCCGAGCGTGATGACGATAAAGATCGCAATCGGAGAATCGCCAAGATCGTCAACTTGAAATGGAAGGCTGTCGAAATCCTGAAGGCACCAGGCGGCGGAAACGTCTGGGAGCGCGAGTTCCAATCGAAGCGCGAGTATCCGACCGCCGAGGATTACGAGCACGTCATTGAAGCGCTGTATAAAAGCGGAGTGACAGTGCCTCTGCAGCCACCCAACCTTCTGCCAGCAACGACCTCGACCGCGATGAATCCACCCCGAGAGGACCTCAACGCGCGCCTGAAGCGCTTGCTCCCGACCGTGACATCAGTTCTCGCCGAGGCCGGGAGTGTCGCGAATAGCGCGAAGGAAAAGAATAAAATTTAAAGTTTCAAAAAATGTTTCACACTAAAAATGGTCTTGAAGCGATATCCATGATATCGCGTCGCGACTTTGTATTTAAGAAATTAATTTTGGTTTTTTTTGTGCTTTCTTTTTATGATTGCTTTGCTACGTTTTTTTTTGTTGAATTATCCTTCGGTTTAAATAAACTCTTGTTTGTTACTCAGTATCGAAAGATTGAAATTTGTTAGGAATTGAGCTGACTCCAGACCGATTGCAAATTAGTATTAGCCAATTTCCAACAAGTTGTACCTACTTTTTTCTGTACTGATTAATGTTTTTTTAAATTACTGCAGTTTCCAAATCAAATCTGGAATGAAACTAAATGAGTATTGTGTATACTTAGATATGCATTAACGAGAATATTTTGAATGAGCTTTTTATAATTTATAAAAGATAATATTCATATGTAGTTAATTTATATGTATGCATTTTTAAATATTGTTTGTATCATTTTTATCTTCGTTTGTTTTTGCTTTCATCTTTTATTCATTTTCTTTGCTTTTTTGGCAATAGATAACAGAGAACTACAAGAGAAACATTTCGTCTTAACAATTTAGAATTTTTTGCTTCATCAGCATGTCCAATTGCTCGTAAAGCACGTCCAAAATCTAATTTTAAAAGTAGTGAAAGAACTTTTCGTTTTTATTAAAAATTCTTATTATATAAAGAAAGTGAAGCAACAAGTTTAATATCATTTTAATGTCAATATATGAATTAAATTAAAGATAAATAAAAATTATTGCTTGGAACAATAAATAATTTAAATATTTAGATACTGCCAGTTCTTTTAAAGTTTTTCTTTTTTTCCGTAATGCATATTCCTCCACTTAAAGAATTATATATTAAAATCCTCTGAGCCTTGCAAAACGATGGCGACAGCAAAAGATCCGCGTAGTGAGCCACAATGGGTTGCTCCTTCTTCCACTCAGGTATGAAGGAACATTAATTTTAAAAAAATTGGTGATAAAAATACCATAAGGTTCAAAAGCGATTAAAGGTTTTTTTTATAAATGCACATTATGATGCAAAATAAGTTGCCTTAATCGGTCAAATGAATGTATTATAAAATCAATTTAACAAAGTATCAATTTATGAGATAATTACTCAACATTATCGACAATTCTTTGCCATTTAACACGCAAATTAGACTGGGTAAAACTAACAAATATTAAAAACATTTCTTTTGGATTAACCTAATATTTTATTCCGATTAAACATAATTTATTTCATTATACAGCTAATTTTTTTACATTTAGGATGTACCTCCAGATTACGAGACAATTGGCACAATATTCGGATATGTTCTATACTTTCTTTCATTCGTTATAATCTTCTTTACATTTCCTTTTTCTATGTGCGTTTGCCTCAAGGTATGTACATTGATCAAATTTATTTAAAATGTATTTATATACCATATGATGCTTAATTCTTAAGGTCATCAAAGAATATGAGCGTGTGGTGATATTTCGTATAGGACGGCTACTTTTTGGGGGTGCACGTGGACCCGGCATGATTTTCGTTATTCCTTGCATTGACACTTATCGTAAAATTGATCTCAGGTTTCACAAAAATTAATTACAAAAAATATAATAAAATAAAGAAAATATTGTTGTGTAGAGTAGTATCGTATGCCGTTCCGCCGCAAGAAATTCTTTCCAAGGACTCGGTAACCGTAAGTGTGGATGCAGTTGTCTATTTTCGTACATCTGATCCAATTGCATCAGTAAACAATGTTGATGATGCAATCTATTCAACTAAGCTTCTTGCCCAAACCACATTGAGAAATGCTCTTGGTACAATAAATTTGTAATAATAATGCTAACAAATTTATATTTTCGTATCTATTTCTTTATGTAAACAAAAATAAAATTTCAAATTAATTTCCTATAAGCATTTAGGCATGAAAACTTTAACAGAAATGTTAACGGAACGTGAAGCAATAGCTCAGCTTTGTGAAACGATTCTCGACGAAGGAACGGAACATTGGGGAGTAAAAGTAACTTTTGAGATTTTTTATTTTTTCTTAGACTATTCACTTATCAATAACTAACAATCAATGAAAAATGTGCAAAATTAATGTGCAAGATAAGAAAATTAAATTCCCTGTAATTTGGAACAAATATTAGGTGGAACGTGTTGAAGTAAAGGACATTCGTCTTCCTCAACAATTAACACGTGCCATGGCTGCGGAGGCAGAAGCTGCGCGTGAAGCTCGTGCCAAAGTTGTTGCTGCTGAAGGAGAGCAAAAAGTGAGCAAAAAATAATAGTTTTTATGATAAAAGGAAAGAGATTAAATTTAAAAAATTAGGCGTCACGGGCTCTGAAAGAAGCCGCCGATGTGATTCAAGCAAATCCGGTTGCTTTACAACTTCGACATCTTCAGGCACTCAACAGCATTGCGTGAGTCTATCGGCTTGCTAATTTGAGAATAAAAACTACTTTAAAAATAAATATAATATAGCACTACTCTATCTTTTTATGTGATCTAATGATATCAAATCAAAATTTGAGAAATACATATATAGCTAGCAAATAAGCAATTATATTATTGATGATCCTAAGTTTTAAACATTTTTAATAAAAGTTATAAGTACTAATAAGTACTAAAATATTTAATTAAATTTCAATTTAATTAAATTTCAATTTAATGACCCTGATAACAAAAAAAACATTCGTAAATGAAAAAATTATAGTGCGGAGCACAACTCCACGATCGTATTCCCGGTGCCGGTCGAAATGTTCGGTGCATTTATGAAGAAGGATGAATAAAAATTAAATGTGCTATCTCTTCCATTTTGTACAATAATCTTCCAATTTTTGAATGTGCGTAACAACACCAAAAATGTGCTAAATTTATTTTTGCTTGATAAATTCGTTTTTTGTAATTCTTTATTTTTGGTAAATAATTTAATAAGAATATTTCTTCTTTTTTGATTTATACACAATATGATGTACATAAATCACAAATAAAGTCGATATAAAAAATGATATCTTTTCTATCTAATATAGTGCGTTTCAAAATGATAGGTTTACATCAGGGAGTCATTTTATCTGGTATGTATAAGAAAAACACAAAAAAAATTTCTTAAAAATGTCTTATTTCAAAATCGTTTAAGAATTTCTGAAATGAGAAATTTTTCTGAAATAAGAAATTTTTCTTTTGGTAACATTGTGTAAAAATTTAAAGTTTTTTATGGAAATACACAATATAGTATTCTCGCAAAGTGATGTTATACCTTTTAAATTTTCAGCAAGTTTTTTGGCATATGTAAAAATCTAAAAATGGATTTTTCCTAAAAATTATAAATTGTGTCTGTAATGATTCTTCGGCCATTGTACGCTTGGATTGAGTCGGATTGCTATGCGACCTTCGCCAATCGATAGTGCTCGTTGAGCTATACTAGTATACTCATTGTCTGTAAATAAAAATCTTACAGAAAAGCCAAAAATCAGTATTTTTACAAAAATAGATTTTGACAAATTTAATGGTTATGAAAATAATCAAGTTTTAAAGCCAACATATCATCTCGTCAAAGTATAAAAGAATTCCTGTGGATGTGACCATTTCCAATCGAGCTATAGGCAATATAAACCTAACGTCTTAAACATGAATCCTCAAAATTTAAATTTTTACACAATGCTAATGTTCCCATAAGAAAAATTTCTTATTTCAGAAAAATTTCTCATTCTAGAAATTCTTAAACGATTTTGAAATAAGACATTTTTAATAAATTTTTTTTTTATATTTTTCTTATAAATCTTTGTTTAAGACGAAATGACGTTCCCTGGTTCACATAAAATTTTTTGTATAGTTTTTGCATGGAACATCGCTTTGGGTTAACTTTTTACAGGGATTATTTCTAATATGTCTACCAAAATTCAAGTCTTTACGCCTTTTTTAACAATTTTACAACAGTTAAACTTTTTGGGGCTATATTAGGAATAAAAGAAGTTTAAGAAAAGAAAATGAGTTTTATGTTTCAGAGGACGGGCCCGTCTTCTACTCCAACGCACACGCAAACTTCTAATCTACCGGCGCTTCGACGCCGTATACTAGTCCTAGAGGCTCAAAGCATCGATTGGCTTCTCCCGATACCGGAAGACCGAGGATAAGGAAAAGGGAAAAAACCTACTTGAAATTAATACCTAGTGAGTAGCCATATGGCATCCATAGTCCTCACCCCTACTTTACATCCTCAAATAAATTACTTTGTAAAATTTGTGTATGAAACATCGCCTCGGTTTAATTTTTTACTAGCATATACCTGGGATTGTTTTTAAAATGTTTATCAAAATTCAAGTCTTTACACCTTTTTTAAGAATTTTACAACAGTTATACTGTAATTTTTACTTTTTAATGCGTTCCAAAATGATAGGTTCACTTTAATAAAACTATGTATATTAATTGTATATATGATATTTTTATTAAAATAATATGCTAACTATAGCCAAAATATTCAAATTAAGTCATAAAAATGAATTTAGCCTTCATATAAGCCGCATTTGAAAATATCGATTTTACATTAAAAATCGATATTGATCCAGAAAACATCGATTTCTGATCCGAATATGGATTTTTCAGAAAAATGAATGATGCCAAAAGTGAAAATTTTAGTATAACTGTTATAGAAAAGGCTTAAAGACTTGAATTTTGGTAAACATATTAGAAACAATCTCTGGTATACACTAGTAAAAAATTAGACCGAAACGATGTTCCATGCACAACTTTATGTGAACCTATCATTTTGGAACGCACTGTATATTCATTTAATAAATATTTATTTCGGCAATTACTGAATTAATGATTTCGAATATAACAAATACATTTTTACATTTTTAAAAAAATTTAATTCACTCAACAAATTTAAAATATATTTTCTGACTAAATATAGTTTGTGATTTTGCATGAAAATATATGTTTCTTTCTATTGTATAATCGCATACATTTGCGAATATTTTCTTATCTCTTTAAAATTGGACGGCTCATTTATAGGTAATCAAACTCTATCATGTATGTAAAAATTGACAAATTAATTTCTTTTAAATAGTGTCAAAAATAAAAACAAATAAAGACTGGGAAATTCGTCTGAACAACAATATTCTCCGAAAACTCCGAGTTCAAATTTTCAAATTTTAAAAACACGAGAGGGAAGGGTGAGGTGATTGAACATTGAGAAAGTATATTTTATAGTTTTCAATAATAAGTCAGCATCATTATTCGCACCTATTAAGATTCTCATATGTCCGTTTACAAAATAATTTAAAGATGCCACAATTTGCTAAAAAATACTTGAATGTATATGAAATTTTTGCAAATTAGAATGAATTTTTTTCTTTATATGTGTGTTGCAAGTTGTCACTATATCTCCTGCCTCAATTTCATAATACAAATATTTAAAGGGATGCTTCTTCGATGAAACTATCACTCAATATTAGGCGACTCGATGATTTTTAATCTCTCAAATTTTTAGTTATTTTTATTATAAGGTAAAAACAATTATGGTAAAATCCGATAGCGCACGCAAATTGGACACTAGCAACAATAGCAAGTGTGTGATAATCTTTTCCGCATTGCTGTTATTGTTAGTTGTCGGATTTGGCTCGTCGCCCTACTATTTCCTATCGTTGTTTCGCATCTATGCCCGACGACTAACACACCCTCCATACAATTACAATACGCCTGGTGCTGCACGGCGTCTGGCCGACGGTCGCACGGAATACGATCTCATTGTCGTTACGGATTTGGACCATGACAGTAAGCTGAAGGACGGCAAGACGTGGCAGAGCATTTTACTCAAGGGCATACTGCGCGTCGCGCCCAACTACGAACGTATGGAAGTGGAGTGGGACGGAAAAGAGCGATTGTTGCGCTCGCAGTTTGCCATGGGCGGACGCGCCATGGAGCTTTCCGATCTGGCGTTCTTTGACGGTCACGTTCTCAGCGTGGACGATCGAACGGGAATTGTCTATAAAATCGTCAACGATAGGGAGATCATTCCATGGGTCAGTTTTTCGATTTTTTAATATTGCTATTAGCATTTTTGCAGAATACTTTTTCAATTTTATTAGGCATATTTTTAAAAAAAATTATATCGTTTTTTTGTAGATCTTTCTAAATGACGGTTCCGGCAATACCGCCAAGGGATTCAAAGGCGAGTGGATGGCCGTCCGTGACGAGTTGCTCTACGTCGGCGGGCTGGGCAAGGAGTGGACGACGCCCGAAGGCGTGTTTCTTAATCACAATCCGATGTACGTGAAAATCGTCACGCCGAGCGGAGAGATTACGCACGTGAATTGGGTGGAAAACTACAAGGCGTTGCGACGCGCCGCCAACATCACTGCGCCCGGCGGATACATGATTTTCGAGAGTGCCCAATGGTCGGAAATTCATCAGCGCTGGTTCTTTCTTCCCAGGTTGGACTATGCATATTTGAATACGGTAATAGTCTGTGTGCGTCTACTGTCCCGTATGACGCGAGAATTTAAATATAATTTAAATTAGCGCTCAAAGTTTCTCGGTTGTCGCTGCAAGTGGGGTTGGGCGAAAATAATAATTGCAGACGAAAAGATTGGAGTAGTAGTTTTTATTATTCTTTATTCTTCTGTTGGAAATAAAATATTAATTCTCTGAGACATTTTATTAATTTTTATTCCGTATTGTTATTGATTTCCTCTTCGCAAATAAATTTATTCTCTATTGAAATTCCGGTGGTGTGTTGCAAAGTAAAAAGGAACCAAAAAAGTATAGCGCATTAGGTTTTGTTGGGATCTGGGACAAGAAAGCAGACCGATCAAGAATCTCCCTGCGTCCTCAACATCCACATATAGAATTTGGGTGAAAAGTTTTACCGCCTTTATCAAGTTTGGTTTATTGGAATTACTATAATTGGGAAAGCTTTTCACTTTGTAGTAAACAAATAGCTTTTGATTTTGAGAATTATTTCTGTACAGCAAAAAACAAATTAAAAGAAAAAGTCACACTAATAAAAAGGCTTGTTAATTTTCCACTTTCACGCATGCATACAAATTTGCAACTATTTCCGATTCCGATTTTCGGAATTTTTTTTTAAGAATGAAATTTATTTTCGTTTGCATTTTTCTTACAATAGTCCTTAATAAACGATATATTTTAGACGAGTCTCGAACGAGACCTACTCGGAGACGAGCGACGAATTCCAGGGCTCTAACCTCATGCTCGTCGCTGACGATCACTTCGCGAACGTCGAGGTACGCGAGGTGGGCGGTCCGCGCGGTGATGGCTCGCGCGGCTTCTCCGCCTTTCAGTTTCTGCCCGGCTCGGCCGACCGCGTAATCGTCGCGCTCAAATCACAGGAACGCGATGGCGTTGCGGTTGCGACCTTCATCACCGCGTTCGACGTACACACCGGTCGTACTCTTCTCGACGAGACAGCCATTAGCGGCGAACCGCACAAGTTTGAAGGCTTGTTGTTTGTTTGAAAAACTTGTTATATTTGTCTTATTGGAAAGTATGGGTATTTTCATTATATCATTCAAAAAATCATAAAATGCTTCAAATTAAACTTTTTATAATACATATTTCCCAGCATTCTTCAATAGATTAGATCATCTGCATGCAATTATATCGAACTTTTTGCAATGTAGACAACAACTGAAGCAGTGGTCCAATTTGGCGTGCGTATTGGTACCAAACATGTTATTAATTATTTTACAAACTTGGTAAAAATTATTGGGAATCAGATAAAAAAAATTTTCAAATTTAGTTGAGAAATGAAGTTATAATCAAAATGAATCCAAAAATGGGACTATCCCTGCACTTTTCTATAAATTAATGCGAATACCACGTTTAAAATTACCATTTGCTTGATCTAATTAGGAATTTAACCGTTTTTTCTTTATTATTTATTAAACAAATAAATACATACATATTAAACAAGTACAGGGTGACCACAAAGTCCTTGCACACATTTTTTCAATTTAAATTTTAGTACAGTTTTTGGTATATCGTATCGTTATGTTGCACTCTATTTTATAAAGTTCTGTACAAATTGTAAAGTTCTGTACTATGTTTATTTGTTTTTCGCTATCGATTTTACTTTTCGAAAAAATGAGTTTGGAGGACAAGTGAATTGCGGTCGCTCAACTGTTCAATACGGGAAAAGCAGCGCCAAACATCGCAAAGGACCTGGGAATTTCCAAATGAACCGTCTATTTCGCCATTGAGCGTTACAAGTAGTTGGGCACGACCGCTGAAAGACGCCGTAGTGGAAGACCTCGGTCTACCGTTACGACTCCTGAGAACCTAAACAAGTTGCGTTGTTGAATTTATCGAAATTCCGGTTGAGAAAATTGGCTAAAGAAATGAAGATTGGACGCGAATCAATTCGAAAAATGGCCCGAATCAACCATCGTCAAAAATTTCCGCAAGCGTCTTGAGGCCTGCGTGGCGGCTAAAGGAGGAAATTCCGAAAATCTTTTAAAAGATCTTATATAAAATTTCTTTAGCTTTCATTTAAATGTTTGTTTGTAAAAATATTTTTTAAATAAAAAAGTTATGGTTAAAAAAGTGTGTGCAAGGACTTTCTGGTCACCCTGTACATATGGTCTACTTCTACAAATATTAAACTTTCCTATAGTAACTTTTTTGTGATTGCCTTTTTGTAAAATCGAATTTTTGTTATATTTTTACTGGGTATAGGTTACTTTTACTTTTATTTGTTGTAATCTCACTTATATTTAGAACTTTGGATATTTTATTTTCTGTGATGAATTGACTTGCAAATAATCACTTAATAAATTTTTATTCGGAAAATGCCAAAATATTGCATATTAAAACGCCTAAAAATACCAAAAAAAAGAAAATTATCCTAAGTTCTCGTGTATAAGCCCTAACCGTTCGACGAATTTTTGAATTTTAACTTGACCTTCATTCCATTATTTTGTGTCTGTTAAGCATAAATTTTAATGAGCACCTTCATTGAAAAAGACCTAGCCTGCGGATTAAAAAAATTAAAAATTATGAGCTCAAATTGGTTTGTAACAAAATGAAAGCCAAGTTAAAATTAAAAAATTCGTCGAACGGCCGCGGTTTATAAACGGGAACTTAGGGTAAGAACAAAATGTTATTTTTTATTTTTATTTAAATATACATATTTTAACTTTACAAATTTTGATAAATCACAAAAATTAGGGATTTATATTAGTCTTAATTTAGTACTTGTGCATCATACGCTCAACAGAATTCAGATTTTCAAAATTTGGAAAAGTGCACTGACTCCTGTGTCTGATAGAGAACTAAATTCTGAATCCAATAGCTAAAAGATGGTACTAAAAATTTGTGTCACCCTAATTTTCACAAAAATGGCTATAGTAGTATTGAGGATGAGCGGAGCCAAATTAATCTTTTCCAGTAAACGCATTACTAACTATGCAACATTTCATTAATTGATACTAAATTAATTTGGGCAGATACAAAAAAAATACTAGCAAAAAATAGGGTGGCATTAAAAATTTAAGTCACAGTAATATAATTTCGTTTAATAAAATTGAAAAAAACCCGGGTCAGGATCCGACATTTTTTGCAAAAAAACCCCGGTTTTCGAACTTAGAGTCAGGTCCGAGTCCGGATCCGGTTTGAAATTCAGGGTCTGATATATCACCAGTAACTATAATAGAAAAATTTTATATAATTTCTTGAAAAATACCTTCTTTGTGTTGAAAAAATTACTGGTTTCATTAATTGATGTTTAGCGATATTTTGGAATGCGTTCTCATTTTTTTGTTTTGCTCGTTGAGTCGTGAAGATCACTCTATTCAAACTACAATTTGAGAAAATAATTAAAGTTGATTCACTTTTTAAAGTGAAATGTGAAAGTTTTTCCATTTTTTATTTGCTCTTTTTCGAGTCATTTCTCATATTGCTATGCGTGTAAATGACATATTGTGGGATTTAATAAATTTATTGATATATTATTAAGGAAAGTAAACACTTTTTTACTTTTTCCTCTTTAAAGGACGCATGCCATCCCGTACAGATTTTTGCATGCTATTTCTCTTCTTCTCTTTTTTCTTTTTTTCCTTTTTACCGTAAGCGTGCGTATGCACTTTTTCTTTTCTTTTTTTTTTTTTTTTTTTTTTTTTTTTTTTTGTTTTGTTTTTTTTCTATTTCACCAGTGCCATTTTTGCGGTCTATCAAATCAATGAATTGTCTTTGCACAAGTGAGTACCAATAAGTAGTGAGTGCGTATATAACTACCCTCGTAGGACCCTCGTAGAATTTGGGACCCTATTGAGGTCCATTAGGAGCCTCCAAACACATTTTACACAAAAACCAATATCAAATTCGTAATCCCCGACACGAAATACGCCATATAACACGATAAAAAAGTGGTGGCCGAAATTTCGAATTTTCATATTTTCGACCATAACTCGGGACATCGAAGGCCAATCGACATCAATTAAAGCCTAAATGATGGATCTCAATGCGCCCGATGTGATGCGATAAAAATTTTTGAAGAAAAGTTGCGCGCGCACCTCGAAAACCCGGCGCGAATGTCGAAAATTGACCAAAATTTGCGCGCCTCGTAGCGCGTCAACCGCGTGACCAATCCCGACGCAAATATACTTATTCGATGCGGCTTCATGAACTCTACTTATGATCTTAAATAACCGTTTTGCCATCTCTTATACTTTTCGAGATATTGGCGAAAAACGAAAATTTTGAAAATCACCAAAGGGCATGGGGTCCAAAAATGGTCAAAAAAATTTTTTTCAGAATCGTTCCAAAACACTCAAAATGGTGTTCTAAGACCATTTTAAGCATTTTTGTGCAATTTTAGCCCAATCCGACCACTGTACGAAAAGTTAGCGAACAGGGTCCCGGAGGACCACGGCGACCAAAAATTCGGCCAATAACGCATATAGAGCTATTCGGACCCTTGAAACACAAAACCAATATCAAATTCGTGATCCCCGACCTCGATAACCCCATATTACACTTTTCATACATACAAATTGAACAAATTTAAATATCGGACCCAATTTAGGACCAGTTAGGACCCTCGAAACACAAAATTACAAAAAACCAATATCAAATTCGTAATCCCCGACCCGAAATACCCCATATTACACTTTTCATACATACAAATTGAACAAATTTAAATTTCGGACTAAAAAAGAAATACATAAAAAAAAAACGTTTGTCCTTCACAAGTAAAATGAAAGAAGAAAAAAAAGAAAGAAGAAAAAAAAGAAACTGTATTTTTCTTTTGTCTTTTTTCTCTGGCGCATTTTTTATAACATGCAAAAATCTGTACGGGATGGCATGCGTCCTTTAAAGAGAGCACATGCAAATTTTTTTAATTTCTTTGCTGGCATTCCGCAAAGAAGAAATAATGGAAAATTTTTTTGTTTTTTTTTAATATTGGATAGAAAATTTCATTATTTATTTTTAAGTTGATCATTTTTATCACTACAAAAAATTGCGATCATGGAACACAATCATCATCACGGCGCCAACGATTCCACGACTAATGTATTGGATATCACAATGACAACGATCGCAGCACTGCCGTCGACCACTATTTATTCGAATGCACATCATTCCGAGCATCATGCGATAGGTATTATCACGGCGTATTTAACACCTATTCTTCGAGTTAAAGAAAAACATTTAATAACAAACTTAAAAGGATAATTCAAAAATTTACAAATTGAAATCAGATAATTTTATTTTTTAAGTGAAAAATTAAGAGCGCTAATTAGAGATAATAAAATTAAGTATAAAATTATTTTTAGGAGAGGCAACTCCAGCATCACAACAACAACATCACAACATGATGATGATGTTTTTTCATGGCGGATGCAAAGAAGTCATTTTATTCGATTGGTGGAGAATTGAAAGTTATACAGGTATTTTTTCCAAAAACATAATTTGGGATTTTTTTTTTAAATTTTATTGAATTTTTCTAGATAGATTCTTTAAATTAATAGAAAATTTTTTTTCGGTTTTTGCATAATATTCGCAATTTTTGCTTTTTTTGACACGAGAAATTCAAATATAGTATTGCTTTGGATTAGCCTAACTATAAGCCTAATTTGCTTTGTTAAAAAATCTAAAAAATTCTTTTGAAAATTTTTATTTGCGATTTGCATAGGAACCATTTTTCGAATATTTACGAATTAATATTTTCCTACAATACAATTTTGTCTCTAAAAACGATTTTTTACCGAAAAATTTAAATAACAAGTCAACTTTTTCTCGAATTTAGGTTTGTTTTTTCCTGTTTTGTCGTATTTTTGCTTGCGACCGGATACGAGAGCATCAAATGGTTTCGCATCTACTATCAAATGTGCTATTCGTCGAGTGGCTCCGCCGACGGAAGTCGTCCATCACGTGGTAATATTTCGCTGCGAATGCCGTTGGCCAGCTTGGAGGATCCGCTCATTTCACAGACGACAACGACGCCGACGACTTCCGGCTCGAAGACCTCTGCCGCTTTAAAATACCAGAAAGGTTGTAACGCGGAGGCCGGTGACTGCTCCTCCAGCGAAGCTCATCTCTTCCAATCGTCTCCGATAACGCACCACAATTCGGTCTACATGCCGACGGTTATCGCTCCAGCGCCACGACCGGAACGCTCGAAAATCGAGTATGTCCTTACTGATTTATTTGATATTCATAGCACTTTGTTATATTTATAAAAGACAATAATTTTAACATGCTCATTTTTATTCGAAAACGAGAAAGCGCTTTTTTGATGATTTTTTTACGTTTTTAATTTTTAAAATAAAACTCTGCTTTTTTAAATTATTAGGTTGAGGGAAAGAAATGCGCGTTGCATTTGTCCATTTATTTCTCTGGTACAATAAAAGATTTTATAAAACGGTTTTGTCTATCAGAAAGAGCGTTTTATTCCGCATCGTTTGATATATAACTTATCTATGTTTACTTTGTTTTTTACAAGAAAAAGTGTTTAGAAAATGTTTCAGCAAAAATTTCGAATTCGAGCTTGCATGTGGTACGACTTCAAGCAAGGCAAATCGGCTGCTGAATCTCATCGTGCCCTGTCTGAGGTATTCGGCGAAGAAGCCCTGTCCGAAAGTCAGTGTCGACGATGGTTCCAGCGCTTCAAGAACGGTGATGAAAGCTTGGAGGACGAAGAACACGGAAGTCGGCCTCAAATCGTCGATAATGAAGTATTGAAGTCCGTCATTGAGTCAGACCCCAGCCAAACAACTCACCAGCTTGCAGAACAGTTTGGCTGCGATCAAACAACCATCGTCGACCACTTGCACGTCCTGGAAAAGGTAAATCGGTGCGGAAAATGGGTGCCGCACGAGCTTTCCGACGCAAACAAGGCGACACGCGTCGCAATCGCCAGCATTCTCGCTCGCCGCGCCAAGAACAGAGGCTTCTTCGACTCCATTGTTACTTCGAATGAGAAATGGATCCAATACGACAACGCCACAAGAAAGCGGCAGTGGCTGGACCCCGGTGAGGCGCCAAAACCGACTCCAAAACCGGTCATCCACGGAAGAAAGGTGATGCTTTGTGTTTGGTGGAACAGCAAAGGTCTCGTGTATTTTGAGGTTCTGGATTCGGGTCAAACAGTTACGGCGGACCCCTACCAACATCATTTGGGCCGTGTGGATCATGCGCTGCGACGTCAAGGTGTGGATACGGCGTCGACAAAATTTCTTCACGACAACGCCCGGCCGCATGTCGCAAAGATGACTTCACAGAAAATCGAGGAATTGGGCTGGGAAGTCCTGCCTCATCCGCCATACAGCCCAGACCTGGCGCCATCCGACTACCATCTGTTCCGGTCGATGCAGCACTCCCTGGCCGAGAAAAAGTTCAAAAACCGCGACGAGATCAAAATTTGGGTGTCCAACTTCTTTGAGTCGCAGCCGGCCGAGTTCTTCGTGAAGGGCATCCATTCTTTGCGTGGACGTTGGCGACAAGTAGTCAATAATAATGGCGAATACCTTTTGGATTAAAGTGTTGTAATTTTGTTTTTATAATAAAAAAAATTTTTGACTCAAACGCGCATTTCTTTCCCCTCAACCTAATATTTAGTAATGTGTTGACTCATTTGGCATAAACAATAAACATTAATTTACGTGCTTTTATATTAAGGATTAAAAATAGAGGAAGCAATAAAAGCATTTTATACATTATAGTTTTCCCACTAGAAAGAAATCGCATTTTTTAGCTACAACTCTGAGCATTTTTTCGAAACAGCTTAAAATTGCCAAATTGCCTAAAACAATAATTATTTTTTAGTCAAATGCGTCACTCGTTTAAAGCGGGAATCGGCGAGTGTGCCATCAAATTCTCGTCGTGTGCGCGCGCCTTCGAGGCGACGCTCTACGGCCTGCAGCTGGTGATCGCCTACTTTCTCATGCTCATCGCCATGACATACAACGTTTATCTATTTGCGGCCGTTGTCGCCGGCGCCACCATGGGACATTGGCTGTTCGCCGGCCTCAAACGCCTCTTCGTACCATCGTCGTCGTCGGCGTCGGCGTTAAAGTTCGCCGATCAAGCCGACAATTTCCTCTCGGATGCGTGTCATTAGAAAAAGAAGAAAAAAGAAAGGAGATTTGGCTTCGGTTCGGTTTTTCAGTCTTATATATTTTTCAATTTAGTGTATATGAAATTCAATTATTAAGCATTTTGAAGAAGGAACATTTTTTACAAATTTTTATCTAGATTATTCTTCAGCCTCCGTAATAATGTCTAGAAACATTTTTCATTGTTAAATATTTTGATTTTTCAATTAAAATTAATTTTTTTGGAACTTGATCATTAGTTAGAATATAATCCACTCAATCCCAACAATCGAAAATGTGGCAAATAATTGAGAATTTCAATTTTATGCACGAATACTTTCCATATAAAAAAATTTCATGTACTTAAATTTTTTTCAAAAGTTTATTTAAAATTTATCAAATATCTATCCTCCAATCCAAATAATACTAATAGGCTTCATAAACCGCCCAAGAGGATGGGCCTTTTTGAAGTTGTATTAAAGAATATGTTTAGCCATCTTTTCCAATGTCCGATGTGTTTACGCAAAAATTTAGTCTCCCATTTTTCTTTTTCCATTTTTTCCAACGGGACATTCCTAAAAAAAATTTCGCGTATGATCTCATTTTGTCCATTAAAGTAAGTTTATTTCGGGAAACATACATATTTACATTGTATTTGCTTCATGTTCTATTTTTTGGTGATATTCTTTCTCCTATTTCTTGCCTCAAACTTTGGATCATTGAAAATTCGAATAAAACTTTATTTTCGTCTTGAGTTAATTTTAAAAAATTCATTCTGCATTTCAAAATATTTTATATCTTTTTATAACAGGGTTGTCAGATGTCCTTTTTAAAAAGATTTGTTCTTTTTTTGATGGGGTCTGTTCTTTTTTATTTTTTGTTCTTTTTTTCCATTTTTTGTTCTTTTTTGTTCTTTTTTTGTTCTTTTTTTCCATGAAGAATGGTTCTCTTAGACACAGGATCAGGAGTTCCGAGAAGTATTAATTGTTGTGAGAATAAAGAATCTGACCCGAAAAGTTAACGAAATAGACCAATTCAGATATTTTTAGAAAAATCTTTTTTGTTGTTCGAAATTATCAATAAAATATTTTTTTCGTGCCCAGCGTTCTTTTTTATTTTATTTTCATCTGGCAACCCTGTTTTATAATGAATAAAGAAACTTTAACTTTTATAGTATTACCTAATATTATCTTCTAATTTGATTTTAAAAAAAGTGAAAGCAAAAATGTAAGCGTAATTCAAACTTGTTTAATTGAATAAAATAGAATAAAATAAAACAATAAAACGAAAAATTTTGTTAATTTAATACAAAAATACCTATTAAAGAGAAAAGAATAGAATTTTCAAAATTCTAAAAAATGGAAGAGAATATACTGGGTAAATTGTTATTCAATTGCCTCGAGGTATTTTGAAAATAATGTACTTTATTTTTTTAATTTAAAGTTTCGATGCAAGATATGGCCATCGACTGGAAAAGCTGGAGAAGTGAAAACGTCGGCACTCAAATTCGCAAATACACAGGTTTACCCAATCCAAAATCAAGCGGAATAAGAATTAATAATAAAGCAGAATAAATATACCAATTCGAGTTCATATTCGTCGATATCAGTTACTAATACATCGAATTCATCGTAGCATGTCCAACTTCTGCCACTCGTCCGATGAAGAAGACTAAAAACGAATGAAATTAATGAAGAAGTTGTAAAAGTAAAGCGTTTACTTTGTAGGACCAAGACACCGAGGTAAACGCTTTACTTTTACAATTTCTTCATTAATTTCATTCGTTTTTAGTCTTCTTCATCGGACGAGTGGCAGAAGTTGAACATGCGCTACGATGAATTCGATGTAGTGGTGAACGATATCGACGAATGTAAACTCGAATTGGTAATTTATTCTGCTTTATTATTAATTCTTATTCCGCTTGATTTTAGATTGGGCAAACCTATGGAATTGCGAATTTGAGTGAAGGCGTTTTCACTTCTCCAGCTTTTCCAGTCGATGGCCATATCTTGCATCGAAACTTGCGTTTTATGGTTCCATTGGTCTGCAAGTGGGCCGAAAAGCCGAATATGCCTGGCGTAAATGTGTGGTTTTTGGTCGACACCGTCTCGCCGTTTACTTGTCTCACTTTGAAGACGATGAAGGCCATCTTGGACGCTGACATAGAAATTTACGAGGACAGCCGCTTTGAAATTATGATCCAGGTTTGTTTGTATTTTGGATAGAATTGGATGTATAATTTCAAATGTTTAGGACCGGAACACGATAATTCAATGCCAAGTCTCGAAAACTCATTTCAAGGAAGTGAACATTTTGGGATCCGATGCATTGCGAACATTCGGACTCTCAGGAATTGAAGGCATCGATTGGCTTCGAAGAACTTTTCGCCTTTCCAATCAATAATTTATTTCTTTTGTGCATTGTAAGTCCGGATTACTATTTTATATTCTATTTTCAAAAGACAATTATTATCCGTTTTTAGATTTGTTCTTTTATCAGAATGGAGCGAATAATTCAAATTAAGATGTTGGACAAGGAAGTTGAAGTATAGTTGTCGGACAACCTGATAACACAGCACTATAAAAAGTGTTTTCGTGCTCCCTCCTGATGCGCTATATTACGAAGTGAATTGTCGTAAGAGGTGGTGCAAGTAAGTTATATTTCGAGTTATTTCTGATCGTATTTCAATTATTTTTTAAGCACTCGAATTGCTCCTGAACAGTGCTTTTTGCTTCCCGACAACTGGCACACTATGGAGTTTTTAGTTGAGTCAGACAAGATATTCTTGCGACCGGCAACTCCAATCGATTAGTTGTCGGACAACCTGATAACACAGAGCACTATAAAAAGTTTAATCGACTTATTTTTTGTTGACTTTTTTATTGTTGAATTAATTATTATTGACTTATTTAATTTAATTATTTTGTTTAATTTATATATTTATTCGCTTAAGTTTAATAAATAAATTCGAATTATTGGTTGTCCTCTCGTCACATATAGTGACAACCCGAATACGAATACAATTCAAAAGCCATTGAAAAGCTTAATTTATGCCCTTTAAACTCAGATAATTCAACAAATTCAATTAAATTATGATCAATTGCTTTACAGAATTTCACTTGAAGAAAAATTCATTTTTGATCAATTTTACATCGAATAGTTTAATGCGTTTTGAATGAATCTCTTTGGATTTTCTTTAAGTAAAATTTCCAAAATATCATTATGAGCATTGAACATTTTACAAAGTTTCCATAAAACCCTTCATTTGTTTTTCTAAATTATTCTCTAAGTATTGAAATTCTCGTGCTTCATGAAAAGAGGATACATAAGACTTTTTGACCTATACAGGGTGACCACAAAGTCCTTGCACACATTTTTTCAATTTAAATTTTAGTACAGTTTTTGGTATATCGTATCGTTATGTTGCACTCTATTTTGTAAAGTTCTGTACAAATTGTAAAGTTCTGTACTATGTTTATTTGTTTTTCGCTATCGATTTTACTTTTCGAAAAAATGAGTTTGGAGGACAAGCGAATTGCGGTCGCTCAACTGTTCAATACGGAAAAAGCAGAGCCAAACATCGCAAAGGACCTGGGAATTTCCAAATGAACCGTCTATTTCGCCATTAAGCGTTACAAGTAGTTGGGCACGACCGCTGAAAGACGCCGCAGTGGAAGACCGAGTACCGTTACGACTCCTGAGAACCTAAACAAGTTGCGTTGCCGAATTTATCGAAATTCCGTTAATGATTAGCTAAAGAATTGAAAATTGAGCATGAATCGATCCGAAAAATGGCCCGAATCAAGCTTAAGCTTAGTAGCTATAATTTTTTAGGAATAAGCCATTGGATGGTATAATTTGAATACTCTTAAATTAAAAAATGAATCATTACGAAAGTCGATAGGTAAAAAATTTAAAAATCTTACATTAAATTTTATAAAAATATAATGGCTTAACTAAAAATATTGGAAGCTACAAAACGTTTTTCGTCTTTTTTGCTTTAAACATTCTAACGTATTTCAGTATGTAGTTATCGATTGTGGAGCGAAACGAGGCCTCATATCTCTCCGCCGGCGACATTCTCAAGCCGCAGCTTTACATTTGTGTCGCGCAAAAATTCGTTCAATCAACTCTATTAATTTTTGTCAATTTTCTTTCTTTATAAATGGTCTATTTCAATTTAAATTTGACATCTAGTGATTCCAATTTTGAATATTCGTTTCCTCACGCGTTTTTGGATAAAAATTACAAAATAGGAGTGGTGAAAATGGATGGAATTTTAAAAATTAACAATAAAATAATAACAATTAATAAATTTTATGAGAATAATAATGCGTTTAGTGGAGAATTAATAAACAGGTATCCGAATACAAATACAATTCAAAAGCTATCAACCATTTACATTATTGTTGTTATTTACATGAGACACGTAATAATTGATTAGCTAATTTCAAATTACATTAAAACATATCGTAATGTTGCCAATTCTAAGAAATTTTGTTGTTGTTTTGTGCCAATTTTTTAACAAATGGAACGCAATAATTGTACAAAATATCGTAAATTGTAACATTTTTATAAACTTTTTTAAATGTAACAAAACTAATAGTAAAAGTAGTAATCGTAAAATTTTTTTTGATTTCGGACTTTTAATATTGTTGTCAATGTTTACATGTAAAAAACAATTATTTTTAAAAAAATTATTTTGAAAAAAATGTCGATTAATGTGGCATTTTTTTGGCTTTTTAATGAAAAAATAAAATTTTTCAATTAGGATAAGAGCTAATAAAGTTATGATTAACAATATATTGGGTATAAGTAGTCCGAAAATCGGAAAAATTTTTTTATCCGAGCGGCGCCAAACATATTGGAGGATATCGTAAACTAACAAAATATGTGCACAACTTTTGTTGTTTTTTGACGAATTTTACTCAAACATACAAAAAAAATAATGACTGTAATTTTTTAAAAACATTACAAAATTCAAATTATTGGCATTTTTCTACATAAATTTTTGCTTCTTAAAGTTTCATTCGTTCATTCTTTTTCAAAGAATGAACGAATGAAATTTACAATTGAAGTTTTGCCAATCATTGTGATATTCTGATAATGTAATTGTGTAATGAGTTTTTAATGAGGACGCAGTCGATCCGCTTCAGGCGCCGATCGCTTCCGTTGATTTTGAAAATATGGACGTAGTCGATCCGCTCTATGCGTTGATCGCTTCCATTAATGAGGACGTAGTCGATCCGCTTTAGGCGTCGATCGCTTCCATTGAAATTGAAGTCAGTTACGATTATGATAAATTTTTGAAGAATCAAAATTAAAACTAGAAACAAGTCAAAAAAATTTGATGAAAATGTAATAAAAATCATAGAAACACTCCAGGAACATCTTTTTTTATTTTAAAGAAGTATCAATCCGAGGATGAGGGAGCTAGCATGAATTCAATTTTTGCTTATTGCTGTATATTGGCAATAGAATCGAAATACAAAAAAGTTTTAGTTTTAGATGTTGATCCAGATTGCAATTATAGTTATTATTTTGAAAAAACTATTTTGGTAACTAAAAAGGCTTTAATATAGTTATTATTCCAATAGGTTATGAAAATCATGCCACAATTGCAATTTATGAAAAAAATACAAATATGTTAAAATATTATGATTCTACATACAGAAGTCTCGAATATATTCCTGATAAAGTTAAAAATAAAATAATTGATTCAATCAAAGACTTAATGGATGATAATTGTTTAAAATCAAAATTTGTTGATTATTCAAGTCATAGCAATTTTCAAGGCCAAAACAATTGCTGTGTATTTTACTTTTGTTTAGTGGCTGAGTTGTATTTATTAAATAATGGAAATACATATTTCGATGAGCTCGATATATTCAAATATAAATATGATATTTTAGAATCATTGTTAACATGTCCTTTTGATTATTTTTTATTAATTAATTTATTACGTTAAATTAACGCAACTTTTAATAACAATAAACGAATAATCATAAGTAAATAAATAAATAATTGAATGATTAAATAATTATGGTAAAGAAATGGAGAGAGAATAAAAACAACAAATAAACAACATAAAATAATTAAATGAAGAAGGCATTAATCTATTTAATAGTATTTATAATAGTATATTATGAAAGTAGTTATATAAATGGGGATCTTATTAAAGTTTGCCGCGGCAATAAAAAGCGCATAACGTTGAAAAATATATAGAGCTGAGCGTACAATGGAAGAGAAAGAACAGCAAAAAGAAAAGGATAGAATTAGGAAAGCTTTAAAAAGAAAAGAAAAATAAAATACCTGCCTAATAGTAGAGTCTGCAAAAATAAATAATTATGAATGTTCGGCACCAAAAAAAACGAATGCAAAATATTTTGATTCTTATAATCAGCAAACTCCAAAAAATCTTGTGTTGTTAAGGCATTAGCTTTTCTATGAAAAAAAAACATTTTTTGTGGTTCTGAACAATATTTTAAATAGATAACAATATTTTTGTAATTTTTTGTAATTTTTATTTTGTAATGTGATTTGGATAACGAAAAGAAAACAAATTTTTTATTTTAGAAATGCAATTTTTCCTAAAAATTTTTTTTATTATCTGTTTTTAGATTTGTTCTTTTATCAGAATGGAGCGAGTAATTCAAAATCCTGGGCGAAATCCGCAGCTATCAATCACTCGTACGAGTTCGCCCGATTGGGATAAACATGTCCTCACTTATCTTCTAGCGACTGAAGATGACGTTTGCATTATAGTTTTTGCCCGACGCGCTGCCGTCACTTGTGCTCATTGTCTGGACGACTCGGCTAAGATTGACGATTTTATCGTTGTTGCTCCGTGTAAAGGGAATCCAATTTTTTGTGGTGTACAAACAAAAAGCGTCAATATATTCTCGATTTCGAAACGTATACTCAACGTGCAAATGCTTTGATAAAATATAGAAAACGGCGAAAAATCTATTAGAGATGAATGAGGAGAATTCTGACAATGAAGAGGACATCGGCACTGATATCCCATATGCTGAACATTGCCCATTTTTGCTGATCATTATGGTTGCTGAGCTTATCAAAAAAAAGACAGCGTAAAAAATTGCTATTAGCAGATTAATTAAAATGTGGAAAAAATGAACAATCTTTTTTTATTAGCTTTTTTCTTACTTGAACATAATAAAGTAAGAAAAATAGCTAATATAAAAATTAATCTGCTAATAGCAATTTTTTACGCTGTCTTTTTTCACTTTGTACCGGCCGATCCAAGCAAATTCATTCATCTCTAATAGATTTTTCGCCGTTTTCTATATTTTATCAAAGCATTTACACGTTGAGTATACGTTTCGAAATCGAGAATATATTGACGCTTTTTGTTTGTACACCACAAAAAATTGGATTCCCTTTACACGGAGCAACAACGATAAAATCGTCAATCTTAGCCGAGTCGTCCAGACAATGAGCACAAGTGATGGCAGCGCGTCGGGCAAAAACTATAATGCAAACGTCATCTTCAGTCGCTAGAAGATAAGTGAGGACATGTTTATCCCAATCGGGCGAACTCGTACGAGTGATTGATAGCTGCGGATTTCGCCCAGGATTTTGAATTACTCGCTCCATTCTGATAAAAGAACAAATCTAAAAACAGATAATAATATTTTGATGGTAAAAATTGAGCATAACGCCAAGAGAAGCGAAAAGAAAAAGGCGAAATGAGAAAAGAATTTTTTGAATTTAAAAGGAATTTCGTAAACCAAAGTTTACGACACAAATAACTGATTATCAATTCTTGTAAGTCAACCTAATACATTATTCACAAAATCTCCAAAACACCATAGCAAAAATATAAAATAGTCAAAAACGTAATCCAGACTTATTATTGGAAAGGCGAAAAGTTCTTCGAAGCCAATCGATGCCTTCAATTCCTGAGAGTCCGAATGTTCGCAATGCATCGGATCCCAAAATGTTCACTTCCTTGAAATGAGTTTTCGAGACTTGGCATTGAATTATCGTGTTCCGGTCCTAAACATTTGAAATTATACATCCAATTCTATCCAAAATACAAACAAACCTGGATCATAATTTCAAAGCGGCTGTCCTCGTAAATTTCTATGTCAGCGTCCAAGATGGCCTTCATCGTCTTCAAAGTGAGACAAGTAAACGGCGAGACGGTGTCGACCAAAAACCACACATTTACGCCAGGCATATTCGGCTTTTCGGCCCACTGGCAGACCAATGGAACCATAAAACGCAAGTTTCGATGCAAGATATGGCCATCGACTGGAAAAGCTGGAGAAGTGAAAACGCCTTCACTCAAATTCGCAATTCCATAGGTTTGCCCAATCTAAAATCAAGCGGAATAAGAATTAATAATAAAGCAGAATAAATTACCAATTCGAGTTTACATTCGTCGATATCGTTCACCACTACATCGAATTCATCGTAGCGCATGTTCAACTTCTGCCACTCGTCCGATGAAGAAGACTAAAAACGAATGAAATTAATGAAGAAATTGTAAAAGTAAAGCGTTTACCTCGTTGTGTTGATCCGACATTTTGACGTTGAAAAGCAAAGCAAATGTGAAAAAACTATAAATCAGCAATGAGAATAAATGCTAGAAAGCACGCAACCGAGAAAGATATGAATAAAAAAACTGTTTTTCTCAAAAAAAAAACAAGCAAAAATAATATTAATTAAATCGGTGTATATTGTATTAGAACAGCATGTATAAATTGTGGACGAACATATAATTGTAGTGTTATGAAGTCAAATCATAATATATATTAGATCACATCAATTTGGAATGCATGATTCGATAATAGTAAAATAAAGAGAAATCAAAAAATGAAATGCAAAAACAAATTTTTTCTTAATTGACTAATTTTTTTTAAAGTATAGTGTGTCCGACGTCTTTCTTAAATTTCGGAAGTAAAGTACGATCGTCGTGCGCCGTGTCGTCGTCGTCGCTGTCATCCTCATCCGCGAGATCACCAATACCGCCTTCAAAAAACGAATAATTGAAGAGAGAATTGAATATTAAAAACAATAATTTTTATATGCCTTGTCTCTTCTTCTTTTTCAAACAAAAAAACTTTTCAAAAATCTGGAGAGAGATGTATATATTATTAGTTAATTAGTCAAAGGCAAGTGTTTTAGGAATTTTGTTTAACCTGGAATATCGTTGAGTTCAGTCAGCACACTAATTCGCTGAACGCGTGAAACGTTTTCATAGAGGCCGTTGGATGTCAGAGCGACCGCCGGATCTTCAGGATCGTCGGCCTCCTGCGATAACTTCAAATAGGGATTGCCTTTACGCGGTCGGAACTTCGCTCCAACCATGCAGAAGAAGAACAACGTCGAGAGTTCGACAATCGCCTCGGATACCCATTGCCAGTTGAAGGGTAGCATATACTATAAAAAAACTATTTCAAACTCGAATTGAAGCCAAAAAACCTTTCCAATTCGTTCAGAAAAATAAAAAACTAGGCAAACAAAAATTATTGTTCGTCGGCAATATGTAAAAAATCACCATGACTAGAAATTTGGTGATCCTAGTAAGATAGATGTAGGATATGACGATGAGATAAAAGTGACGGAATAAGCGCAACTTTTCCAAATTGAAGGCGGCCTTTCCATCCGTTCGAGCGCCTTCGTGTAAATGCCGCATTGACCTAAAATAGATTGCATAAAAAAAATCGCTTTTATAATAATGTAAAAAACGATTCATCTCACCATATGATCGGCATAAGAATGGAGAGACAGCAGAGAAAATCGAGTAGAATGAAGAGTTCGAACCAAAAAAAGTATTGCTCTTGGCTGAATTCGCTCTCGGAGATGATCACCATTGCGATGTTGTCTATCACCTGGAAAACCGATGATCCATTTAATTTTGAAGAACTGGATGCTGAATGAAACTGATGCCTATTTTTTAACATAGAGAATTTGAATTTATTGACTGTGATTTGGCTTAACCATATACCACATGCTTAGACCACCTTTAATCTTAGGCTTAGCCCTGTGCCCAAAGAAAAGTTGAAATTTCTTATTTATTTCAATAATACACGGGAAATTAATAACATAATTTTGTTTTTTTTTCCTTTACCTGCAATGGTAAAATAACGAGAAATAGGCTGCGATCACGATCGGTTAAAAAGTTCTTGAAGAATGTATAACCGGTTCCGATAAGAATGATTGTGCCGAATAGAAGTGCTCCCTTCAGTCTGAACAAAAATCAAGATAATGGGCAAAAAATAACTCAATTTTTTTTACTAATGGCATTAAAAACTTACAAATGAACCACGTAAAAAGTAATGGCCCAAATTTCGCGTTGATGCCCATACTGAGACACGAAGAAATAGTTCATGCCGTGGAAGAAAAGCGACAAAACCTTCAGCACAACCAACACGGTCATAATCTTGTGGACGCGATAGACGCTCTTGCTGCTGTAAAAAAAATTTTCTCCAAAGTAACACTTTTTAGATTAAAATATTTTTTTTATAAAAGCCATTTTCAAATTTAATAAAAAAATATCATTCTTTAATCAGAAAATATAACAATCAAAAACCAGTCGAATTTCAAATCGATCATCCAATCTCTTCTCAGTAAAAAATAAGCATATATTTATTATATGTGAAGCTCTTACTCGGACTTGCAAAGTATGTTAATCCAGAGGACGGCAGCCAAAGAGAACAAAAACGCGACATAAATGTAAAGCTGCGGCTTGAGAATGTCGCCGGCGGAGAGATATGAGGCCTCGTTTCGCTCCACAATCGATAACTACATACAGAAATACGTTAGAATGTTTAAAGCAAAAAAGACGAAAAACGTTTTGTAGCTTCCAATATTTTTAGTCAAACCATTATATTTTTATAAAATTGAATTTAAATTTTATTCACATATTATTGAAAATGAACTCAAATTTCAATTTAATTATAAGGCAAAAGATATAAATTATTTTTGGATTTGAAAAGAAAAGAAACGCACCGAAAAATCGACGGCAACACGATCGCTGTAGCCGTGCGCGTGATAATTGAAGCAGTTGTGATAAATAAAGTTGTAGAAGCCCTGTTGTCCGTCGTGAAATCGTATGCCAAACTAAAAAGATTTCTTTATAATAATATAAAAATTCTCTTCAAAAGAAAAGTGCAAACCTCGGCGTTATAGTGGCCATTTTTCACGTCTAACGGAATCATGTTCACGTACGGAATCTTTTTGGTATTCGAGTTGCTGCCGAATAATTTTGAGAACAAACTCAACGGCTTTCTCGCTAATTCGACGTCCGTTGGCTCATCCTAAAAAACGAAAAAATTTACTGACTGAATGAATAAATTAAATGATTTTAATGCAAAAAATTATTCGTAATAAAAATATACCAATTTAACTTCTTGTGCGGCTATCGGACATCTAAAAATTTTTGCTTATAAGTTTAAAAAGAAATATTTATAATTTTGAATAAACTCTACAAAAAATGTGTTAAATTTTTTCTAATTTTTTTTGAATTCTTCTTTAACTTTTTTACCTATCGAATTTCGTAGTGATCATTAATTCACGCAAAAATGTTTCAATTTCAATTCATTTTTTAATTTAAAAGTATTCAAATTATATCATTAACATCTAGCTATGTGAATATCTAATACGTGTAAGTTGACTTTTTTCAGAGTAAAATCTACTCGGCAACATTGCGGCACAACTGCAAAGAGCGCAATGCGCCCGACCGAAGGACGGCCAACTGGTGTTGAGCAAAATCAAAAATAAAAAAGAGCGCATCGAGCTGCTGATCGTGTTGCTCCAGCTGGCAAATATGCGGTTTCGCCAGCGTGCCCTCCGCGAGCACGTTGCTGCGCGACAACGTGAAGCCAAACACGCCCTATAAAATATGTTTAATGTTGTGGAGGTGAACAAATATAGATATAGTTGAAAATTTTCATTAAAATTAAAAATATTATAATTCTCTCCATATATTTTTGCGTTCTATTTTTTCTGTAAAAGAGTTCTTTCCACAGACTGAAGACATATTTTTAAAAATTTAGTGTTCTTTAGAAATTATATTCTTACACTTTTGTCCTTGTCATCGTTTAGCGGAATGACGGCGTCGGGTACCGTGAAATTCGTTAAAACAACATCCAATGTGCCATTTACGTTAAAGCCGAAACGAGACAAAAGAATATTGCGGCGAGAATCATTCTTGAAAAGTAGGTAGTTGAAATCAATTAAAAAAAACATTAATAATGTAATTAAAAAAAATTTAAAGCACTCACTGTCAGTGATAAAAAATGTATTTTCGAATAAGTTAAGTGAAAGACGTTGAAGAAAATTACAAAAACCCGCAAATTCATGGCTCAGTTGAAAAGCTGAGAATAGAAATAGAGAAAAATCTTCACTTCAATGTTAATTTACTCGAATTTTATACATTGCGAAACATTCCAAAAAATTCCAAAAAAAATTCTACTTTTATCAAAATTGAAAAAATAATTTTAACATTCAGGAATTTCTGTGCGAGATTTCTTGCAATTCGAATAGCAAAAAAGAGGATTATAATCTCTAACCGAGAGCTAATTGGGATTTCTGTTCTGCCCAATTCACAACTCGCTCTGTTACATAGAACTCAAAAGAGTATCTTTAGTTTTTTATTTTAGTTTTTTTTTCATTTTAAAGATGAAATCGATGGTTGAAATTTTTAAAAATATTTTAGAAATGGAAAATGTTTTGTCATTCATTATTTGACAAAATTTTTTTATAATCTCGATAGTCGCCTGAAATCATGCAAAGTGAAGAAAAATCCTATCAAGCGGATGACACTCCAACCAACGATGAGGACAATAAACTTCTGACAGTCTCTAGCGCCAACATTGTTCCCACCATTTCGCCGAATGGCGCGACTAACGGATCGCAGGGCAGCGCCGAAGATCGCTCGAAAACGCCGCCGTCCATTCAGTCCGTCACATTCTACGACGAGCGAGCGCGTCTTGAGCACAAAATCGATAAGCTACGTGAGGAGATTACTCGCAATTCCATTGCTCGTGAGGACGATATCGAAGAATATTTGAAAATTACTAGCAGTATGAAAAATCGACCAGACAATCCACAAATGGCGCGCATAAGGCAACATTTTGAAAAGAAGAACCGCAAGTACACACAAGAGACCGAGCATCTTCAGGTGCATTAATGATAATGAATATACACCATGTTGCTTATTATTAAATTGATAATAAAATTATCAATTTAAAAATATTGTACATAACGAATAAAACTTATTAATAACCAAATACTTCGAAGTTTTAGAAGAAATTAGAACTATTAGAACAGCGTCTGGAAAACTTGGAAAACGGCGTTCAAGATGCCTCGCAGTTGGGTCGGAATGGCACGCAGCGCGTGCTGCAGAACGTCGGACACGGTATTCGACGCAATTTGCGTGAAATGACCGGCAATGTTATTGCAGCGCCGTTCGATATTGCGCAACTCGTAAAAAAATGTATTCGGTTCCGCGGACAATATTCCTATTACCGCCGGTATTTTATACCATTACAACCTTCAAACAATATATACTATATAACAAAAATCATTCCAAAAAATCCTTCAAACAATATATACTATATAACAAAAATCATTCCAAAAGGATAAGGGTCGTAACGCATTAATACAATTAGGTTTGCAGAATGACCCAAAATGCGTTTTTTCTGAACGCTTTCTTGTTGTTATTTAATGCTGATGGTAACGAAAATTCTAAAAGTTTACAATTTTTTTGTTTTATTGTTGTTGCCATCGACTTCTCAACGCCAACAACAAAACTGCACATAGTGTATATGTTACAGCCAAAGCTTACAATCGGCCAAAGTATACTGTGGCAGGCTTATTTCGGCCAAAGTATACTTTGGCCGAAATGAGCCGGCCAAAGTTTACAATTTATTTTTTTCAGGATTTCATATTTATTTTTGCTCCATATTATTTTTTTTATTTTTTTGTTTTTATCATTTGAATTATTGATTCCAAATTCAATTGCTTTTTTATTCAAATTCGTTAAATTTTTTATTTTTTTTAGTTCGAAATTATATAATAAATTATTAATTTACAATTTAGAAATTAAGCTAAATTTGACGAATTTGAATAAAATTGAATTTGGAACAAATAATTCAAATGATAAAAACAAAAAAATTCAAAAAAATAATATGAAGTAGTAAAAATAAATATGAAATTTTGAAAAAAAAATGAATTGTAAACTTTGGCCGAAAAAAGTCGGCCAAAGTTTTGGCATATATAGTGATTTTTGGTAATAGAGAGAGTTCAATTCATACATACATCTTTAAAAAGCTGAGCCGAATTTTGTTTATCTCAGCTGGCTTTTCTCCTGTTTTAAATACATAATTATTTTAATATTTCATCCAGATGAGTCCAATGTCGGTCTATCAACATTCTATGAGTCACACGGACAGAATATAGATCAGCAATGCACAAGCTCGCAAAGTGAAAGGTTGCAGTAAAAATTCAATTATCTCAAATTAAAAAAATAAAACATTTATAAGAAAAATTTATTTTATTTAATAAAAATTATTTGGTAAAATTTATTAAGAAATAAGCTTTATTTTAACAATAATTATGAATATAATTTTATAACTGAAATAGTCCGGATTCGATCTTTAGTACGTACATAGGTACATTTTAAAATTATCAGAGGTGGCAAGAATGTCTCTCGAGAGGCCTACAACAATGATTCACCCAGTGAAGGGGTCCCTGCCGATGCTTTGCTGCCGCGCATTCGTCTCGACAGCGTCGCGGCAACGGGCGGAGACGATACCATTACGCTCGCTGAACGAATTCGCGAATTACGCCAACACAATGTTCTCTTACAAAAAGCCTTTGACACATTTAAGGTTTTGGCATTTGTCTCGTAAATTTTTCAAGCATTTGACGTATAATTTTTAGAGAGAAGCCGAAAACGAAATTCGAAATCAACAAACCGAACTTGTTAATAGCCGTTTTCGAATACAAGTTTGCAAATTTCAATACACATTTTGGCATACATTCATACAATAAATTTTAGCATTTGGAGCATACATTAAATGAGACTATGGAACTTCATCAGAACGAAGTAAAACAACTTAAAAATGACCTCAACTTAATTGGTGCCCGCATGGACTATCAATATAATGATCGCTTTAAAAAAATCGAAGAAGCCGTTGAAGCGGCACAAAATCGAGTAAAAATATTTGAATTTTAATTTCACATAAAAGTTTTATTTATAATTTATAAAATTTTTTTAGGTATATCGAGTAGAGGCTAGTTGGCGAGAAAATTCGGAGCGTCTGCTCGCTTCTGGACACAATATGTGGAATGCGGTTATGTTAAGCGCAGCAAACATTGTTGTGGAATTGTTGAAAATCACGCTCTACATCATATCGGTTGTTTTGGATTCGATAAAACCGCTAACCGGCACGCGGTTCGTGTCCTTTAAATGTTGTCAATTCAAATTGTTATTGATTTTAACTACTCACATACTGTAATAAAATTGTTTAATCATCGTTTTTATAGGAAACGAGCTGGCATAGTGGTAGCGATTGTTGCTGTGGGTTTATTTCTTTGGAACATGTTATTTTCGTCCTCTATACCTTTATCACCACATCATTCATCAGTCCCCACTAATTCATAAAATTTTTTAAACTTTATACATTATTACAGTAATTCTTCCATTCCACAATCCAGTATTACTTAATTAACGGAATTTCCATTTTACAACAAGATATACATATAACGCTACATAGATATACATATAACGCTAGGCCAGTTTTTTTGCATATTTATATTCCCCTGTAATATATAAGCTCATTTCCGTAGTCTTTCGCTTTTAAAAATTATATTTGTATAATATAGAGCGTAATATTCGATTCTTATTGGTCTGTATAATTTTACAAAAGTCAGTTCATTTAATTCAATTTGTTTGGAATCGAATTCTTCTATTGTGACCAAAATCAAATTTAAATGACTTAATATAAAAAGCAATTTTTCCATCTGCTACAGTTTTATGTATTCTAATTTCGCGTGTATAAGGCAGGATGTTTTAAGCCAAATTTAAATTCGCGCCAATGAATTCATTCGTTTTGTATCGGATTCCTTTGGGGTCCAAATTTTGTGCCCGCTATCGTTTCGGCTTCATAAAAGTGGGCACAAAATTTGGACTCGCTTGGATCTAGTACAACTTAATGAACTCATTGACGCCAATTTAAATTTGGCTCAAAACACCCGGCCTTATACACGCCAAATTAGGGTAACTAAAATTGCGTTTGCATATAACTCTCGAAAAGGTTCGCAAAATTCTACGATTAAACATCATTGCAATTTGTATCAGCGATTCCAATAAAATTTGGTTTT
This sequence comes from Bradynema listronoti, assembly GCA_024678965.1. NCBI lineage: Eukaryota > Metazoa > Nematoda > Chromadorea > Rhabditida > Allantonematidae > Bradynema > Bradynema listronoti. The sequence continues at coordinate 2,035,810 of JANLNO010000009.1, forward strand.
GATTTTCGATATTTTTTGTCGAATCATCTTGCTTGTCAGCGTTTTCATTATTTTTATAAATTTTTTATGATTCCAACAAAAAATAACAAGCAAAACAATGCGTTATGTGGACGATTGTAGGTTTCCGATAAAAATTTTACTCCGGAAACTCTCCGACTTATAGCAATCGACCACGAAGAAAGCGCATTTTCCGGTGTCATTATCCTTTAGTTTTTCGTATACCAGCAAACGTCTAAAACATTTTTGAAATTATTAGTTTTAATTAAAATTATTATCAGCTTATCGGACATTTATCCGATAAATTAATGTTCAATTAAAGCTTAAGCTAATATTTTAATTAGTTGGGATAACCTTGATGCCTCCCTGGTAAGAATTTGCTCGCAATTGTAGAGGAGATGAAAACAATCATGTCTGGGTAGAACGTTCTCGTTATACCTAAGCATACACTTAAATACAATTTTCGAATGTTATGCGTATTCTTTATTATTGTTAAAGATTCGCATAAGGTAAAGAATCAAAAAACATTTGCAATTATTTAAATTATTTGTCGATATTTATAGCGCTTATTCCAAATATAAGCATTCATTATTTTAGGTTAGATTGTTAAAAACCGCAAATGCAATAAAATTTTCAAAAAAAAAACAAATAAAAAGAATTTTCAACAAAAAAATTGTATTATGTCAGAATCAAAATAAAAATAAACAAATACGAACGCAAACACAAAGCGACAACGAGGAGAATTTTGCGGAAAAATATGCGCTCTTTGCAAAATATCAAAAAAAAATTCAACGAATTTTTATGTTGCTTCTCCTCAAATGCGCCTAAAATAAGCATGTCTCATTCATTTATTGTTGGCTTGGAATTTTTTTTCGAAACCATTTCGAAACAAATTTAAAGTATCGGCAAATATAGCTTGACAGAAATCATCGAATACCACTCCTCTTCTCCTCCTGACGGGCCGCCAAAACAACAGGGTTTAAATACGCGGTGAAAAGCGCCATATGTCGCAGTTTGTGTGTGTGTGTGGATTCCACGCGAAGTGCCAAAAGACATTTTTTTATAAACGTTAACTCCCGCCGCTCAAACGATATTAGAAATTAAAAGAAAAGTAATGTGGGCCAACAACGTTATGAAGGCGGTAATTTTCTTTTCGTCGATATGGATCGTCGCGCTAGCGGAATCGTGTCAGTAATTTTTTCGTGGCTTTTGTAAATCGAAATTTCCGTAAAATACCAAATTATAAATGCTGCAAATTGATTTTAAATAAAAATTTAGCAGACACCACCAACGAATGTCTGCACGCGTGGACGGAACGTTGCGGCCCGTCCAATTGCAAAGTATCGGCGGACTGCGAGGACGTGAGAGCCAGCTGCGTGTTCGCGCCGCAGTCAAACCAATACATTTGTTGTCGGCCAAAAGCGAACGGCGTAGAACCAGGTAATTATGAGTAACACAAAAAAACGCTACCAAGAGAATTGTTCCACAAAATTTTTCAAACACTCTATAAATGTAGAGAACAAATAAGGAACGGGATCTCTAAGCAAGCTTAAGTAAAAAACAATTTCAGTATGCCCCGACGGGAGATCGCTACTTTCGGTGGGTAAGAATAGTCGGATTGTCGTCTGCGACAAGAACTACAGCGGATCCGTGGAAGACCAATGCCCTTACGGATTCGATTGCGTTGAGAGCATGAGCGACTTTACCAAAAATCCCGGACAATCCAACACTGTTTGTTGTGCGCGTGCAAATGTTGAATAAGGCATTTTTTTGGGGAAAATAAAACATTTAAGCAAATTATAACATACTCGTTTCGAAGGATGGGAAACCAAAAACACAATCGTCCACCGACTCGCAGGAGTCGGACGGCCGAATCGATGAGGCCGAGATAGACATTTGAGATGGCGTACGCCGTCTTTTTCGGATAGCGATGCGTAGAGCCATCACTTAAATCATAAATATTCGGTGTTATAGCAACTAATGACCCTTTTAATCGATTTTTGGCCCTCTAATGTGGCATTTTCTTTTGGCAGGATCGATTTTGACTTGCCTTGATGAATTTTTTTTGATCAGCCAAATTCAATTTCGGCTAGCTCAGGTTGACAATTGCTAGGAATCGAAAATGGCCTCAACACAAATCTAATATTCTTAAACTCAAGTGAAAAAATTGAAATCACATTAATGTGAGAAAATTCCCACATTGTCTTTCATAATAAAATGAAAGTGAATTTTACTCGGTGGTCGTAATCGAGTCTGTCGTTGGTTCGCCGCCGCGTTTTTCGTCGCCGAACCCCAATCGCTGGCCCTTTTCTCGAATGCCATAGGGAGCTGGAAAAATTAATTTGAAAAATCGAGACCAAACAAAAAAAACGACTAGAAGTAATAATGTTTTCAAATGATGAAAAATAGTTATTTTGATTCGATTTCCTCCTAAAAACCAATTACTAAATTTTATTTGATTCAGTATAAAATTCTAACTTGAGAACTAAATGAGACTCTAATCAATTTAAGGATGCTAAGTTCGGCTGATCCTAATAAGCTTCGTAGCGCGAATTTTTCAACTCATTTAAATTTTTGTAACATTGGGAATGAGAAAGGGAAATACATAGAACAAAAATCGCCCCACGGTCGGTGAGAATCGCGTCGAAGAGGCCGTCCACGTGCCAGATCGCGTTCCGACTCGAGTCGGCTAGCAGCACGCCGACGAAACGCGCCTCAATACCATAGTGCTGAAAGTTGGCGCGAATGGAATGATCGTCGCGTAGTCGCGTTTCGCCGCTGCGCGACGACTTGCCGACGGCGCGCGCCACTTGATAGTCAATTTCCATGCCCATGGATAGGCTGCCGAAGTGCGACGCGGCCAGCATTATACCGCCTGCAAAAAAAAACGAATTCAAAAGAATTGTAATCAAATGGAAATTGAATCAAAAGAAATAGCAGAAAAAAAACAATTTTGATTGAAAAAATGTCGTAGACAAAATTGAGCTTTTGACAAATTGAGATCTTGTGGCTAAATTTTCTTGCTTAACTCAAATTCAATCCTAATAATCTCGGCAAAATTTAAAATATTACCAGTCCCACAAAATGGGTCCAAAATGAGGGTTTGCGGCGCGCAAAGCGCCAAATTGGATTGAATAAACGCGAGCTCCGGATCCATTGTCGAATTGCCGATATATTTGCGTTTTTTGATATCGTAGAGCGTCTTCAGCTTACCGCTTCCATCTCCTAGCCAAAAATGTAAAATATATAGAGTTTACTAGAAAAAAATAGCGTATAAAATAAATCGTAAAATTGGAATATTCGATCATTAAAAGTTGGAAAACTTTTCCAGAATATGTAGCTTAAGCATTAGTTTATTATTTAAACATTTGTTGGTTTCACCGCGAAATTCTTTTATTACAATAATTTGTTCACATATAATGTTCTAGGGCCAATGTTTAGCTTTAAGTTTGAGTTCGAGTTTTGCTTCAAATAAAAATTGTTGTAATTCGTGCATTAGCACTTTTGTTGAATAAAAAAGTATAAATTCGAAAGTTTATTAAATTCGAGAAATAAATAAAACTCGAAACACAAACAAAGTAAAGTAAATTTTGAGCAATCACACAACAACAATAAGCACAAGGACCATAAAAAAAGATAAGTGATTGCCACATGTCGACCGAAAATACGCTCGTATTTAATTCTATAAAACACGATCGAACACATATTTCAATGTAAAAATTTCAAATTGATTATTTGATTATTGTCTTTTAAATAATTATTTGATTATTGCAAGTTATTCAAGTTTTTCTTCTAATTCGTTTCACTGAATATAAGAAGTGAAAATTTAACAAAAAAAATGCTTAGAAAAACATGACCAAAAAGAGGAGAAACAAAAACAAAAACCAAAGTTTCCTATCCATAAAAATTTTCAATAACTAATAAAACCTACATGCCGACAAAAATATACTTGTTGAACGCCGACTTTGTCGCATTTTTCGACCACATAAAACGCGTTTGTCGGATTTCGCAAATTGATGGCCGACTTGTTCAAATCCATAAAATCGGCATAGCGCTATAAAAAAAAGAACGAATTATATATTGTTCAAAAAGAACTTATTAAGTTTAACGAGCTTAAAAACAATTCTAACGATTCGGTCTAAACCCATTAACTAGGTTTTTCGAGTTCGCAAATCAAATAGTCCAATACGCTAAGCAAACAAGCTGTTTTTATATACTAATCAAAACTTATTGTATAGGTTTTTGTCAAAAGTCAAACCTCTAACACACTGGATCGATAGGCATCACGGCGTTTTTGCCCGTGTGATGCAAATCGCAACGCCCACGATGACGACACTTCGTTGAATCGCTGAAAATTATCGATAAATATTAGAAAAAAAATTTTTTTTGCCAATACATACATCGAGTAGGTCGACGTTTTTCCGCATAAATTCGATGAGTTTTTCGTGAGAGACATCTTCCGCGAAAACTTCATAAGCCGATTTTAGAAGCAACGATCGTGAGAGAATTTTCAACACGTCGTCAATGCATGAGAAAGATATGATTTGTAGATATTCCTAAATACAAAACAAATCCCTTTCAATTTTTTATTAGAGAAATATGTATGTCCTTTTATTTCTCGTTAAATTATATTGCCGAATCAAAAACTTTTATTCAAAAAATAATATTTTACATTAGAAGAAAAGAGATTTGAGTACAAAATTGATAGGCTACTTCAAAAAAAACCAACAAAAAGTGGAAACAAAAAATTCTGTGAAATAAAAAAAAATTCGAAAAAGAACCTGCGAAATGGCGGCGCATTTTTCTTCACTCAACTCGATGCCGTGAAGTCTACAAACACTCCGAAATTCGGGCAAACGAAATTCCCGATGAGTTTGAGAAAATAGCAGCAAGATACTAACCATCCTGATATAAAATTGAATCAAAAAGTCGTGAACTAGGAATTTGATATTTCAATTTTTATTTTCTAAAAAATTTTGAAAAGTGTTGCCAATAGGTGCCAAAATTTGAAAAAATCTTCGAAAATTGCATCGAAAAAACTTTCCAATGCAATTTTTGGATGGCTTTTCAATGGAAAGCTGTATCTAAAAAGCTTTCAATAGTGAATTGATTCGTTTCTTATTTTATTTTAGTTTTTTTTCGGTCAGATCCGAACATACATTCGGACATTCTAACTTTATTTTACTTTTTTTACTCTTATATAAAGCATAAAAAATTGGTTGCTTCTTTTTTCTCAATTTTAATCGATAAAAGATGAGCGATGCCGGCTTCGTTCGTTCATTATATGCGGGCGCGTTGGCCGGTCTCGCTGTAGATCTTAGCCTTTATCCCCTCGACACAATAAAGACCCGATTGCAGAGCCGTGAGGGTTTTGCGGCTAGCGGCGGCTTTAAAAACGTCTATCGCGGAATGTCGTCGATTGCGTTGGGTTCGGCGCCCGGGTCGGCGCTCTTTTTCGTCACCTACAATACCTCCAAGAAATTTTTGCCAAAAAACGATAGTAATTTCTTGCAATTACAATTTGTTTTAATGCTTCTTAATATTCCACATTTCGATAATGTTCTTTATGTATTTTTCTACATCTTAAGGACGAACAACTTTGAAGTGTTCAAAAAATTTAAAAGCATAAAATATGATCACCATATTGTGGAATTAAGGTCCATTAATGGACGCATTTCGTGCCTCGTTGGGCGAGATCGCCGCTTGCTTGGTTCGAGTACCCACCGAAGTGGTCAAACAGCGTGCGCAAATCTCCGGAACTCAACGCCCTCTACGAATACTTAAGGAAATCCATAGAACCAGAGGCTTTTTCGGCCTCTACAAGGGATACATTAGCACGGTGCTTCGCGAGATTCCCTTCTCGTTCATCGAATTCCCAATTTGGGAGTTTTTAAAGCGTCGTGTCACATCAAAGGTTAATTTTTCTTTTATTTGCTATATAAAGTCTTTTTTCGCCCGAAATTTTATACAGATTACATTAAAAGATAAAATGTATCTTTTAGGAAAGTGAGCAGTGCTCACCGCTGAAATCGGCCGCCTGTGGTAGTCTGGCCGGTTGTTTTGCCGCTGGTATGACCACGCCGTTGGACGTGGTTAAGACGCGCGTGATGCTCGATCGCGAACGCGCCCGACTCCCCATCCTAGGGACTCTGCGCGGCATTGTGGCGAGCGGCGGCGTGCGCGCACTCTACGCCGGTGTTGTGCCGCGCTCGTTGTGGATGGGCATTGGAGGATTCGTCTTCTTCTTCTCTTACGAGTTTGCTATCAGTTTATAACGGGCTTTGATGTAAATTTGTTATATATGAATGCATATATGAACTTATGCGTATAGAAAAAGCCATTCATTCACAAGTGGAAAATTTATTTTACATTTTAGAAAATTTAGTAAAATTTTAGATTACGATAATCTTTAAAAAAAATATGATATGATAGCTATTCAAATATCTATCACGATAGATATTAAAAGAATTGTTTTAAACATGAGAGAGAATGAACGATATTTTTAATTACTTTAGAAGAAAAATTTACAATAATTACTTCAATCGCTCTTGTTATAGCCATTGTACAATTTTTATTCATTTTTGTTGTTATTGCTTTGTTGTTATAAAATTATGGATATTTTAAAAATAAAGATTTATTTACGATGCTTATGTTTTGTATAACATATACGAACAATTACTATAATCAGCTCAAATATGAATATGAAAAGCGAAACAAAATTTTTCCTTTTATAATTTTTGCTTTTCAATTAGTTTTGTAGAAAAAAGGTCAAATAATTACAAATTGAGTCATAACTTACCTAACTTATCGATTGTTTTTTGGGTATATTTTATTTTGATTGTCATATTATTCCAATATATTTTCTTCAAATATGTTTTTATTGCATTTAAAATATACCGACGATAACCTTCAGCACACTACTACTAATCAGATATGTTTATTAAGTTATCGGGTAAATTAGCAATTGCGAGATTACCACTAATTAATATGATTCGATTTCTAACAAAATGTAGATGCCGAATACACAACTATTTTCTGGAACTTTTATAAAATATTATTTAGTCAATTGTGAAAAAATGGCAGACCGAATTTCGGTAGCCAAGAAAGCACATCGAGCAAGAAGAAGAAGGGCGAGAAGAAGCAACAGAAAGACCAAAAAAGCTCCGGCTTCATCTGCCGTAGGCAAATATGCTAACCGTTTGATTATAAAGGATTTCATAAATAAAATTATGTCCTTTTTTTCATTTTTCTCATTTAACATTGTTTAAATACTTTAAGTATTTGAATGCACATGTATTTGCAGGAAAGCATCGGCGAATTTGGATATTCACAAGCATAAAGGATTGGTTTTTGAAATGCTAATTTGAATTTTAAAATTTTCTTTAATTTTTTATTGTCAATTTTGTTGTGAGATTTGCAATTTTGGTTTTTACGCATTATTTTTTTACAAACTTTATCAACAAAGTAAGATGAAGAATTCAAATTTATTATTGTTTATTTTTTGTTGCTTGTCTTATTTTTTCTAACAACATTTATACATTGGGTTAGAGGTAAACCACCGAAGCACCTACGGACCACCATGTAAACAGCTCGTTGAAAGACTGGCAAAAGAACAAGATTTTGATGAGTTGGTGGCCGATGTCAAAGTGTGGAGTGCCTCCAAGAACCGTAATTTTTTCACCCGTGGAATCGACCGACTGCCAAATGGGAAGCAGTCCTTGAAGTGGATGGTGAATACTCTTTCAAACAATCAGTTAAACATGTTTTTGTCAAATATTTTTTGTTTTTGTTGGAAAAAACTGCGGATAATTATGCATCAACCCAATAGAAACACCTATAAATAATTAACGAGTAAACAAGTTTCCGGCAATATTTTGCAACTTAACGTTAGAAGGATCGCAATCGTTTAAGTGTAAGCGCCATATGACTAAAATCTAGTGCGATGCCAGTATGCCAGTTTTGTTTCTTGTTATGGAACGTTGTGCCACATGCGTTCAACCGTTTAGCTGTATGTTGTCACTCCTGGAAAATAGCACAGCTTCTTCTTCATTGCTCACCAAACTTGTTAAATTGTATAGAATTTATGTTAGTTAACTAGAAAGAAACTTAACATGCAACATTTAGTCAAACAATATAACAAATAAATTAAATTTGAATTCTTCTTCATAAAAATCTAAAAAAAGCAAAAAAAAAATTTCGGAGAAGGATACATAAAAACCTTATTTTTTCACACGAATACAATTTTATATACGAATATCTATGATAAATTATGTGGATCAAAGTCGCCCGCACCTAATTATTCTTTTCTATTCGATTAATAAAATTTAGAATAGCCTAACGAATGATTCTATATTGACGATATGGAATTTTTAGTACTCTAAATTCGGGAAACTAAGACCGTTCGACGAATCTTTGAATTTTGACTTGGCTGTTATAAACAAAGTTGAGCTCAAAATTTTTGAACTACAGCTTGGGCCTGCTTTAATGAAGACATTAAATTTTATGCTTAATCCTATACAAAGTAAGAGAATGAAAGCCAAGTTTATATTCAAAAATTCTTCGAACGGCCGCGTCTTATTTACCCGAATTTAGGGTAACTAAAATATTATATTTGGGTATTGAAAAGGTAATCTTCTACCACCAATTCATTATCTATTCGAACTAAAAAGAGCACAGACATTTCTATTTCTTCTGCCGGGCATGGAGAAAAGAATATTAACAAGTATTGAAATAAATAGCCTAAAATCAAATTTTCCAGGACGCAAAACTGGCTTATAATTACAAACATATAGTCTTTAAAGTATTATGTATATCAGTCGTTAAACACAGGAGAAAAATACAAATGATGAAAATATATAAAAAAATAATTAATTTCCTCATATCGGCGGTCGTCAATAACGTTTTCGGACCAGTACTCGACCGCACTCGAGATCGTCCTTGGTGGCGGTGACCTGCCGAGTGTCGCCGGCCATAGTGGATCGGAACTGCACGAATTTGTCGCATATGACCTGAATGATGGCCGGAAACTTACCGTAATTGAGCGTCTCAACGGTGACGTTCTGGCCACGATGGAAACTGTAAAGGAATTGAGCGGAATTAGACTTGTTTTTGTTATAACTTTTTTATTCCGCAACCAATTTTCAAAATTCTTTTTGCATTTGATTCCCAAGGTTTTGGGATTTTATTTGACATCAGGCTTGTCGATACTGGTTACAAATTACGAATTTGCTAAGCATTTTGCTACTTTTTCAAAAAGTTAAAAATGTGTAAAATTGACATTAAATTGACGCAATTTTTCGAATCGATTTTCGTCAATTTTTTTTATTTAATAGCTTAAATAATGCCTTCTAAAACAAATTTTACCTCCATTTTTAATTAAAAACTCAAAATATAGATAGGCTTAATGCTTAGGATAAGTTGATCCCTATGCCATTCACTTTAATGGAAATCTCTTTTTTTCGAAAAAGTGACAAAAAAAGTTTAAATGATTAGAAAATTCGTAATTCGAAACCAATATCGACAAGCTTGGTATCAAATAAATTTCTAAAGTCTTGGGAATCGGATACAAAAAGAATATTAGAATTTGGTTCCAAAATAAAAAAATTATGACAAAAACAAATCCCATCGTTAATTTGGGCCATTGTGTATAATTAAATCTTCAAGACTAGAGAGAACTAGTGATAATTATTTGCCGGTCTAATCGTGCATTAAAAAATCATCAAAGCTTTTAAAGTTGAAAACCGTTTTTTCCGAACAAAACTGAAAGTAAGTTCAAATTGTTCAATCAAACTTTTTTACATTGCATATATTTTCAATTTTTTGAATGATCTCTAAACAACTCCTAAATCAAAAAAATAAGAGTGATTTTTTCCTAAATTACTGCCAGAAAGCTGTATAAAACCTAAAAGTCAAAAAATTACAAACTGGTCGAACAAAGACACATTTTTTCAAGGTGAAAACTTCACACGTTTTCCCGTCGCAGACGAGCCGCGTGTTGTCGACGGAGACTTTGCGATGGCGCGCGTCGTCGTCGACGCTCGGCACAATGGCGCTAACGTTCTGGTTGTTGCATATGAGCCGCACGTCCTGCGCGATCACCGACTCCGGCAGCAAATGGACGATGCTTTGCGGAGAGCGCTTTCGCGGTTTCTTATCCGTCGCATCCGGCTGCTCGTTGGCCCGTCTGAATGAGAGCGAAAAAAATGTATACGCTTGTATAATTGTATAATTGTTGAGTTAATTTAATTCAAAAAATGTATTTAAACCAGAAAAAATTGCAACCTCGAAAATTGGCTTACGGAGCTCGTATTGAAAGAAAAAAAGCAGCATATACTCACACGCCAATAGAAAAAGTATAAAATGAATAGACTAAGTTTCAAATAAATTATTTAGTTATTTGAAAAATCTTGTCCCCAAAGGAGTCATAAATTTGCAAAATTTGTGTTTATGCGCAAACCAATTTTCTGTAATTATTCAAAAAGAAACCTTCTCAAAGTCTTCTTGTTGGGATAGCCGTAGTAATAGTTGAAATTGGTGGCGCTCGTCGACGCAATGTCCATCGCGTTGATTTCCAATTCGACGACGCGTTTTTTCTCCTCATATTCATTGTAGAGTCCTTCCACTAATTCGTTGAGTCGCATTTCGTATTCGGCGGTTAGAGACTGCTCTTCGCTTTTAAACAGAGCCTCGATTCGTTCGGTTTCATCCTAAAAAAAAATTCGTCAAATTGAACGAGTGTTAAAAAGATAATATTTTAATTCATCTAAACCTAAAAAGTATGAAGTGAGCTCAATAAATAAAATGTCGTATAACTATTAATATATAAATACTTTTTCCAAAATGTCGACAAGTCGCAACTCTTTTTCGTATCGTTTCTGGAATTTTTCCACCTCAGAAATGTAACTCGCGTGCTTTTCGTTAAGAAGCTCGGATTGCTCTTTGTTTATGGGTTCCCGCTTATGTCTCATAATGCTAAAACCAAAATCTAATTAAAAGACAGAAAAGGAAAAAGAGAAAAAAACTTACGACGCTAATATCTTCTTTTTCGAATTTCTCCGAGTTTCCATCTTGCATAAGTTATAATTCTAAAAAAAATTAATTGTAAACTTGAAAAAGACATATTCAAAAACGAAGATGAAACAAATTTTTAAGCATTCGAGCAATTGAAATGCTCAAAATTTGTGAGAAAACAAATTCATAAATTAAATAGTGTTAGGGGAATTTTACAACATTCGGCCATAAAGAAACCGATATACCGGTATTAAAGAAAAAATCTCAAAAAAGATGGGGAAGCTTGTACCAATTTTCGATTATTATTCAAGCAACTAAGTTCTTAAAAGCTCTAAAAGCATAAAAGCATTTTCTTCAAAGCCTCAGCACGAAAAAAAAATCATTTTTAATATAAAATGAGTAGCGCACCAGTTGCAATGCAGTGGAAGAGTCGGAGGACGAATAGATGTTAAAAGTTTATTCCAATTATCAATTTTTATTCAAGTTCTAAAAATAAGTATAAAATCGATTAGAAAGCCCTAAAAGCGATTGCAATGGCCATTGCTTAAAGGACGCATGCCGTTCAATATAGAAAATTGCATGCTCTTTAAACAAAAAATCAATTTCTCTTTTTTTGTTTTTTGGCGATGCCTTTATATATATATATATATATATATATATATATATATATATATATATATATATATATATATATATATATATATATATATATATATATATATATATATATATATATATATATATATATATATATATATATATATATATATATATATATATATATATATATATATATATATATATATATATATATATATATATATATATATATATATATATATATATATATATATATATATATATATATATATATATATATATATATATATTTTTTAACAATTATTACAAATTGGCAGAAAGAATGGATCCACATCATAAAAAATGCTAATATTCGAGAAGATGTGCCGATTGAAGGGTTGATTGAAGAAGAATTCGAAGAGCTCGAAGAAAATGACGATTTTGTAGACGATTTTTTTCCAATATTCCTATTTGATTTTGTTTCATGTATCAAAAATAAAATTTTACTCTTTATACGATTTATTTTATACGCAAAAATTATAAATAAATATATAATTTTTATAACAGCTTATAAGTTTTGTCGCATTTTTTATAACATGCAATTTTCTGCATTGAACGACACGCGTCCTTTAAACAGGATTTGAAATAAGTATATAAAAAAAGTATAAAATCGATTAGAAAGCCCTAAAAGCGATTGCAATGCTTAACCTCAAAGGTTCAGCATAAAAAATGTTTTTGTTTCAGAAGTTATTTAAAAAATTTTCAAAAAAAATTTGCCAATTCGTCGATATGGCGTTTTGTTGGGCGAAATTTTGCGAAAAAAGAAATTTCTTTTTCTCTTGCAAGAGAAAAAGAAAAGCCTTTCCTTGGAGGGATTGTTCCGCACGGCGGCGGCATTTTTCGCAGTTTATTTCTTTCTTCCCCGTATCTTTCCTATATCACATTTATTTATACAGCCTTTTTTATTAATTTCTTTTTGTTTTTCAAAATGTGTTCGATTGTTGCAAATGTTCATGATGTCTACAATATCCTTAAGAAATTAAAACGTATTTATGCTACTTAAAAAATGTTTACATAGATTATTTTTTAGAATTTTGTCATTTTTTTATAAGATATTTTATTAATGGAATTTCTCTAGTTTTCTCTCCATGGCCAAAATTTTACTGAATTTTCGTTATTTTTCAAGCAACAAATAATCTTTTTGACAAATGACGACAATCTTTTAGTTCAAAGGAAACAATCCATTCAAATTTTAGACTGTGTCGTCAAAATTTTGGTCTAGGAGGACGGAAAGAAAAGGAAAAAATACCTTATTGTATTTAAAATAAAAACACGAATAAACTTTGTTGAAACATTTTTTACATTTTCAGTTAGACGTCTAATAATTATTTCTTTTTACTAAAATGAGTACCGCACCAGTTGCAATGCAGGAAGAGTCGGAGGACAGCCTCTATCCCATCGCTGTTCTCATTGATGAACTTCGAAACGAGGACGTCCAACTGCGTTTGAATTCTATCCGAAAGTTGTCCACTATCGCTTTGGCGTTGGGCGTTGAGCGAACTCGCAAGGAACTTATCCAATTTTTGACAGGTATTATTATACTCATTTTCTACTTTTTTTTTTAATTACACGGTGTTGTTTATAGAAAAAAACACTCTGATTAACAGAAAATTTCAAGAGGTTTAATATCGATTCAATTATGATGAAACTTTTTATATAAAAAAGCTCATAAATTTTCGTTTACAGATACAATTTACGACGAGGACGAGGTCCTGTTGGCGCTGGCCGAGCAGTTGGGCAATTTCACGCCGCTGGTCGGCGGGCCGGAGTACGTGCATTGTTTATTGCCGCCGCTCGAGAATCTCGCCAATATCGAAGAGACCGTCGTTCGCGACAAGGCCGTCGAAAGTCTTCAGAAGATCGCCGATAAGCATTCGGTCGCAGCGCTCGAGGAATACTACATTCCGATGATTTTGCGACTCGCACAGGGTTTGTGCTTATGTATAGTTAAATTTTAACGTAATTATCCGCGGATCGAATTCCATTGAGCAGTAGTTTTTTCTTTCTCTTCAAAATTTGATAAAATTGATCGCTTCCATATTCAAGGGTTTTCAGTTATGTTTTGAGCTTATAATTTCACTACGAACCAAATTCGACTTTTAAAAATTGTTTTAGGAGATTGGTTTACTTCACGCACCTCATCTTGTGGACTCTTTAGCTCTGCGTATTCGCGCGCCAGCCCCGCTTTAAAGGCCGAGCTTCGCAAGTAGGCATTTGATTTTGTTTTAAAAAAGTTTTAAAAATATTTTATATGGATTTTTTTGTTAGTTAGTCGAAAAAGGACCTTTTCATTTAATTTTCTGTATGCGCGACCCTTCGAAGAGTTTTCCAATTTTGACTTGGCTTTTATTCTGTCGTAAACCAAAAGTTGAGCCTAGAAACTTTATTAAACTACAGCCCGGACTTAATTTCACAAAGGTGTTTATTAAATTTTCTACTTTCACAAAATGACAATAAGTCAGGGTTGCCAGATGAAAATAAAATAAAAAAGAACGCTGGGCACGAAAAAAATATTTTATTGATAATTTCCAACAACAAAAAAGATTTTTCTAAAAATATCTGAATTGGTCTATTTCGTTAACTTTTTCGGGTCTGATTCTTTATTCTCTCAAGAATTAATACTTCTCGGAACTCCTGATCCTGTGTTGTCTAAGAGAGCCATTCTTCGTGGAAAAAAAGAACAAAAAATAAAAAAGAACAGACCCCCTCAAAAAAAGAATAAATCTTTTTAAAAAGGACATCTGGCAACCCTGCAATAAGTGAATGTACAAAAATTCTTCGAACAATGGTGCCTTGCACACACGCCGGACTTGGGCGGGGGTAAATCCAAAATCTGTCAATTCATTTCATTTTTTCTCTTTTCATAACGACAAAATACGTACTTTATTTTTTTTATTAAACATATTTTCATTTTTAGCACTTTCCGAAGTCTTTGTCACGACGACACGCCAATGGTTCGCCGCGCGGCCGCCAAGTTGGGCGACTTTGCCAAGGTTTTTGAAGAGGACTACTTGAAGAACGAAATGTTCCAAATGTTCGAGGAACTGGCCAAGGATGAGCAGGTAAAAAGCCAATTGCAAAAATATATTAGGTTATAAGACATAAGTATTGGTACACTTGGGAAGTTTCTGCTCTAACTTTTTTCCCACAATAGATAGGAACGTGGGGTTTTTTGCATGCTGTGGAGCGTATTTCGATTTGTGGGGGGGGGGGGACGTGTTTCAGCGATTTTTAAAATTTGTCATTTCTAGCATTTTTAGAGAGGAAAATGCAACGAAAAAAGTGCGGTTGGCTGAGCATTTTTTTCGGAAAGTGATTCAATGAGAAAAACCTTTACAGCATGAGAAAAACCCCACGTTCCTATCTATCGTGGGAAAAAAGTTAGAGCAGAAACTTTCACGTCCATTGGATTACTCTCCGAAAAAAATGCTCAGCCAACCGCACTTTTTTCGTTGCATTTTCCTCTCTAAAAATGCTAGAAATGACAAATTTTAAAAATCGCTGAAACACGTCCCCCCACAAATCGAAATACGCTCCACAGCATGCAAAAAACCCCACGTTCCTATCTATTGTGGGAAAAAAGTTAGAGCAGAAACTTCCCAAGTGTACCAATACTTATATCTTATAGCCTAATACAAACAAAAAAGCTTTTTACGAACATTTTGGGACAGACGTAGATTTTAAGTCGAACTGAACTTTGACTTAGGCTTAGCCTTTAGGCCTCGTTGGCCTTAGGCCTTAGACTAAACCTTACATTAAGTTGATTTTACCATCGCATATTGTCTTTTCGATATTCGTATCGAATTATAAATGTCGCATCACCGTTTGAGGACACACAAACTTTTAGTATATTTTTAGCTTTTCCAATTTAGTGCTATTTCAGATTAGGCTATTCCGGATTAGGCGGCTCTTGGCAGTCATTATAGGCGGTTTAATTTGACTCTATTCCAGCTAACAATTTGTTTTTTTTAGGACTCGGTGCGTCTTCTCTCCGTCGAGGCCGGCATTGTCATTGTAGGTTTGTTGCGCAACGATCCGAATAAGTTATCACAGGTGAAGCCGATTATCAAAGACCTGATAACGGACAAGAGCTGGCGCGTGCGCTACATGGCCGCCGAGAAAATTGTGGAGATACAGCAGGCGTTCGGCGATAAGATCTCGCTGGAAGACATGGTCGCGCTTTACACTTATCTGCTCAAGGACATCGAAGGCGAGGTGCGCGACGCGGCCGCCGCCAAGCTGCAAATATTTTGCGCCGCGCTGCCGGAGCAGGGCCGCCGCGACGTCATCATCGACGAGATTTTGCCAGTGGTCAAGCAGCTCACCCAGGACACCAATCAGCACGTGAAAATTGCGCTGGCGTTAGTCGTGATGGGGCTGGCGCCGCTGCTCGGCAACCAGAGCACCATCGATCATTTATTGCCGATATTTCTCAACATGTTGCGCGACGACACGCCGGAAGTTCGCCTGAACATTATCTCGTCCTTGGACAAGGTTTCTATTTTTCTTTCTCTACATTTATTCATTCGAACCTATTTGTATTCAGTGGCTTTTCAAAAAGTCCATAAAGTTTTTGATACTTAATATAATCTCTATTTCCCAATATATGGGATTATAATTTTAATTTTCACCCTAGGTGAGCAACGTCATCGGCGCCAATGAATTGCAATACTCCATTTTGCCGGCCATTATCGACCTGGCGCAGGACGGCAAGTGGCGCGTTCGTCTCGCCATCGTCGAGTACATGCCTCTGCTCGCCGAACAGCTCGGCCAGAAGTTCTTCGAAGAGAAACTTCTCAATTTGTGCATGACCTGGCTCACCGATCACGGTCCGCGCTTTCAAATTCTATTTTACATACCATAGATATTAGCGAATAGGAGATTCACTTTTCAGTCGAGTGACTTTTTAAAAAAATATTCTATCTTCTTTAAAAATATTTTATATTCTCGTTTTTTAGTCTATGCCATTCGTGAGGCGGCCACCGGAATCCTCAAGCAATTGGCCGAGAAGTTCGGCGCCGACTGGGCGGTTAAAATGATTTTGCCAAAGGTCATCGAGTTGTCGTCAGACACCAACTATCTTCATCGCATGACCTGTTTGTTCTGCTTCAACACACTGTGCGAGGCTTTGGGAAAACAATACATTATCAAGGACATGTTTCCCACTATTAAAACGGTTTTTTTTAAAATTTTATTATTAGGTTGGAAGGTAATTTCGGACTCACGGAATGGTAATAATTTTCAAAATTTATTTTCAGACACCAAATTTTTTTCGGCTGTGTAGAGCAAGTTCAAAATTGCGGAGAAGCGATTTTATGAATATTCATTTCTAGCATTTTTACAGCAGAAAACGCATTACAAAATACAGACCGTACAATGCATTTTTTGTGATAAACAAGCGGATCGGTCTGTATTTTTGAAGGGTCCTTTGGACTAGCTATGAATACTCCTTAAATTTGGAGTGAATTTTTTTTATTATAAAATGTAATTTTAAAAATATTCATTTCTAGCATTTTTACAGCAGAAAACGCATTAAACGCGTACAATGCACTTTTTGCGATAAACAATCGGATCATCCTGCATTTTTGCGGAGAAGGTCCTCTGGACTCGCTATGAATACTCCTTAAATTTGGAGTGAATCGGTTCAGTAGAAGTCGAGTCATAAAAATCCGAAAAATGCCGAAAATTGACATTTTTTGCGTTTTTGGCATTTTTCGGATTTTTAAAACTCGACTTCTGCTGAACCGATTCACTCCAAATTTAAGGAGTATTCATAGTTAGTTCAAAGGACCCTTCAAAAATACAAGACGATCCGCTTGTTTATCGCAAAAAATGCATTGTACGGTCTGTATTTTGTAATGCGCTTTCTGCTGTAAAAATGCTAAAAATGAATATTTTTAAACATATTCTCCGCAATTTTACACGGCCAAAAAAATTTGGTGTTTGAAAGTAAATTTTGAAAATTATTCCACAGTGAGTCAGAAATTACCTGCCAACCTATAATATATTTAATCCATTCGAAACCACTGCAGCGACATGTAATTATTTGACATGTAATTACTTTTTTTGTTTATTTTGTTTTTAGTAAAAGTAAAAATATTTATAGGCCATAACCGAACGGAAATGATTTGCTGAAAGTTGAAACGCTTTTTTGTTAACAGCCTCAAAAAAAAAAAAAAACACGAAAAAAAGAAAAATGTTTCGAATGGGTGGTTGAAATTTTTGTATACTATTCTTTCAGTCCGATCTTGGGCCGTTCTTCACGTTCATCAAGCCCAACTGTTATTAGATTCAAATTTAATGTTCTCAAAAACGTCGGTATGAAAAATAGAACCGGGGCTGGTTGCACTGAAATCGAAAAGGAAGGGTCGAATTCAAAATTTAATAAGCTTCGTGTAGGTTAAAAAAATCTCCCAGTAGAAGAAAGAAGATGAAATGATTCAATGCTTAAAGAGTGAACATACAAAGACACTGAGAAACAATTTTTGAATTCTTATATTCACCTAATTTAAATTTTCGATTTAGTTGTGTGATGATCAGGTTCCCAACGTACGGTTCAACGTGGCAAAAACGCTGAGCCGCGTTGGCAAGGTTTTAGACAAAGAGTAAGCGTTTTTCAATTCACTAGAAATTTTTTTTATTATAAAATATAATGTGTTATATCTTATTTTCTACTTTTTACTTTTTTTTACCATACATTCTAATTTCTTGCAGATGTTATTATTTATACATATAATTCTTTTATAAATCTTTAGCGAATTTTTTTAATACAGCAAATAGCCAATGGCTTAAATTATATTGTATTAAATCAGGGTTGCCAGATGTCCTTTTTAAAAAAGATTTGTTCTTTTTTTGAAGGGGTCTGTTCTTTTTTATTTTTTGTTCTTTTTTTCCATGAAGAATGGCTCTCTTAGACACAGGATCAGGAGTTCCGAGAGAAGTATTAATTGTTGAGAGAATAAAGAATCTGACCCGAAAAAGTTAACGAAATAGACCAATTCAGATATTTTTAGAAAAATCTTTTTTGTTGTTGGAAATTTTATTAATAAAATATTTTTTTCGTGCCCAGCGTTCTTTTTTTTATTTTATTTTCATCTGGCAACCCTGTATTAAATATTTTTTAAAATTTAAAATTTAATGTTACATTTTGATAAAAAAAGGTGATGTTTATTCTGGGCCGGCTCGGGCCGAACTTTTGACGGGCCGGCCCGTGGCCCCGATTTTACCCATCTCGAATTTTTTTAACAAAAAATTTAATAATATTTTTTAATTAAATTTTTTATCAAAAAATTAAATCGCTAACATTTTTTTGCGAAATTCTTTAAAAATATTTGCTATAACATGCTTTATTAAACTTTTTTTATTATTCAATATATGTTTTGCTTTTATTTATGACCGCAAAAAAAACGTTTCGTTATAAAATTTTATTCATGAAATATGAAAAGTTTATTTTGAAAAATTTTTAATTTAAAAAATTGCATAAAATTTTACGGGCAAAAAATATCGGCCCCGAGCAATCCTTAGCCAGGATTACATATATTTATGGTGCTATGTATTTAAAAAAATCATTTGACAAATCTGTTTAACTTTTAGAAATGTGGACAACGAGGTCAAGCCACTCGTCACGAAAATGTGCGAAGATCCCGAATTCGACGTGCGCTATTTCGCCGAAGAGACCAGAGAGAGTAAGCATCTTTTTTAGAATTGCTCTGACGAGCTTTCAAATATTTTTTACTCAAAAAAGCTATTTGACAAATAATTTTTTCAGCTTTGGGACTTGTCAATTAAAGAAATAAGGGACACTAAACAGCGGTCCGAATTTGGATGGATTATCGAGCATCAATGATCGTGTTTTTCTTTAAATTTAATCGCTTCATTTATCCATTTTCATTATCGTTATTATTTTTCATTTGCAAATAGTGTATAATTGTGGAAATAAATGTGTTTCGTGATTTGAATTACTTTCAATGAAAGCCAAATATTTTGTTATGAATTTTGAAAACTAATGAAAATCTCTTTTTAACAAAGAAAAAATTTTAAATTTTGTGTGAATTTGATATTTCGAAAAATTAAAGTCAAATATTTTATTATTTTGGTTGAACTCGATATGATCACAATTATATTTACACAATTTAATATGCTTGAATTTATATCACAGAAGCTGAACCTAAACGCGTCACTTTTTTGTGAATAAAACATTGTAGAATGTATTTTTATAGGCAAGTAGTTGAACCTAATGGAAATACGTTTGAGATCGTAAGTTATTGGACTAGCATTTGTTTAAAATCTTTGTTGCAATGTTCGATAGCGCTAGACTTTGAAGTATTCGATGAAGTTCGGCAAATGATGGTCGTCGGATAGGGTTTATGTGCCAACACTGTAGCATTATCTCATTATAGAAGAATTGAGAACACCGCGTGGGAATAGCCAATGCGTTCTGAGAATGATAAATTGATTAATTTTTTGCATACATATAGATTTTAAAATTAAAAAACCATTGGAACATTGAGGTCGTGCATTAGCGAGATTTGACGGCCATTTTCAATGACTTCCACATCGGTGAGTTGTGCATAAGGCCGTTGACTGCACATCGAGAAGATTTCCCAAAGAGTTACACCAAATGCCCATACATCACTCTGAGTAGTAACCGTGCGTGTTGTTAGCGATTCCGGTGCCATCCATCGCATGTGGAAACGTGATACATTACCATTTATATCACAAGGCTTGTCCGTCTCACAAAATTCGCTTTCATCGGCGCCAGCTAGTCGTAATTCTTCAAAACTGATTTTTAAAATACCATCAGTGTTCAATAGACAGTTCCGAGCCATTAAATAACCGTGTACAAAATTACACGACTCCAAATATGACATGCCTGCGGCAATTTGCGTTGCAAAGGATATTAGCATTTCATCGCTAAATGTATAATAATTTAGTTACCTAATTTTTAGGAAGTCTAATCAGAAATACCAAATACCTGGAATTATTTCCCCTGCTTAACAAAAATTGATGTAAGTCACCATTTGGCATAAATTCAAAAATATATGAAAGCGGCATATTATTCGGACGTGAAAGGGTACCAATAATATGCAAAACATTAAAATGTCGAAGTGTTGCAAGCCGATTCATTTCGGAATAAAATTCCTGGTCCGAATCCAGTGGTGTTACTACCGCAACTAATCGATCCATGTCCATACGACAAAGTTCAATACGTCGCTCTACATTTATAGCCGTTACTCCCAAACTTTTCACAAAGCTAACTGCAGACATCTTAAAATTAGGAAGACAATTTGTGTCAAATGTTCTATTATACATCAACGTTTTTATACTGTCATCGGATAGTGAATAATTGTCGACATCTCCGATTGCATAAGCATTTTCATTTATCGTATCTATCTCATTAAGATTCGTCGAATTTTGTTGCTGTTGAAGCAAATGGCCTTCATAAGCCGACGCGCACGGCGTTGCTCTATAGCGCGAGCCAGTAGCGCTGCTTACCACTGATCTGTTCATAAGGTCATGACACGAGGATGATGACATCGCAATGCTGTGGTGATATGCTGGTGCTAAAGTAACGCTACGTGCCAATAGTGGTCGAGCTAGGCAACTAAAAGAATTACATTCTTCGAATATATATTTTTTAATTATTATGTATGTTATACTTTTCTACAATATTCGGTTCAGCATATTCTGTTGACAAAGATGACTCGAGGGAAGTTATGAATTTGCTTGCTTCAAAATTATTTCGCCTTCCCAAAATTTTATTCTTCAGAAAGCTTGGCCGTTGAGATTTTGCTATCTTAAATTTATTTACATATATTATTTAATCATCTAAGTATTTGTATGAAAAAAATTATGTTTTATTTAATATTAAATATTTACTTTTGATGATGTTGAATTGTCAACAGAATCGTTTAAAACCACTTGTACAAATGATTTAAAACCACGAAAATTTGGAATTTTTGAATCATTTAGATGCTCCATTTGTCTGTTATATTTGAAAGCCATTAGGATACAGTATAAAACTAATATTGTAGCCGTGCAAATTGCTATACCGCCCAAAATCACAATACCTAAAATAAAATGTTGGAAATATTCCAGCATAAAAAAGCACTAATATTTATAAAAATGTAACCAATTATAAAGCATTTTGTATCAAATACTGAATTGCTTGTGGGTTCGTCTCCCGTAACAGTAAAATAAGTTAATGAATTTGAAATGTTTGATCGGTATTCATCTTCATTGTTTATGGGCCATATATTCAAAGAAGATATAGTACCTAATAAATCAAACAATTTTTATTTCTTGCATTAAATTTTTTTATGATTATGATACTGACTATATAACAAATTGTTAGTAAAAATTATTTTCTTACCATATTCGAAACGCACTTCACTAAGCAAAAGCAATTGCGAGTTGTCAGCAAACTGTAATACGACGTGCAATTTGCTCGCAATACGATTTGGTACGATAGGAATACGAACCCATCGAGCTGTTTCAAAGTTATCGTCCGGTTCGTAATCAAAATCAAAAAATCGAGGTGAAAAGCCGTCCAATAGCGTACTATTATTCTGTATATTCTCGGTGAGTAGATCGTTAAATGAAAAATAAATACGCATTGATTGAAAGACTTTAGCACCAAGTCGTTTAAAGTTCGAACTATGAAGCGAAATTGCAGAAATATTTTGCTTTGATTCGAAGCGAAAATTTAAAATGACTTCGTTATCTGAAAAAGTTTTAAAAGTAATAAATGATAATATTAATATTGATCAAAATCTTCCTACTTGGTATTCTATGTCGTCGCCAACCAATCCAATTCTCGGGACGTAATTCGAAATTGTCAGAACCAACAACACCATCGAATAGTCGACCAAAACCTTCATTCAACCAAACATTGTTACTGCCATTAAAATTTGAAATTGAAGTTCCATCATAGGTCGAATCCCGCAGATCTAACCCATCATACAATATACCATCAAACATTGAATAACTGACGAGATACTCTATAAATTACGAGCTATTGAAAATTTCTTTCGAATTTTAAAATGTATCTTTTAATTACTGGATCTTAAAAATACGCGAAATTTAAATTACAAACCTCGATAAGGGCAACCGTATAACTCAAATCGGAGACATACGGTGCGAGTGCTTTCAGATACAGGGATTATTCGTACAAGCCGTGCGATAATACCACCATCAAATGCACGGAATACTGACGTACGAGTATCCAAGTTGCCTGTCAAAATCTGAAATATTTATTTGTACGCAAGCAAATTTTATTCATTTCTTTTATGTTTTATTTTATATTTTTTAAATTTATTTTTCAACAAAAATTAACAACAAATAAATTAATGATGTATAAATTAATGATATATCCGTTTTTATTCTATTCATTTCTTTTATGTTTTATTTTATATTTTTTAAATTTATTTTTCAACAAAAATTAACAATAAATAAATTAATGATGTATAAATTAATGATGTATCCGTTTTTGTTTACAACTTCTTTTCGAAGTTAAAGTAGCAAATCTAGAGTAAAAATATCCAATCTTGACTCAAATAATTTGTTTAAGCAAGCTCACGAAAATGCCATATTCGAAAAAAACTCATATTTTTATCATTACCTAATTTATTAATTTTTCTTTGTTAATTTTTCACATAAAATTGTTTTTTAATTTGTAAACTTTAAAATATATGCATAATGAATTATAATTTTTTTTCAAAATTGTATAACAATTTAATTAGTTTTCAATTGTTCTTTACTTTTATTTCTTCTTCCAATTTATTACCTCCCTCGACGCATTTTAAAATTCAATTTCCACTTTTCATACGTTTATATTTTATATTGAAGAAAAATCTTTTAATTTGCGCTAATTTTCGGAAAAATATTCATCCTCTTTTAGACAAAATAAAACGTGTGTAGAATTTTGCAAAACTAATGAACATAGCTTAAAGAAAAAGAATGGGAAATGCATAATAATAAGCCGAATGGGTTTATTCTCGGTTTAGCCTAACGGATCTGTATTAAAAAGCCGACGCATTGCGCAAAATATTTTCAATTAATTTTAAAAATACAAAGAAACACTTTTAAAGTTTGGCATATTTGCAAATTCTAGCGGCGCTCAATATCTAAAAATAATTAATTCCAAAAGTTTTTAGCAAAATATATATATCCCCTAGCAGCTATTAGAATAAAAATATTTGAAAAGATAATATTTTAATATATTATAAAATAAAAATATACTTTTAATACACGCAATATTTTTGTCTACTTACGTAGTTTATATATTTTAGTTAAAAAAACTTCTTCACAAATCATGAGCTTTTTTTCAACATTGGTCTAGGCGTAAAACTGCCAAATCAATTCGATTAATTCCTAACAATTAAATTTTTTATAATTTTTTCAAAATTTATTTTTATGTCAAAACGGAAATTGAAAAATATTAACGAAAGTTGAGGAAAAAATTTATGGGTTAGACTAACGAGATTTTATCTTTCAAAAATCATGTCGTGTTCTCATCGCATAATGAATGAAAACAAATTCAAGATTTGCGTGCCAAATGAACATTCCAAAATAATGCAAATTCACATCAAAGCATGACAATAAAAGTCAAGGCCGAACAAAAAATTAACAACATTCAACTAATAGCGCGGAATTCAATAATTACAATAATACATTAGAAAATTTTTATAATGGCAATAAAGAAAGATAAAAAAACGCGTTAGATATAACAAGTTTAGAAAAACGAACACAAAATATGTTAAAAAATGAGTATTAGAGAATGATTAAAAATAAAAAAAGAAACTTCTAAATGCGTGACAGACCATCAAGCATTGATGAAAAATCTGATAAAAGAAAGAATAAATATAATCTGACAACATGTGTTTTTAAAAAATACAATATCCAATGCATATGACATTTTTGTTACTGAAATTATAATCATGTGCATAGTCGGCTTGTAGAGTTATCGTCAATTTTATCCAACATTAACTTTATCAAATTTTTGCATCAGTTAAAAATAAGAACTATAAAATACCTCATTTCCACGAGAATCGCGATAACGGGACCATCGACCGAGCGTATCACGCCAATACTCGATCATATAAGCTGTAACAAATTCTCGACCACGTCCGCCATCCCATCGACCCTGTGTCTCGAGGGCACTAATAAAGTGTGGAGTGCGCAAATCAACTTGCAACCACTCATATGAACTTGCATTAATTTGTGATCGTGGACACCAAGCACCACCTCCAGTCTCATGACGTATTCTGAAAATATTTGTGATTGTATGTAACTAAAAATAATATCTAGATTCATTGTTTTCTTTTCTAACTAATTTGATAATTTTAATCATATTTTTATATTTAAAAAATTTTTCAACCTGATGCAAATGAAATTGATTAATAATTTTTATGTCATTTTATCCTTTTTTTGGTTTTAATATTTTATATGTGCTAATTCTATTTTTATTCCAAATTTAATATATTATTAGATCATCTTTGTTTCTTACTTTTAATTTTATTTTCTCCATCGTACTGTTATTTTTTAAAGTTAAAATCTCATAAACCAAATGCATATCTTTACATTTATGTATTTTTTAATGGTTTTCAAAAATAGTTTGTTGAGTATGCATTCTCAAATACTAATAAGACATTTTTATTGGCTTTTAAGTTCGATGGATTAAAATTTTTGTCACCACTTTCCTCATAATTTTGTTCACTAAGTATTAAATCAGAAAATTGGCTGGTATTTTCTCTTTTTTTACTTGATATTTTACAATAACTTATAATTACTTGTGTGCCTTTATATAAAAAAATTTCATAAAATATACTTTTGACCGCAATTATAAAATTCATTTTTATATATTTAATACACCTAATACCCCAATAAATAGAATTGTGCTAATGATTATTATTTTTGTATTGTTATAATCTTTTTTTAAGAAAGGTGATAAAAGAATACAAGCATAAAACTAAATCAACAAATAAAAAGAATATAAAAAGATTGGTTTCAGCAATGCTTAATGCATAAAGAATTAAAGACAAACAATAACCTATATATAATTTTATAAAAAAGAACACCTTGCATTTATAGGACCAGTACTTAGTTGGTCAAAAACAGAGCTAGCACTCAATTGGGAGTCTTCAATACGTCCGGATTCGAGTCCGAGCGAGTCACTGCATGTGCCTAAATGTTTTTATGAATATTAAAGATTATGTTGTTTTTTTATTTTGATGAATTTTTAGTCTAATAATTTTCAAGGGCTTTTCAACTTTCAATTCCATACGAAGGCAAGGGCAAAAAATTGTTCAAAAATATATAACAATAATGCAACAAAAACATATATGCATTGAAAACAAAAATGTGGAAACAATTTGAATATACACAAGATACTGCATTTTTTGAGGTCAAAATGCTCAAAAATTGCATTCATGGATATTGTAATTATATTCTTCACTATTGTTCACTTTTAGTATGTCCAAAATTTCAAGTATTTTTTATTTTTGTTTTTGTCTTATCCCCATTCTTCAATTGTTTCTTCAAAAAGTTAAATTGCATTATGAAAAATAATAAAAACAGCATAGAAAATTGGTTTAAATTAACCGATTTAAATTAATTATAATTTTGTATAGAATTTTATTGTATAATTGTAGCAAATATTTATATTAATATTGTTAAAATTTCTCATTTACTTCTTTATCTTTATTAAATTTTTAAGTTTTTCAATAGATTTTATCAATATTTCTTTTTTTCAATTTATAACATAATTGAAGTATTATATTTACATTTTATTTTTCTTTTATTTTTGGTGAATCTCTTTCTTACTTAAACAGAATTTTTAAAGTCATGATTTAAATTCAGAATATAAAAAATAATACAAAAAATCACGCATTACTTAAAATAATATACAATAAATATTCTTTTTTGTTTTTTTTTAGCTTATTCCCTAAGTCAAAGTGTATAAGCCGATGCTATTCGACGAATTTTTAATTTTGATTTAGGTTTCATTCTATTATAATAATTCAAAATAATCATTAAAAAATTATTTGCATTTTACAAAATTATTCAATTTTAAGAAAAATATCAATTACTTTCGTTTTTTCCCGTCGGCAAATATAATAATTAATACAAAAAATCATATGTATTTCTCACCTTAGAATAATCTAGTCTTAAAAAGATGACAATAACATTAATAACAATAGGACACCAGTATGAAAATTGTTAGAGCGACACAAAAATTGGAAAATAATTTTCTGCCATTAATTTATTTGCAAATTTTTTTCTTATTTTTCGATCTTTCTATTTTTTTCATATTTTATAGGACATAAGAAAAAAGAAATACTTTCAGCTTCCGTTCAAACGGCTAATACAAAAAGAATAAACGAACGGAAGATTTTTTAAAATATTTTTACGACTTTTAACAACTAAGAAAAACAAACAAAATATGAATATATTTTGAATACAACACAAAAATAATTATTGCAGAATCAAAAAGTGAAAAGCTTTTCAACAAACAAATGAATCGATTAAAGAAAAAGACAAATATAAAAATATGAGAATAATTTCAAAAAAAAGAAAAAGCAAAACCAAAAAAAATACGTATCGAATTTCCCTTTTGATTATTTTGCCAATGATGAATATATCATTTGATTTTGGATTGTTTGTTTAAGCTAATGAAATTTCTAATCTAATTAATGGCCAATCACCAATACAAAGCCATAATAAATCACTAGTACAAACCTAGGGATTACCAATAGCTGTGAAGTATCGTTTGACTTGTGAAAAATGTTTTTAGCTTTACACAAAAATCACACTTTCAGAATTAAAAAATGAACAACCAAGCTTTAACTTGAAATTCAATACCAAAAATTCACTCCTAATCGCACTTAATCCCATAATTTATTATTGAAACCAGATTAATAAAAAAATATTTTTTATATAATGAAAAAATTACTAGAGAATTTTAAAGGTTTAACATTTACTCGAATTGATACAAAATTGATAGTTTTCCTAAAGTAAAGTATATGAATTTTTCAAATTTATTTTTAATCGAAAAATAGTTGCGGGTAACCTCACTATAATCTAATTTTTATAGCTACTTTTACTGCTGTTTACAATCTTAGATTTACTTGAATTAGCTTTTCGAGTGTTAATTTTAAATCGGAAGTAAATTCAAATTAAAGCTTTGCATTTTTATTAAAGCCAAAAAAAGATGGATCACTATTCTTTTACTTCGCCGACTAAAACTTCGTTCATCATATATTTCATCATTCTCTATATTTTTTATTCAATGTGTTAATGCGTTTAAAAAACAATCATAAAAAGGAATAAAAGATATATCATATATGAATTCTAACGAATATTGCAAAAAATTATAATAAATTTAATAAATATAAGGAATAAAATGTAAAGAATAAATAATATAATAAATATAAAGAATAAAATGCACCGGACTACAATAATAAACGTAGGAACTATTTGAATAAGACAAATCTAAACATTTAAAAAGAGATCTCATTTTGTAAAACTAATTATTTTGAGCACTTGTAACATTAAATTATAAAATTAAATAAACATCGGAAACATTGCAGATTTTATCAAAAATATAAAAAATGCACATATGAAAAATAATTAAATCTGGAAGTAAAAAGCAAACGATTTATAATGAAATGAATGGAAGCGTTTTAATTATTGTATTGCTGCTATTCATAATAGGAAATTAATTAAAATTTTCGGCATTTTTGGAAAATTTTATTTTTATTTTATGTGACGGCTATATTTGAACAACTGATCCAGTTGCAGTCATTTATTTCGCGGATTAATGATTAATTAACTGCCAATTATTAGCAGTTTAAATGAATTCTATTGAATATTGGAAATAAATCAAATTTAAAAAACACCAACTAAAAAGTGGACTTTATTAAAATAATTTTTTTTTAATTTGACAAAAAATAACTTTACTTTTTTAAAATTTAAACACCTTCACTTTTAAATCTTCACGTCATTTAATTTAATCTTTTTATCATTATCTTTTTTCTGTTATCAATACTTCCTACTTTTACACATCTTTTTATTTTTTCTTCTTGCATGTTTGTTTATTTTTGCTTAGTTTGTGTGAAATATATTGAAAAAACGTAAAAAATAAATTAAAAACGGAAAAAGTGGTCAGCGGAATGAGTAATTAGACTAAATGCAAATGCAGAAATGCGCGTAATCGGAGCATAAAAAATTCTTGTTCAAAATTAGCTTTGAATCTTGGTTTTCAAAAAAAAAGTAAAACAATAAATATATCGGAATTAAATAACAAAATTATTTAAAAAAACACGTATTATTGAAGTGAAGGAACTATGGATATAAAAACGTGTATATATATTAAACGCCTTATTATTCGTAAGTTAGGCTTATTTTCAATATTAAAATAAAAAACTAACGAATGTCGAGTTGATGTGATATGCGTGGAAGAAATATGCAAACTACTGCAATTATCGAAATCGACATAATAACGATAGTTCTTTAAAATAATTTAGCTTAATTTAGTCCACAATTCATCGAATGATTCCATTATATAATAATGCCAAAAATATTTTCATTTTCTAAAAATTCCATTGTTATAATGTATTTAACAAACAAATTTCAGATTAACATTTTAGTATGCTAATCGTGAGAACGTATTACAATGAATTAAAAAAGTATGAAATAAGAATTGTAACAGAAGGGGTTTTTTTTAAATAATACAAAAAATAAAATAATAATTTAAAACCTAAAAATCTAATTTAAATCATTTAAAAAATTCTATTATTGAAAATGTAAAATAATAAAGTGGCAAAAACAATAATCAAATTGATTGTTGTAACTTAAAAAACTTAAGTAAAAAATAAAAATATTAAATTTATACGGTCTTGATTGAATTTATCTAAAATATATATTATAGCACAAAAAACATCGAATGTTGATCAAATTAATATAAAATAACTGAATGAAACAACATTACATTCATTTACTTGAAAAAATACAAATTTATTACTTTGTTGCAAGTAAAAATGCATTGTAGAAAAATGAAATGTGCAAAAAATGGGCGGGGCGAAAAGAATATCTTTTAATATTTTCTTATTCTTTTCTCATTTTTTCTTCTTTTTAGAAATATCCCACATTTAACTGACAACTAATAATAAAATGTTTAAAATTAGTTTCAATTTTGTTCTATAATTGTATATTTATAGAGTCCGTTATTAACTTTTAATGTAATTTTTTAAAATATTATTAATTATTACTTGCGAAAAGTTCATAAAGTTTTTTTACCGAACTAAATTTTCACTAATCAAGTAGAACTCCTATCTAGATATGATTATAAGTTTTTAATAAACGGATTTCGATTTTAGTAATATAGATTTTAGTAAATAATTATTTTAGTAATATAGCAAAAATATTTCAAAATACATTTTTTTATAATAAACTGGTATCTTGGATGTAATATGGACTCAAAATAAAAAAATAATTTCCTAATAGCTTCCACAATTTTGGCGAGCACTTTTACGTTTATATATAAAACCAATTCTAAAAAATTACGTCGTAAAGTCAAATTTACAAGTGAAGAAAAATTATTCGTAAACTGCTTAAAAAGCACTTTCAAAAAAAAAACAAAAAAAATAGTTTTATCAAAAAAATCTGGAAACTTTTAACTAAAGACGATCAAAAAATGAAAAAATGACCAGTATTTTATGCATTTGCAATTTTTCGTAAAAATGAATTTCGGACATGAAATTGGAAACAGCTGTTTTTAGGTAAGATACTATTTTGAAATACTAAGTAGGTATTTTCAATCATATTTTTTTCGAATCGTTGATTTTTCATGTCGTTGATTACAATTTAAATCTGAGAATAAAAAGGAATTTGAATTGCTCGGAACTCGGTAAAGTAATCTTTTCCACAAACATATCAAATAGTTTTCTCATCATGGCAATCCAACGGGGAGATGTAATGAAAAGTTAAATACAGGCAACAATCCACGACAATCCACTAGGCCACGAAGAAAAGTAAGTCGGATATTTTAAAGGAAAATACAAATATGAAAAAAATAAAGGTTGAAAGATTATGAAATGAACAACAATGAATGAAAAAAAATGAAAAAAGAGCATTTGACAAAAAAAAAGAAAACATTAAAAATTAATTATTTTTAAGAATGTATAAGCCAAAAACTTTATTTCTTTAACTAAATATAGGGGAATTGCTATCGGTTATGCGTCTTCAAAAGGCAAAAAATATATTTTTCTGAAAAATAAAACTTTCTTCTATCTATGTATTTATTTTTACTTTTTTGTTTCTAAATGAAGATAATTTCTTTCAATTGGGAAATTCGAAAATCGCCGTTTTTATGCTTGTAAATTATTTATGGGAATGTCAATGGAATGCAAAACCGTCGGACTTTGCGTTAGAAAATTCATTGAAAGTTTGCGCATCGTCATTTCATAAATATCCCCACTTTATTTATTAAATTTTTGATCGACAAGGAAATTTTTTATAAAAAATAAACTTTATTTACAAATGTATTAAAAACAAAATTGCTATGTACACAATGTTTTGAATAAGAAAAATTTAATCTTAAAGAATAAGCTAGCAAGAGTATTTTAGAATATCGATAATAATGCCTATTATATATTTTTGCTCATTTATAATGTGTGAAAAAATTTGGATTTTTAAGAACTACTTTTTTAACTTGTGTTTGCATTAAATAAGGAAAAAGGAAGAAAAATGAGGGAAAATCATTTAACGCGCTAGTTTTCTTTTATTTTATTGTTTTTCAATCTAATCCCACGATTTTGGCAAAAAAATATTTTTTGAAACAATAAGCTTTGAAATTTTCAACTATTCGAGATTAATAAATCCAAATCTGGGCGGTATTCAAATAAATTATATTATAATTTTTCAAACAAATTTAAAACTTTGTTTATGAATAAAATAGCATATTAAAATTCATTTGGAAAATATTAACTCATGTGTATACACAAAATACATATAAAGCCTAAATAAATCAAGTTTTTTTATAGTTTATAAACTACCAAAAATGTGGACATTTTCAAGAAAATGAATAATTGGACGGACAATGCTAAATAATGAAAAATAGTTGACCGGGGCAAATAGATGATATAAGAAAAAAAACTTCAGTGACCACCACCGCATATATTAATGGCGTAACGAGCCGACAATGGGATTAGCGAATACTACTCAGGCGAATTCATTAATCGCCTCAAACCCACATTCCACAAAAATATGTAGGAACCGAAAATTTAATTACGCATTTTGTAGAGCACAATTACAATTTCATATAAGATTGTGCATGTGTATTAAACAAGTATGTTGCGTAACTAACAAAGCTTTGAAATTTTCTGGACTCGGAATTACAATTGTGAAAAAATTTAATTAAATATGTGTGGAAAAAATTCAAATTAAAATTGAATTTAATCAAACTTTAATGTTAAAATGCTGTGTTTTAAGAAAATGTCAATTCAATAGAAAACTAAATTCTGGATTAATTGGCCGAAATAGATTTTCGTAAAATAATTTTATGGTCTCTCTAAAGCTTGCCAAAGTTGAAAATTTCTTATGCGCGAAATTTCGACCACTATTTAGAAAACGAGGGTTATATTTCACTTGTTAAAAGTTTTTTGATGTAGAAAACAACAATATTATAGAAAAATTTATCTAAAAATTCAGTGAAAATTTATATCAAAATCAAACGACGTTCGTTTAAGCGCAAAACTAGACAAGAAAATGACATAGTAAAATTGAAAAAATACTAACATATGGATAAAAATCATCATTAACAGTAATTCTACATTATAAAATTTATAAAGTATATTTTAACAATTTAGAAACTTTATCCACATGTTAACCAAAATAAGACTGCCTGACTTTGTAGCGCATAATAATATGAAAAAATAATGAAAAGATTAAGTACAAAACAAGAATTCGCTACAAAGACCATTTCATTACAATCACATTCTATTGAAGATTAATAAAAGTATTTCTTTTATTTCATTTTGATTGGCACATTATAATATGTATATGATGATAATAGCACGGTCTTTAAAAAATTTCTCTATGTTAAATGAAAACTATGGATAAATTGAAGCGCCACTTCGAAACGCTCGACAAAAGTCGTATAGGATTCGTAGGGGGCACCTTCAAATAGTTGTAGCAGGTCATTGCGGACGGCAATTCGTGGTCGGAATTGCCCGAAGATGTTGTCTTACGCACGACGGTCAATGCTGGATTCAATGCGCGGAAACCTCCGATAGGCAAACGTGGAGAACCAGTCACGAATTGTAAAAATTTGCGACGCTAAAAACATGTTATTGTTGAATTTGACCGAAATACTATAACAGGGTTGCCTGATGAAAATAAAATAAAAAAAGAACGCTGGGCACGAAAAAAATATTTTATTGATAATTTCCAACAACAAAAAAGATTTTTCTAAAAATATCTGAATTGGTCTATTTCGTTAACTTTTCGGGTCAGATTTTTTATTCTCTCAACAATTAATACTTCTCGGAACTCCTGATCCTGTGTCTAAAAGAGCCATTCTTCATGGAAAAAAAGAACAAAAAATAAAAAAGAACAGACCCCTTCAAAAAAGAACAAATCTTTTTTAAAAAAGACATCCGGCAACCCTGACTATATAACATAATAATCTGATCAAGGCAAAAAATATTTTGTAGGAAAAATTTACTTTTTCATTAGAAAAACTAAGCAGCATTTCGACGAGCCAGACGATTTGAATGGACTCATGAGTAAAGCCATGGTCTGGTCTTATGGCCTGCTGCAAGGCCGTCTTCGACCAAACTTTTTCGTCTCCATTCTCGAGACAACCGCAGAAAAGCTCTTCAATCTCATGCGAAAAGAAAATTTGCAGCACGTCGACATTAATCACCAAATTAAAGCCACGTCGAATGGCCTCCATTTCGGGTCGCACGCCTTCCACCAAACGCCAATAACAAACCAGCTGAAAGCGTTCGAGATGAATAAAAAAATTATGCGTAGAAAGTTACAAACAACAAACAAACCTCGATGAATTGCTTCAAGTTCGATTTCGATAATTGTATATTCTTTCCGCCTTTCAACAATTCGAACGCATTCTCGTTGGGATAAGTGAAATACTAAAACATTATTTCGTTGGCCATTTTAAGAGAAATAATTGGAAATTTTGAAACTAACCGTTTCCAAAACGGAAAAGTCCTCATCGGCAAGATCGGAAAGTTGCTGAATCGACTTGTAGATGGTCGGTTCCAGCACTTCAAAATCCTCCATGCCCAAGTCTTCTTCCTTTCGGATCAGCCATTTAAAGAAAGTTGGAGCGATGGGAATATCCAACTAAAAATTAATGAAATAATAAATATGACCTTTCAACAAAAAAACCATTTTACAAATTTTTTTTTTGATTTTTAAATCAAAAATTTTATTGAGTTGTCAGATAATTATTTTTTCAACTGGCTAAATAAAACCATTCTACAAATTTTTTGGCTAAAAAAAAGTTTTTTTAATAAAAACTGTTGTGTATGTGAGAAAGTGACTCCCGTGGCAGGACTTGAACCAGCGACCAACGCTTAACCGGAGCGCTGCTCTACCTACTGAGCTACACGAACCTTGATCACATACTTAGAATTTCTTCTTATGACTCCGTCATCTCCCCGTTTAAGACGTTGTACATGCGACCACGAAAGATGTGGGACAATTTTACGCATTGAAACTGCGCGACCAACTGCCGGAGTGGTTTTGGAATAGAAATTCCGGACTTATGCTTGGTTCAACATTACGCGCGGCCTAAGGGAAGCTGACCACTAACTTCCCGGCCAAATACCGGCTTACGGCGCTACCCAGCGGCACGGAGTTCGAGGTGATGACGCC
Organism: Bradynema listronoti; assembly: GCA_024678965.1. Classification (NCBI taxonomy): domain Eukaryota; kingdom Metazoa; phylum Nematoda; class Chromadorea; order Rhabditida; family Allantonematidae; genus Bradynema; species Bradynema listronoti. The sequence goes on from JANLNO010000009.1 coordinate 2,070,355, forward strand.
ATCTCATCCCGATCGCCAAATTGTTGTGTATGTGAAAAAGGTGGCTTCCGTGGCAGGACTTGAACCTGCGACCAACGCTTAACCGGAGCGCTGCTCTACCGACTGAGCTACACACGGACCTTGATCACATACTTAGAATTTCTTCTTATGACTCCGTCATAACAAATACTAAAATCGCTCACCATTCGCGAGTCCATGAGAGATTGAGCGAGAAGTCGTCCGAAAAATTCGAATTTCTTAATTCGCATCTCCATTTGCTTAGAGCTGTTCGGTCGGTAGATGATCGGATAGAGGCCGTTCTCACTTACAACATGCTCCACGCCTAAATGATATGGTCCATATTAAAAAAAGATCAAATGCAATTGTAATTTTTCGCTTACTTACCGGAATTTTCATCGGAGTTTTTATTTGGCTTTCCGCTCCACATCTTCAACGAGGACGTTTGCACTTCGCGACTCAATGTGGAATAAAATTCGAGCGTAGGCCCGAAACCGGTGCCGACTTCGCCTTCAAAGCCCACTTCAAGCATAGCTCTGGAAAAAAGCGTTTATTTTAATAATTAAATTTGTTAAATATAGCAAAATGAAATTTTATCAATCCTTTTACGATTCAAATTATTAATCAACCACAAACTTTGAACTGCCCATTTGCGCGAAAATTTGCTGCGCATCCTTGAGCAGGTTGTTTCGATTGATCGAGACCTTCTTCCGCTCAAGACGTGGAATGAGTCGGCTGGTTGAATCGCCGTCATGCTCGTCGCCAGCGCTTTCGTTAACCAAATGCATTAGAGCCCGATCTCGTCCAAAGGCGGTACAATAGAGCAAGTTACGACGCGTGACAAAAGAAAATGCAAACGGTCTACAAAAAAATGTATAGAAAATATTAGAAAAAATGTCGCCCGGAAAATTTCGGACGCCTTTTTAAAAGAATTGTGTCCATATGAAATAGGAAATTCATGTATATAATTAAATTTCTCTAAAAATTTTTTGCGATTTTTTAATTCTCTTACAATTTGTAAAATTCCGCTTTACACTTGGAAAAATAATAACTTTTAACTAGCCTAATTTCGCGTGTATAAGGCCGGGTGTCTTGAGCCAAATTTAAATTCGCGCCAATGAGTTTATTCGTTTTGTATCGGATCCCTTTGGGGTCCAAATTTTGTGCCCGCCTTTGTCTCGGTTTCATAAAAGTGGGCACAAAATTTGGACTCGCTTGAATCCGATACAAAACGAATGAACTCATTGGCGCCCATTTAAATATGGCTCAAAACACCCGCGGCCTTATACACGCGAAATCAGGGTATTTGTTTTAAAAAATTGTAGTATACACTGCTTTGACAATGTCGGACGTCCATTTTGGAATCTGTTGTGTTGCAACGCTAAGAAAATCGGACAACTGCCGTGACACCTTCGAATTAAGCTTAGGCGAATGGAAAGCACTGTAAATATTAATAATCAAAAATATTTTTTAAAATTAATGTACCCTAAAAGTTCGGGTGAATGAGATGCGGCCGTCCGAAGAATTTTCGAATATTGACCTGGCCTTCATTCCGTTATTTTGTGTCAGTTAAGCATAAAATTTAATGAATACCTTCATTTTAAAGCAGGCCCAAAAAATTTTGAGCTCAACTTTGTTTATAGCAAAATGAAGGCCAAGTCAGTCAAAATCCAAAAATTCTCCGAACGATCGTGTCTTATTTATTCAATAATAACCAACTGATTGGGAAGAATGGCGGCATGCGAGGGCGGCGGCAGCTGTTCGTCGAATAACGCCCACCAATACGTATTCAACCCGTAAAGAGCTTTCAATAGCAGCAGGCAATCAACGGACGGATCGTCGATCTTCTCGTCCAAAGTACCATTCAAATATTTCAAATGTGGCGCGGTGCGTGTCGGCACTTTACCATCTAAAACCACATCATATATTATTATATACATTTATTTATAATGCAGGGTTGCCAGATGTCCTTTTTAAAAAGATTTGTTCTTTTTTTTGAAGGGGTCTGTTCTTTTTTATTTTTTGTTCTTTTTTTCCATGAAGAATGGCTCTTTTAGACACAGGATCAGGAGTTCCGAGAAGTATTAATTGTTGTGAGAATAAAGAATCTGACCCGAAAAGTTAACGAAATAGACCAATTCAGATATTTTTAGAAAAATCTTTTTTGTTGTTGGAAATTATCAATAAAATATTTTTTTCGTGCCCAGCGTTCTTTTTTTATTTTATTTTCATCTGGCAACCCTGTTATAATGTAATATGTGATACTTGAAAAGTTGAAAAAAAGTACAGATCGGATTTAAAATTTTTTTTTAGAAATAACTAAAAAATTTATGGGTCATCCATCTTCTTGAATAAGCATGCGATATTGTTGCTACGACATTCACTTTACACATTGGAGTAAACCAAATTTAGTCTCTAACAAGATAAAGCCTAGCGTAGAAAAAGAAAAAGAAAAAATTGCATTGCTCACGTTAAAATCATAGAAAATATCAATATAAGCCGACCTTTGAACACGCGGCTGTCTTTTGTCAGACTGGCGGAATACTTCTCCTTCTTCAATGCGAATCCCAACGATGAAGCAATGGAGTCGGTGGATGTTGCTCGATGCGAGACCCGTGACGTTTTGCGACTCGTCGTAGTGGTGCTACTGCTATTATAGCTAGCCTCATTGGCATCATATCGAGAAGATGAAATGGTGCTTAACGACGACGAGTGCTTGTGTTGTCGTTGCGCGTCCAGTATGGAGCGATGTCGATGATGATAGCGCCGACCGCCGGAAGCGCCGAACGAACTCGGAGACGGCTCCACACCATTGGCGTTCGGCAATGTTCCGCCAGACGTAGCACCACCGCCGCCACCACTTCCAACACTACGCGTTGTTGATGTGGAGGCGTGTGTTGCCGATGAGTCCGAATAGGAATGCATTGCGGAATCATAGGCGCGGTCCTCGCCGTCATCCGAACCATCGGTCGCTGTCTTATAGTAAAGCGTATGAGCCGTAATCCAAATATTCGCCGGAATAGTCTCTTGTGCGTCGTCTTCGTGTGGCAATGAGTATTGACGAATCGCCTGCAAGTATGCTCATAATATTAATCGAAAAATTTTTCGCCAATACTAATGTCGAATACAAAATAAAAAAAAAGTAAAAATTGCAAAAAATTATATTCAAAAATAATTATTATAGCCTCCAAATAGACACATGCCTGCAAAATGGACATGTCCGATGGTACGCGATTATCGCCAATGTAGAGCTCGATGCGTCCATTATACGAGGTGCTGGACGAATAACTTAAATCCTGCTCTTCATCGCTAATGTCGTCGTTGTCGGACGAATCGTCCGTTTGACCGACGGAAACACCGATTCCACGATCCAAAAGATAGCGCTCGATGGCGGATATCGAAGTGAAGGGATCGACCTAAAAAGATAAGCGACAATTAAACAAAAAATTGTAGAAAAAAACACAATAGGGAAAATTAGAAATATTGTAGCGTATTTTTTCCGACAAAAAAACGCGAATCAAATGAGTTATGAAGTCCCGTATTCGGCTAATTCACTAGGACAAAGATGGGTGAATAGAAGAAAATTCACACCTTAATAGATCCACGTCCGTGTCGCCATTCCTTGAGATGTTTGCAAGTGGGATGACGCTTCAAATTGCAGCGAATTTGGTGTGTTTGAAAGAAGCGCAGCGCCTGCGCCCCACGCAAATATGTCGTGGAGGAGAGCGTTGTCGTATTGAGAATGGCGCTCGAACCCATAGCTCCGCTCTGCACAATTCCGCTAAGATTTGTGATCTTCACGTGAAATTGCTCCAGTTGGCCAATGGCCAGCACAACCTTGTGGACCAGTCGCTCGAAGGCAAGCAGTTGATTAGAGCCGGGTAGGCAGTGCTTCATATTGTCGTGCTAAAATATATATTCAAAACAAATATTCAATAAAGAGACAAATATTCAAAACAAATATTCAATAGTACTTTCTAGTATTTCGGAAGTTAAGACAAAACGGAATAAAGCAAAACTTAACCTAAGTTTTGTACTCAGGCTTTTAATCTTAGACTTAGAATTTGGTCTTTTATTCATCAAACTTAGAGATTTAGGCTTAGAGATATGGTCATCCCCGTTTTTAGGCTTAGAGATATGGTCATCCCCGTTTTTAGGCTTAGAGATATAGTCATCCCCGTTTTTAGGCTTAGAGATATAGTCATCCCCGTTTTTAGGCTTAGAGATATAGTCATCTCCGTTTTTAGGCTTAGAGATATGGTCATCCCCGTTTTTAGGCTTAGAGATATGGTCATCCCCGTTTTTAGGCTTAGAGATATGGTCATCCCCGTTTTTAGGCTTAGAGATATAGTCATCTCCGTTTTTAGGCTTAGAGATATGGTCATCCCCGTTTTTAGGCTTAGAGATATAGTCATCCCGTTTTTAGGCTTAGAGATATGGTCATCCCCGTTTTTAGGCTTAGAGATATGGTCATCTCCGTTTTTAGGCTTAGAGATATAGTCATCTCCGTTTTTAGGCTTAGAGATATAGTCATCCCGTTTTTAGGCTTAGAGATATAGTCATCTCCGTTTTTAGGCTTAGAGATATGGTCATCCCGTTTTTAGGCTTAGAGATATGGTCATCCCCGTTTTTAGGCTTAGAGATATGGTCATCCCGTTTTTAGGCTTAGAGATATGGTCATCCCGTTTTTAGGCTTAGAGATATGGTCATCCCCGTTTTTAGGCTTAGAGATATGGTCATCCCCGTTTTTAGGCTTAGAGATATGGTCATCCCCGTTTTTAGGCTTAGAGATATGGTCATCTCCGTTTTTAGGCTTAGAGATATGGTCATCCCCGTTTTTAGGCTTAGAGATATGGTCATCCCCGTTTTTAGGCTTAGAGATATGGTCATCCCCGTTTTTAGGCTTAGAGATATAGTCATCCCCGTTTTTAGGCTTAGAGATATAGTCATCCCCGTTTTTAGGCTTAGAGATATAGTCATCCCGTTTTTAGGCTTAGAGATATAGGTCATCTCCCGTTTTTAGGCTTAGAGATATGGTCATCCCCGTTTAGGTTTAAAATCCCCGTTTGCTTTTTTTATCGCATCGCCAAAATAATATACAAAATGTACTTGGGTAAATTCATCAAATATTAGAAATAAAAAAAGTCACTAGTCTCTTATAATAAGCATTATAACCAACCGTCATTTTCATAAAAATGGCGGCAAAACGTCGAAGACGAAGTTTATGCGGCGGAGTCATTTTATCGGACACATCCGTCAAGTAGGTGTTTAACGCGGAAATTATTCCGCTGTGATTGAGTTGAAAAGCACTAATCTCCGCCTCGAGGAGAATACGACTCAACGCGTTTAGCGGCTCGCAGCCGACGTCCCGGCCCTGCACAACCAACTGCTTGGCGATTTTTGTCAGCTGTAAAAGTATTCCGTTCGCTACACTCCGAATTCCGTACTTTGCGGATCGATCGCCGGTGTACTTGGCCAAAAGCTTCGTCGTCTCGGCTTGAATATACTTTTGAAGACGGTCCAAAATGCTCTGCTTCAACGCCGACTGCGAATGATGATGATTTATGGAAGAGGATGGGGTAATTTGTTGCGCATTAGAGGCGTTTAGCGGTTGACTAGAATGCCCGGCTGAAGAAGCAGAGTTTGGCACTAGCTAAAATTAAAATCGGATCGTTGTTCGCCGCGTCAAAGAAAAGGCTTATAATCCAGGTTTTAAAATATTAAACATGAAAAATTTGAATAACTAAATTAAAAAAAAGAGAGAGAGAGAGAAAGCAGGACTTACATGACCATTCAAAATGTCGGGAAACGCGGCATGCGCTCGTTGAATGAGCGCGTCAGATGCCGTAATTAAGCTGGATGTAGAGCCGCTAACAGCTGGAAAAAATCAAGTTACGCTTAAAAAGAGCCCAATAAATTCAAAAGGATAAAGTAATTTGTTCCAATAAATGTAAACTCGAAAAATTCGCTACAATAAATAATGGCTTTGTGAAACCGAAGCGCGTCCAACATATTATTCATGGAACATTTATCTCATTTCTTCGACCAGTTTAAAAAATCAAATGCCAAAAATATAGCTGAAAAGAAAAGCATACTGCTAGCGGAAATAACGGAGGCCAGAAATGGCGCGAGGGAAGAGGCCGCGGTGACGCCGCCGCCGGTCGGCGAATTGTTGAGCAGGTTTTGCGCAACAGCGGCCGCCTGCGCGACTTGACTTTGTAATTGTTGCTGTTGTTGTTGTTGAACGGTTCCCACCGGCGGAGCTAGCACGCCGCCAGCGTAACGATACACCGGGAATTGATGCTGTTGATTAAGAAGGCTGACGGCGGCGGCGGCCGCGACGGCAACGTTGCCACTCTGCGCACCGCCGGTGTGCGTCCGATTGAGTTGTTCCACAACGTGTTGGTGATGGTGATGGTGTTGAATACGCGACGTGGATTGCAGGCCGCTTGGCAATTGCAACTGTTGTTGTTGTTGTTGCTGGCGAAGCGTATGCGAAAGTTGACTCATTGCCGAGTTGGGAAGTAGAACGGCGTTGTTGCCGCCGGCCGAGCCGAAAGACGACGCCGCCTCCGCGGACGAGGGCGCGACAGAGCGCTGCGCGCCGCCGGACGCAATCGGCAACGGCGGCTGTCGTCGCTGTTGTATTTGCTGCTGGAGTTGCTGGCTAAATTGCTGCGTGTAGTGATTGACGATGGTCGCGTGTGAGAGCGGCGTCAGCGTCGAGCCGCCGACAGCGCCGCTACCGGCGCTGTTCGACGCCGCCGAGGCGTTAACCACGGCGGCCGCCGCCGCCAGATACGACGAAAGCGACAAGTCGGACGGCGTGGAAAGATTTGTCGTTGCGGAAGCGTTTTCGACCGCGCTCGGAGCAGCTCTCTGACTACTACGCGTTTTTCCCAACGACAACGAATCGCCTTGTGGCTCGTATTTTTTATATGATTTGGCCACTTTTTCGATCTCGTGAAAAACACCTACACATTTAGAAAAATGTGAACTCCATATATTCGAGAAGAAATAATTTAAACAATCAATAAAACCAGGGTTGCCAGATGTCCTTTTTAAAAAGATTTGTTCTTTTTTTTGGAGGGGTCTGTTCTTTTTTTATTTTTTGTTCTTTTTTTGAGATGTTTGATTATCTGATGAAGAATGGCTCTCTTAGACAACACAGGATCAGGAGTCCCGAGAGAAGTATTAATTGTCGAGAGAATAAAGAATCTGACCCGAAAAGTTAACGAAATAGATCAATTCAGATATTTTTAGAAAAATCTTTTTTGTTGTTAGAAATTATCAATAAAATATTTTTTTCGTGCCCAGCGTTCTTTTTTATTCTATTTTCGTCTGGCAACCCTGAATAGAACACTACTCCACCTTCGGCGTCGAGCAGCGGAACGTACAAGTGGGGGATTTTCTCCAAGAGTATGTGCACCAACTGAATGGATGTGACGAGCACTCCGATGCTTTTATTACTCGACAGCGTGCTCGCTATATAAATGGCCAGCGGTACATTGGCCAACACTTTTCGGAGTTGTGTCTCCGATTCCAACGCGTAAATCATTCTCACCATGACTTTTAACGTCTCAAAACGAAGACTAACACACGTCTAAATAATTGGAAGCGATTTTTAAAAAGGTACTTATGTGAAGGCCCTGGGATCAATCCTCCCCTGTTGGAAATGACCTTGGACTAATCATTTCGCAGGTCTTTTGGATGAGGGCCATCCCGGCCACCGAAATCTCGGCTGATTTGCTCGGCATAAGCATATGCGGTATGGAGCTGATGTGACTTAAGCAAGCCCTGGTCAGCATCGCCAGGTATCATTTAATTACGTGATACGTGAAGGCCCCAGATCAATTCTCCCCGTTGGAAATGACCTTGGACTAATCATTTCTCCCGCTTTTAAATGAGGGCCATCCAGCCATCGAAATTTCGGCTGGTCTGCATGCGGTATTGCTGATGCGGCTTTTCCAAGGCCTGGTCAGCATCGCCGTATCACCCACACTCTGTGCAATGTGTGGTACCTATTGTCCATTCAAATATGGAGGACACCTAGATGGGATCGGGGATGGAACCGAACTTCGTCCCCATTGCAAAGTGAAACCTATCGCACAACCACTAGGCCAATGCTCCCCTTTTTATAATAAAAAGTAATGTAAAAGAAAAATCTTTTTTTGAGTAAAAAACGTCTCTTAAGATAATCAAATAAAAGCGCCTACCGAAGTTGTGCCTATTTCCACGAGAATCGGGCATAGAAGCTCGATTAATTCCAGGAATGCCTTACTATTGGAACTCTTCAAAATATTACGATCATCCATTTCTCCGATTGTTGCGGCGCTTATCGATGCTGTAAAAAAAGAAAATTCTTTTTTAAATTTTCATTCATTTCCTTTCAAAGTATTTATAAACAAAGAATAAAAATTTAATAAAGAACTTACTCGACGAATTGTTTACTGACGTTAAGCGCCGATCCAGATTATATTCAACGCCGGTTATCGTGTCGCGTCGAATCTTCAAAAGACAATAGTAATTTCGCGTGTATAGGGCCGCGGATGTTTAAATTGGCACCAAATGGAGTTCATTCGTTTTGTATTCTGTTGTATTTGAGTCCGTTGGGGTCCAAATTTTGTGCTCGCCTTTGTCTCGGTTTCGTAAAAGTTGGCACAAAATTTGGATCCCAACGGATCCGATACGAACAGAGAATGAACTCATTGGCGCCCATTTAAATACCTTATACACGAGAAAAAATAATAACTTTTAATTACCCTAATTTCGTGTGTATTTTTTTGGGAAACGGGTAACGCGAATTTTGGAAATTTGAGGATCTTTTTTGTCCTTGTCTGGGAAAAATTTTTTTTTGGGAAGAAGGCGGAACTTTTCGTCTGATTTGGAGGAGGGGGGGGTTTGGGGGAGGTATGATTAAAACATTGGTTTTTCTATTGACCAATTTTTTTTATACCACTTTTATCATTTTTTTGGCACTTTATATTACTCTAATTTCGCGTGTATAAGGCCGCGGGTGTTTTGAGCCAAATTTAAATTGGCGCCAATGAGTTCATTTTGTTGTATCGGATCCGTTAGGGTCCAAATTTTGTGCCCGCCTTTGTCTCGGGTTCCATAAAAGTGGGCACAAAATTTGGACCCCAACGGATCCAATATAACAGAATATTAGAATGAACTTCAATTGGCGCCAATTTAAATTTGGTTCAAAACACCAGCGGCCTTATATACGCGAAATTAGAGTAAATAGTTAATCGAGACAAATATTATAATAAAATTTTTAAAAGCTCTCAAAAAACAAAACTGAAATACCATTCGGATAAAGTCCACTTCGTATATGATTCCTCCAATTCCAATATCGCCAGCTGTTCACCGCTGTTCTTTGCGTTCTCCAAGATTGTCGTCTCTTCTACTGCGAGCAATTTCCACTCCAAATTTGTGGCATCCATAGAATACCTTTAAAAAGTGATAATTTTATCTTAAAAAAAAGTTTAAATATATCTGAAATAATCTACCAATTCACAGCCAATATGTCGAATGGATATTGAAGACGCATAATGTTGTTATTGGAATACGCGCTTCCCATATTCATATAATGGTCTAGCAGGGCCGTAATTTCGCTGACTTCTGTGTTGGGTAGATTCGGTACAAGTTCACTAAAACCATAAACAAATATAACTAAACAAAAAATTTCCGACTAATCCATAAAATATTGGTTAAAAACAGGGTTGCCAGATGAAAATAAAATAAAAACGAAGGCTGGGCACGAAAAAAATATTTTATTGATAATTTCCAACAACAAAAAAGATTTTTCTAAAAATATCTGAATTGATCTATTTCGTTAACTTTTCGGGTCAGATTCTTTATTCTCTCAACAATTAATACTTCTCGGAACTCCTGATCCTGTGTCTAAGAGAGCCATTCTTCATGGGAAAAAAGAACAAAAAATAAAAAAAGAACAGACCCCTCAAAAAAAGAACAAATCTTTTTAAAAAGGACATCTGGCAACCCTGGTTAAAAAGATCAATAAATTTTAAACATCTACATGGTGTTTAATTTGCAAAACTAACAAAAAAAATGAGAAAATAGATTACCCCATTAGTTCGATAATTTCTTTCAATTGTTGAGAAGGACGTGAACTAATGTCAATAGCCAGATCTACATCTTTTTCATGCCCGACGAGAAGATAGCGAAGCGTTCGTCCGAATTCCATGTTAATCAGAGCGACGGCAATATCACCGCATCGAGTGCACATATAGCGCAATGACTTGAGTAGATTCAAAAATGTGTTCGAGCCCAGCGTAGAAGGTTGTATCATTAGCTAGAAAAAATTTTTTTTGAACTAGAATAAATTAGAAAAAGAATGTATATAATATTCCCTCTCAGATAAGTTTCCTTTTGGTTAAAAAGTAGAAAAGTTAGATAAAGGGCAACAACCTTCGAGGTACATGGTTAAGAAAGGCAAGAGTGAATTCGAGAGATTTTTTGGTGGAAAGCAAAAAAGCAATTTGTGATTTTTGTAGTAGTAAGATATAATATTTATATAGATATAATATTTATTTTTTATAATATTTATTTTTTGCTGGTGAATACAATTTACGAACCAATTGTTGAGCGACTTTTAGAAAGTCGAAGTTGGCTCCCACGATTTCACGCAAACGCTCCGGATGGTTGCGCATATTTTCGACGAGACGATTAAAGAATGTACAAATGGATTCGATGCATCGTTTATCCTAAAAAAAACATTTTAAAAAATCACTTTTAAACTTTCAAAAAGTATTTTCAGATTTACTTCGACAAAATTAAGACGCTGCGTCAGCTCGCCCAGACAATCCTTTACAAAGCCAAAGTCCGTTGGCATCACATAGACGGCGCAGTTGGCCGCAATTTGAAAGGCCAATCGTTGGCTGGGAAGAGAGAAAAAGTCGACATGGGAAATGGTCGACGCAATTCCACCCTGAATAAACAATTTCGTGTGGAGAAAATAAAAAAAAAGTCGAAACAATCTCTAATATTTATAGGATTTATTGCAAAAAATACTTCAAAAAAAAAACCAACCGCGACAAGAATATTTCGCGCGTTGCGTCGCGACATAACCTCCAACGCGATGAGCGACTGTTCGGCCACGTCAATGTATTCAATGCGCTTCAGCTTTTGTAGAAGAAGTGGAATGGCGTCGGCAATCAATGGCAACGCACGCGGCAACGCCTCCTGCATGTTCGTAATGCAACGAGCGGCGGTAAGCATCTGAAAAAGTGGTGAAAGTGTATTTAGAAAATCAAAATGCGCCCAAAAAATTTGGTTTATTTTAACTCTATTATTTTCGTAAATTAATGCATTACAACCGTAAATTAATTTTTCGTAAATTAATGCATTCACTTATTGCAGGGTTGCCAGATGTCCTTTTTAAAAAGATTTGTTCTTTTTTTGAGGGGGTCTGTTCTTTTTTATTTTTTGTTCTTTTTTTCCATGAAGAATGGCTCTCTTAGACACAGGATCAGGAGTTCCGAGAGAAGTATTAATTGTTGAGAGAATAAAGAATCTGACCCGAAAAGTTAACGAAATAGACCAATTCAGATATTTTTAGAAAAATCTTTTTTGTTGTTGGAAATTATCAATAAAATATTTTTTTCGTGCCCAGCCTTCGTTTTTATTTTATTTTCATCTGGCAACCCTGTTTTAAAGTCTAGGCAATAAAAAAAACTCGTAATTCGTATGTAAGAGTACCAATTCGAAATTGTGGTCCTTTTGAAGAAGAACCATCAGGCATTGAATAATGTCACGGACGGGCATATTCGGCAAACTCTCTTCATTACCGAGCAAAAGCATTTCCGCCAGTTCGCTGGCCGATTCCGATTGTCGAATTTCGTTGCTACTACGAAGTCCGTCCACTATTGACATTATACGACCTAGAAAAAAACGAATAAATATGGCGACCTTTTTTATGTGCGCATGTGTGCATAGACAATAGCCGAAATACTTTGTTGATGCCTAATTTTCTAGTCTCTTAAATCTATATTTTTAAATATTTTTTGCGCTTTTAATTGATTGAATAGTTCTATTTTCCGATTATGACACAAAAAAAAAAGTTTTAACAACCAATTACGCCTTTTTCCTCTCCGTCCAAATAACATAAAATACTCGATTTTTTTCTAATACGCCAGCCTAATATTGCACCAACCCGATATTATTTTAGAATTAAACAAAAAATTACTCGACGAATGATGAATACCGCCAACGGGACTCGATCCATTGCCGACGCCACTGCCCAACGCGCTCATCGCCGCGTTACCAATCGTGTTGTTGCCGCTGCTGAGAAGATGCTGCATTCGCGGCACCAAACTGCCCAAAAATGTTGTGGCACGATTCACATGTTGATGAGATCTAAATGAAGAAAAAGAATTTTCAAATGTTCGATAACTGATAGAATACATATGTTAAAAAATTGTTTAAATTTCGCTAAAACTTTGAGTTTTATAGAATATCTCTAGTACATATATAGAATATCTTCAGTATCTCAGAATATCTCTAGTACATATGTGACTGAATATATTGATAAAATTTCAATTTAAGATTAAATTGAAATTTTAAGCTAAATGTCGTCAAAAAAAAGTTAAGCGAAGATACCATTTTTATAAAAAAAGAATTAAAAAGCCTAAAAAATTAAATATAACGAATTTAAATGAAGAAAAATCTAAATGAAGAAATCTAAATGAAAATCTAAATGAAGAAAAAAATTGTTAATTACTAAAAAAATTTTCAAATGTTCGATAACTGATAGAATACATATGTTAAAAAATTGTTTAAATTTCGCTAAAACTTTGAGTTTTACATTTTCATTTTCTATATTTTTTTACAGCAGCATACCTCAAGCTAAACATTGACGAAGACGGCTTCGAATTATTATTGCTATTGGCGTTGGTGTTCGACGCGTTGCCGTAGTTGTTAATCGGTATCGTTGATCGATTAATGCCTATTGCGGGCGGAATTCCGTGATGTGCCAGCGAAGATGACGAGGCAAGTCCACTCGAGTCGTAGTAATCAATGGACGATGACGGAGTCTGCTGTCCAATAGAGGCGGTATCGTCCAAAACCGAATGCGAATAGGCCGCCGATAACGGTGGTTTTGCATCCAAAGCGTCCGTCATTATCTCCACTGAATTAGGCTGCTCGTTAATCATTCGTTGCTGTTGTGGAACGTTTGGGATGGACGCGGACTGCATGTTTGTAATCACAGATGACGGATTAAGATTGAACGGTAGTGGAATTCCGGGGTCCTAAGATTTGTTTTAAATATTATATTAAAAATCAAATATAAAAAGGAAGCTTACAATTTCGAACTTTGATCTTGTAAAAGACGAATTTGATTGTGCATAACTCGATTCATGATGTCGATTTTTCATATTGGACGATGAAGAACCCGAGACTGATTCCTGTCGATTATCGAGAACCGCGGATTTGCTTAAAAAAATTATTATTTATATTCACATTGTAGTTATATAAATCTTTATAAAATATTTTTATTCAAAAAAATTAAACATTTAAATTCGGCGCAGAAAATTAATACTATACAGAGTATTGTATTATACAGTGTGTTGTATTATACAGAGTATTGTATTATGTTTTATGCATAATTTTAAATATTCGAAAATTTCTCAAATTAATTTTTTGTGTGCTGCAAAAAATAAAAACTTTTCCTGAAAATTTATTAAAAATAATCGTTAAATTAAAAGTTCAAATTTATTTTTCTCAATCAACGCTAAAATTTCAATTCAAACTGATAATAAATTTTCATTAAATGGTCACAAATTTTAAAAATATACATTAAAAAATCAAAATTTTTCGATGTAATATCCGCTCAAAAATGTAAAACTTTGTAAATGTAGAAAATCGAAAAAAGAAATTACTTATACTCGGCAGAACTATGATGCGGATCAGAACTCGTGGCGGCATGCGGAGAATGACGCTTTATATTTTCTCCTTACTAAAAAAAGTTATTATACTACAATAATTCCTTTTTCCTTTTTTACATATACATTGCGACCAGAATGTTTTTGCACATACATTTTTAACCATATTTAAAAACATATTTTTACAAATAGACATTTAAATGAAAGCCAAAATATAATTGCTTAGATGTTCAACTAGTAAAAAATATTAATTTCAATTAGATTTTCATTTTACTGCTTTGTATTTTCTCTATTAGTTTTATCGTGATAAAAAAATCAAAACTTACGTTACTGGAATATAAGACTGCTGAGCGGCTTCATGTGTCGATAAATTCTGCAAAGAAAAATTTTAATCGAAATATAAAAAAAGCATTATATGGAATTTACTTGTTTTGCTTTGGAACGCGACCGCGTCAGCCGAAATTCACCACTCGTTTCCTGGTTGGGAAAATAGTCCGTCAAATATTTCAGCTGTGAATTTCGACGTCCGTTGCCGGACGTTGAGCGCGCCGCGGTTTTGCTTGTGCTTGGTCTTTGCGCCTCTTCATTGCCAGTACCGTCTTGCTGTCCGTCAATACCCTATAATAAATTTTCAAAAAATTCATTTAGACAAAAGAAAATAATCGTTATAAAAATAAACATGCTAGATAACTAGATAATTTTAAACTCTACTTTTTCATTTTAAAAATTTTAAAAATATTTAAAATTAAAAATCAATTTGTGAAATTGCAGATTTTTCCACTTTGACTAATTTTTTGAGGATAATATCGCTACTTTTCACAAAATTAATTTCAGCTATTTGGTAGGTTCAGAATTTTTTATCAAATACATCCCGTTTATTAAGGCTGAAAAAAGTTTTAGGTAATTAAAAAATTGATAAGTTGCTTAAAAAATGTTCAAAAAATAAAAGTAAGTTTAGTTTATTTTTTATTGTTGTTGAAATTTTTTAAAAAAATATTTAGGAACTTATTTCAAAAAGTGAATCGGAATCGAATCCCTGAAATTATTTTTTTTAACAGTAGCATTATAGTTCTCAAAATTGGAAAATGCGCAAATGTCAACGTGCCGAATTTACCGCTTTGGAATCGGAGCCGGAAATCTTTCTCAGTTTCGCGAATGCGGCAATGTTACTGGTTCCGACGCTCTCCTCACGACGAGAGGATGAAGTGACTAAATTAATTACGAAATAATTTGAGAAAGTTTTCAGAAATTAGTGAAACCAACTAACAATTTGATCCAGGCGAGTGACGCTTTCTAAGTGAATGCTGATTCGAAGGGGAATCTAACTTGTCAATCACTGAATTATTATCACCAGTGGTTATCGAAATCCTCGGATTATTACTCGACATAGAATTAGACTAAAACAAATTTGTGATCAATATGCTTGTATAAAAATTTAAAAAAAAACAAGAAATACTTATTTCCAAATAAATAGAAATGAAATATTAGCAAGCAGCATATGTAAATGAAACGAAATATACACGTGATTAAATAAAATGTGAAACGAATATCAAAGGCCTTTTGATATAACAAAAAAAAACCGTAAGCATATAGTAAGGAATACAAATCATTTTTCTTTTTGATTTGATGAAAATTTGAAGAAAATGTCTTATTTGATTAAGGCATAATTGACAATTAGACATTTAGAAATCAACTACCTTTGATGATTTCGTCGGGAACCTTATTTTATTGTAAATTTTTATATGGAAAATTTTTTAAAGTGAATTGAAAACGGTGTATGTTGGTTATTTTAAAATTGGTTGATTGTTAGAAGTCGAAATCTAGTAGAAAACAGACCGATGGACTACGGTAAAAACGAAAATTTGTCTTAAGAATCAATTGTTCGTTCAATGGAATTGACGACTCGCAATGCGAACTGAAATTTTAGCCATTTCTTCTAATACATCATACTATAATACTACTATGTACTCGGTCTACTTTTACTGGTACTACTACTACTACTATTACATTGACGAAGAGCATGCTGATGATACCACTGCTGAATGTCTAGGACCGTCCGTCACCATCACCGCACTACCACCACGGCTGGGCAGCATAAATTTTTTTATCTGCACATAATTCACGCATATACATATATATGCGCATATGTAGACTCGAGAATTCGTTGCATTCTTCTTGGTCCTGCTGTCCTCGCGACCTTCTCTATCTATCATGTTAGAGAATATCAAGACGGATCCGCCTTATTTCTGCATGTATGCATATTGTCAAGGCAATATTCATTCCATTGCTATTAAAAATATATGTATTGCGGTTCCCTTCTACTCTCTTCTAATTTATTTTATGTTTCTATACAAAAAGGAAATATTATGAGATAGACGAAAAAAAAACATCAATGGAAATAAAAGACATCAATTTTGTTGGCTGCGTATGTTGGTGACTGACACGTAGCATCTGCATGACTTTCACATTTCTTTTTATATTAGTTTTTGTGTCTTAGGTAATATAGCACATAAAATCTCATTTCTTTCTTTCACATATATTGTAATGTTTTTTTTCAAGGAAAAATCATTGTTATATATGTGAAATTATAGATTTCAACAACATTTAGTCCTACATCTTCATCTTTTCATTGTTTATATATACAATTCTTATTCATTGTCTTAAATATACAATTCTTATTTATATAACTTTGCATATTTTCAAAAAATCAATTGTTCAAAGTTGTATTAAATGTAAAATTTTGATTATATATGTACACATAAGAAATTAATGTATTTTTAACCTTTATCCCATTTAATTATGTATTTTCGTTTGCTTATTTGCCATTATTTATTATTTAATGTTTGATTATTTTTGTTAATGATAATTATAATAACTAATTTAGAAGATTGACAATAATTATGAATCGCAATGATAAACAAGTTAAGGGAGCTGCCAATGGAGCTCCTCACAATACAAGTACGTTTTCTTATTGAATGTCATATAGTTATGTTTTAACTTAAAAGTAAAATATTAAATCAAGCCAATCTAATATTTATAGATCGCTACATTCCGCCGCAGCAACGTGGAAATCGTCTCGGCGACGTACCGGAAGGAGCAGTAACTGAAAACTTTAATACCGGAAATAACTTTGGCGGACCCGGTGGCGGTAACCGCGGCGGTCGATATTACAACAATCCCAATAATGGAATGCGCAAAAGCCAAAGTTTTACCGGCGTCCAGCAACCCGACGTTAGTGCTGATTTATTACCATATAAATATGAGTAGAATTACCCAAGAAAATCCAAATAATACTCGATATCTTCAATTCTAGAATGTTAATGGAGGGCAATGGAACGGCGGTGGCGGTTTTAATCAACAACAACAACAACGTGGCGGCTATATTAATCGGGGAAGTGCCGGTTTTAATAGAGGTGGTGAATACGGCGGTGGGACAGACGGGTGCTTAAAATTTCGTTCTAATTATACCAAAACTCTTTACTTATAGATTAGGGCTATAGTAAGGAATTATCCTTCCTCTTGATTTAAGTTTTTTTCAAGATTTTTTTAAAGAGAATTCTTTAAAATGTTATATTATTGTAATTTAGGAATGCTAAAAATGACTCGCATCAAAATTTACCGCGCTACGAAAGTTTTTTTTATCAAATTTAGTGAAGTGATAGCTCATTCAATAGCTCTTAACGTGACAAATTTTAACGCGCTACAATTTTGGTGTCCTCAAATTAAAATAATATGTCGTCTTAAACATTTATATTTAAAAAAACCTGAAAAAACTCGAATCCAAAAGGAGTATAATTCTTTACTATCTTCTGGTAAAGACATTTTCATTACTTTTAAAACAATTTAGTTACACCGATTACCAGGAGGTAGCCGTGGAGGTCGTCAACCCTATAGCGGTCGTTTCTCGTATGATAAACGAGGCGTTCACGACGAGAAGCAGTGGGAAAATCAAAACCAAAACACGCGCTGGAATAATGAGGAAGGGTAATACCTAAAAATAAATTTAAAAATAACCAATATCAAATTGGCCAAAAAAACTGGCACAACTACATATGTGTATATTTAATATAAATTAGCAATTCGTTAGTGTAATTGTTTATTTTGTTGTACGAGATAGAGTTGTATTTATTTTCTTTATTGTTACAAATTTTCGGTATGGTTAATACCCTAAGTTCGGATAAATAATAATAAGACGCAGAATTTTTGAATTTTGACTTGGCCTTCATTCTGTTATAAACTAATTTTAGCTCAAGATGTTTTAAACTACAGCTTGGGCCTGCTTTAATGAAGGTATTCATTAAATTTTATGTTTAACCGATACAAAATAACAGAATGAAGGCCAGGTTAATATTTAAAAATTTTTCGTATTTACACGAACATAGGATACTATGTTAGTTAAATTAAAATATAAAAAATCCGCACAAAAAAATATGGCTAATCAACTCAAATCCAGAAGGAGTATAATCGGGCGAGGTCTTGCTTCGATTCTGCTTCAATGAAAACATGCTCATATTGGAGAAATTCCTAGCTACATGTATTAAAATTATCGATTAAATGCCAATCTATTGCGCAATGACGTATTAAAAAATGATAAACTATATCATATCTTAAGAGATCTCTCACCAAATTGCACAAAAGCTTCCTCCGTAAAAAATTTTTTTAAAAATAAACATTTTTCGTAAATTCCAACAAAAATCAAATTTTTTTGGACGTAAACTATAAAGCAAATGGTTTTATAGTTTATACAGTTTATCGCCAACACTACTGTTATAAATTTTAAAATTTTCAATCTGTATTGAATTTTACGATATATGTTTTTTATTTTTATTTTTACGATCCAAAATGTTATTTAGGTATATTTTTGTGACATTTGGGTGCGTATTTACGCACAGCCTTTGCTGAGCCAATTTGATTTTAATTTTTTTTTATTCAGGATTAGGTCTCAGACCTGGTAATTTGAAAATTTTAAATCAGTACAGCGTTTGCAATAAACTAAAAACTATAAAACCACTTTTTAGGCGTTAAGTTGCTTTCGTTAGTAACTAATTGATGATTGATTCCAATTTAGTTATGACTTATTTTTGACGTCGGTCCCAAAATGTTCATTATCAATTGTCCCGTCCTAAAATGTCTCAACACCAAAAATTTTGGCCAGAGGGAGAGACACTGAAGAATTGCCATTTGTATTAATGAGCTTGGGACTTACACATATAATTTTTTTTGCTTACGAGATGTTTTTTGTTTTTTGATTATTTTATTAATGTTTCAATATATCCATATTTGTTGTTATATTTAGTATTGTGAATGAATCAAACAGTCGAACCAACTGCACCGAAACTTTGGATTTCCAAACGACTTTTGGAAAAAAAACATAGGTTTTTCTAGATGGGATTTTTTCTTGCATAGTATCGTTTATTTTTTTTGTTAATCTATTCTAATTTTTTTAGTCGTATGCAAAAAATATGAAAAAATCTAAAAAATCTATTTAACAATTTCTTATTTTAACGAGTGTAATTTTTGAGATTATTTTGGACCAGAGCGGAGAGCGAACTAAACGAGTACTAAGTGCACCCACTTAACTTTTTATACATTTCTCTTTTAGATATCATCGCCAAACTAGCCAGTTTGGACCAGTGAGCGGTGGCGGGCGTTGGAATCGAGATGATGGAATTACAGCAAATTGGGATCAACAGGCTCCACCAGATTCAGCTCTCGAGGCGGAACTCTTTGCTGGCATGAATTCGGGCATTAATTTTGATAAGTACGAAGAAATTCCGGTGGAGGCAACCGGTGCAGATTGTCCGGCACCTATTAGTCATGTAAGAAAATTATGGGATTGTGATCAAAGTATTTTCCAACAGAAATTAACATCTTTAGGGTATATTAAAATGTATTTTTAAACTGTATTTTTTAAATTAACGACTTACATATAAATTTGCCTTAATAACAAAGAAAATATTTTAGTTTAACGATCTTAAGTTGCATCCCTGGATTGTTGAGAATATTACGAAGAGCGGTTATAATCGCCCGACTCCGGTTCAGGTAGAAATATGTATCTTTTTAAAAATTTTATTATACAATTTATTACCTTAGATTATTGTGTATAGTTTAATAGACAACTGAGATCTTATTATATTATATTGCAGTCTTATCTATTGAAAATTTAATGTTTTTGAAAAAAATTTTTTGAATTTTTTTATAATTAATTGTTGTTTTCGCTCATTTTTTATGTTGTAAAAGCACATAAATGCATAATTAAAATACAAAAAAAATCACATAAAGCACTATAAATTTCGAAAAAACAAGAATATTAAAAAAAATTGAAAAATACACAGCTAAAATTTTTTATATAAAATCGGTCTTATCTAAGCGGCCGTCTTATTTGTAATAAATTAACGTATAATGTTGTTATATTTATTAGCCTATTATATAATTGGTAAAAAACTTTTTAAATGTTTGATTAATACATATATGACAACATAGATATTAAAATATTCAGTGTGTTGAAAAAGTGAAAGTCTGTCTAGTTTTAGTGATCAATTTTTCATTTTATTTTGCTGCCGTACATTTTTTGATAACTATCAGGTTGGCAAAAAAAATTATGTCGGTTTTTATATGACATTATTATAAAAACAAAACTACAACATCTAATTAATCCAAGAGAAATTTTTCATTATGATCTATCACTCATGGTCAATATTCATGCAAAGAATGAATGCCCTTCTCGAATAACTCGGCCGACTGTGGCTCAACGAATTTGAACCGCCAAATTTTTGCAATTTTGAAGTTTTTGCTTCTATTTCAGTTTTTGCCTCTATTCTTTTTTTGCCTCTGTTTATTATAACAGTTCGAAGCTATGGGGGATAAAAAGCCATATTTCCGGGCTATTTGGCGATACCAAAGCGGCTCTTGTATCTGACATATTAATCGAGTTACATACAAATTTCCAATTTTAGACCTTTAAAATTTTTGAGTACTTCGATACCCTCATTGACATATGGAAAATTTTAAAGCTTTTCAAAATCATTCGTTTTTGCTATAATAGTATTAATTAGGCTTACGAAAAGTTAAAAAAATTAATTTCAAAAAGGTTACTTCAAAAAGTACGTTTTTATTGCAAATTCGGCACTTCTCAATTTTGGTCGATTATCCATAAATATAAATTTTTGCCCCAAAAATTGAGTTATTACAAATAATTTTTGTGTCATAATATTCACAAGAAAACGCTTTCTAATAAAGAAACTTAGTTATTTATGTAAAGATTCGATAAAAAATTTTAAATTTAAGACATTTATAGAAATATTCTATTCCAACCTTGAATGGTATGCGAGATTTGATGTCGTGCGCTCAGACAGGTTCCGGCAAGACGGCCGCGTTTCTTGTTCCGGTTATCAATCGCATTTTGGAGGAGGGGCCGAAAGCTGTCAAAAAGGTTAGTTTTTTTCACGTTCTCTAGGAAATTCACTTTTTATTTGTATTTATATTTTTAAACAAAAAATACTTTAATTTCGCGACAAAAGCCGTGGGGAATTTTTTTAAATTTTTAATTGGTCTTTATTCTCGTATCGTATTGATGATGCACATGAAATTTGTATAGTATGTTTTATGAAATAAAAAAAATAAGTTTAGACTAAAAAATAAATTCACTTAGAACATAATTGAGGATCGATTTAAAATTTAAAAGTTTTTTGACCGGTTGCGATTTATTAGGCGCTACTTTTGCTGGATCAATTTGATTTCAGTTATCACTAAATTATGCTATATTTATTTACAATTTGTGATAAATTTTTTTATAAGAAAGGAATGAGTTTGAAATATCTTAATTATTGGTTGGAAATATCTTATGCATTTTTAATAGCGTTGAATATATAATTCGATATAGAAGACTACGGATCGCTCGGGACGTTCCTGTCAATATCCGCTAGCGTTGATTATTTCGCCGACACGTGAGCTTTCGCTACAAATTTACAACGAGTCACGCAAGTTTGCATATCGGACGCCGATTACGTCGGCGCTTCTCTACGGTGGCCGCGAAAACTATCGTGATCAAATCAATAAGCTTCGTGTTAGCGCACTTTTATTCATTTTGTTTTTAGTGATTATATTAAGCGATTCGTTCGAAGGACGGTTTGACAAATGCGTTATTTATGAATTTAGCTGGTATTTTATCATCTTTATGCTAATTTTATTTCAGCTCGGCGTTCACATTCTAATTGCGACGCCCGGTCGTCTAATCGACGTGATTGGCAACGGTTTTATTGGTTTGGACGCGTGTCGTTTTTTGATTCTGGACGAAGCGGATCGCATGCTGGACATGGGCTTTGAACCGCAAATTCGTCAGGTAAATTAAGGGAAAAAAATAAAAAGCGGCTTTAGATTGGATAAAACGATTTTATGAATAAAATGGTTATTATAAAAAATTTTTTTATAATTTGTCTTTTAAATTCCGCTATTGCAGATTGTCGAACTGGGCACAATGCCTCCGAAGGGCGAGCGCGTTACTGCCATGTTTTCGGCAACTTTTCCGAAGGAGATTCAGGTGTTGGCGCAGGACTTCCTAATGCCCAACTACGTGTTTCTAGCCGTTGGACGCGTGGGTTCCACGTCGGAGAATATTAGTCAGAAGATTGTCTGGGTAGACGAGCACAACAAACGCCACTTCCTTATGGACCTTTTGGACGCCGGCGATCGTTCCGCGTTGACACTGGTTGGTGATTTCTTGTAAAGTTTTTATTTTCTACTTTTATTAAAAATGAAAGCAATTTCCGCGTAAACTATATGAGATCAAGCGAACAAATTAATCCATTCGAAACGAGCATTTTTTTTCGTATTTTTTTTGAGGCTGTTATCAAAAAAGCGTTCAAACTTCTCGACAAATCATTTCCGTTCGGTTATGGCCTATAAAAATTTTTACTTTTACTAAAAACTAAGGATGGCCGGGTCGGTCCGGGCCGAACTTTTAACGAGTCGGGCCGGGCCGACCGTCGGCCGATTTTACCCGACTCGAATTTTTTTAACAAAAAATTTAATAATTAAATTTTTTTAATTAAATTTCTTTAACAAAAAATTAAATCGCTAACACTTTTTTTGCGAAATTCTTTAAAAATATTTTTTTTGCGCTTTTTTATAAAAAATATTTGCTATAACATGCTTTATTAAACTTTTTTTATTATTTAATTTATATATTGTTTTTATTTATGACCGCAAAAAAAACGTTTCGTTATAAAATTTTATTCATGAAATATGAAAGGTTTATTTTGGAAATTTTTTAATTTAAAAAATTGCATAAAATTTTATGCCGGGCCAAAACTGGCCGGCCGGGCCTAATTTTTCCGGGCCGGGCTTTTTTTATTTTGACGGATAGGGCCGAAAAATGCCGACCCCGAGCCATCCTTACTAAAAACAAAATAAACAAAAAAAAAGTAATTCAAATCAGTGATGGGTAAGTGGCTCATCGAATGTTGGACATGGGCTTTGAACCGCAAATTCGTCAGGTAAATTAAGGAAAAAATCTGGACTCTCTTCTTTTTTTATTGAGAAATAGCGTGCAAAAAGAAGAGAGTCCAGACGCTTGTCGGTGAGCCACTTGCCCATCACTGATTCAAATAATTACATGTCGCTGTAGTGAGTGGTTCGTTCGCATTTTTTTTTTGCTTCGAATGGGTAATGTTTTAAACAATCTATAATTGATCGATTCAAAACGTGTTTGCCTATTTTTTGCTTGTCTTAAACGGTTTTCAACATTTATCAACTATAGGTTTCTAGCGCATAACAATCCTATGCGCAATCCTGTTTTTTATTACAATAGTGAAACCGAATTGGTCGAGTTTTTTTTTCAGTTTAAAATGTGCCTTTTTTATTCTTATGCATTTTTGAGCGTTGGCAATTCTTTAAACTACCATTGGCAATCAAAAATAAATTTCATTTTAAGAAGTGTTTTTTCTTTAGATTTTCGTTGAGACTAAACGCGGCGCCAGCGATTTGGCCTACACGTTGTCGAAAGAACGCTATGAAGTTGTGGCTATTCACGGAGACCTTAAACAACTTGACCGAGAACACCACTTGGAGTGTTTCCGCAGCGGTAAGACGCCGATTCTCGTCGCTACGGCGGTCGCCGCTCGTGGGCTCGACATTCCCAACGTAAAGCACGTAATCAACTACGATTTGCCTAACGACGTTGACGAGTATGTGCATCGCATAGGTCGTACCGGGCGTGTGGGCAACGTTGGTGAGTTTTTCTAAATTTATCCGATCTTTTTTTACATAATTTTAATGTATTGAATCTTTAAGGCCTGGCCACTTCTTTCTTCAACGAGAAGAACAAAAATATCGCGCACGATTTGGCGGAACTAATCGTCGAGTCCAATCAGGAGCTTCCGGACTGGCTCGAGGAAATCGCCAAGGATAGCGGGCGGTACGGTGCGCGAACCGGCGGCGCTAAGTCACGCGGCGGCGGCAGCAATCGCTTCGGCGGTCGCGACCATCGCGTGCAATACGGCGCCGGTGGCGGCGGTAACGCTCAGCGCGGCAACACATTTAATAATGCTTTTGGCGGCGTTAACCCGATTGGCGCATTCCACAACATGCACATAAATACACCGGCTGCTAGTTATGCGCAGCGCGCACCAACCGGTGGAAGCTTTGGTGGTGGCAGTGCGCCGGTTCAGCGTCCCCCGCCGAATCCCAATCAGAAGGTTATAAGCTATAAATGTTTTTTTGTTATCTATACATGTGTATACTAATTAACATAATGTATTACTATTCTTATCGAGATTAGCTCACGGAAAAAATATGCGTTTAAAACAATATTATAACGTTTTTTTTAGAATTGGTGGGATTAAATGGTCAGACGAAGCTGCGCTTCTACTTTCGATTGTGATCTTTATTAAAATGGTTTAAGATCCAATACGTAAACGTAAGATTCATCTACAAATTATATATTCATCCAACGTATTTCTATTGCTTGTGTTGAACTAGCCTCCAATTGCTTCCCATGATTTATTCGCCATTTCTCGTCCTTTTGACATATGTTATTGATAATATGGTGGATAAAATCGATGAATTTTCAAAAATGGCCCAAAATATTCGGTTTAATATATTTATATATGAATGCGTCAGCTAGAGACGGCTCCCCGATTCACCCAATCTTTATTATATATGACAGTACTCTATATTATTGTAGTCGGAATATAAAATATAATAATTTATGTCTTTTTTTTGTTCATTAATTATGAAAAATCTAATGCTTTTAACGACATAGCTCGGTTATTATGTTAAATTAGAAAATTTTCCATCTTTAACCTCTTTTTTTGTTGTTATGATGCGTTCGTTTAACACGACGATTTTATTTGTCTGTAAAAATACGGCACTGGCTGAGAGAGTGAAAACCGAGTCATCAATTCCTATTTTGTGATTGAAATTTTTTGTTCATTTTTTATCTTCAGCATTTTCTTTTCATATTTCATTATTTCTTTTTTATATATTAAATCGTTTTTTTTGCTGTGGAGAAAATTAGAAATTAGCGCGAGATACGGCATTAATAGTGTATGATACCCTCCGTGGATGTAGTATTGATTATATACGTGTCTACACGTAGGAATTCTGTTTTGCTCATTTCAGCTATTTTTGCGTTATTATTCTTGTTGTTGATTTTGATTGTTGTTATCCTATTGAAAAGTTGTTCTAAATGGATTTTTTTCTCCATATTCATGATAATTTCCCACGCGAAACGCGCGTCGTGAGAGTGCTCGCGAATTATTTATTTTGGTTGGAAAATATATTCCAACATTAATTTATTAGTTGATTTAACTTATTCTAGAACAACATTATTTGATCATGTGCAATAACTTTTGGAATCTAATTTTATTTTAAAAAGTACATATGTATCATCAGAGGTGCATCGGAAATAAATTTTAAATTTCGAAATTCGGAAATAAATTGTAATTCCGGAAATCGGAAGAGCAAAAATGCCGGAAAAAAATATTGGAAATTTTTTTATAAAAAAGATTTTTCTTATAAAAATCAATATTTTTCAACTGTTAAAAGTTCGGATATTTCCGAAAAAATGGCTAGAAATTCGGAATTCCCAAATATTTCTGATATGTACATAATTAGTTTGAAAATTTATTTTTAAGTAAGGAAACAAATCATTATTTTTTATTTTTGAAACCTTTATTCAGAAAATTATCTTTTGTAAAATTATCTTTATATTTAAAATTTGAGGCGCATTGCAGATTAATATTATAAAAAACTTATATTTAGGAAGAATAGTTTTGAATTTTTATATAGCATAAATCGGATTCCACAAATATTGTACGACAAAAATTATTTTTATGAAATCCGGTTTGATGTGTATGTATATCATTGAATGTCTTGTAATCATTAATCAACAACAAACTTAATCATTTTACCTCGCGTTTATTGTCGTTCCTTTTTACATTCATTTTGCCCTTCTGATTAGATCTGTTCTTAACATAACAACAAAATTTTTATTTGTATTTTCGATTTTGGGCCGAGGCGCATTGCTTCGATCGTTGTTTTTGTTCACATGCAATTGGAAGCTGAAAATAAATTTATTTTAATAACATTATCGAAATATGAATACAACTTATAGCGTTAATCGCTGTTTTATATATTAACAAATTATCGTAGACAAATGTGTGAATTTTATTCTACATTTGGCAAAATTCGTGTTTTTTTAGTTATTTAGTTATTTTAGTTAACTAGGTCTAAATAGTCAAATATGTAGATATTTGAATTGATTTTTCATAACAAAAATTGATTTTCAAATAAATTTGCAGCTCTTTTTTAATGGATCATCAGGCAGCCTCATCTTCACTTCCAGTATTCATTCAACCCACTGAGTTAAAATTCATAGTTTCTAGTCCGGAAACGCATAAACGCGTAATCACTGTATATAATCCATACGACTTTGGCATTCGATATTCCGGTAATGATTATCTTATAATTAGTTATCTATTACCTATATTTATAATTACCTATTTTCGTGAAAATTTTTGAATTTTAGTGGTCATATTTTTCATGGAAATTATGTTTCAGATTTTCATTTTTTAACGTTTAAATACATCAGCTTGATATAGATTAATTTTGATGTTGAGATACCCTAATTTCGCGTTTATAAGACCGGTCTTATACAAGGGTGCGGCCTTATAAAGAGTAAATTTTGCGTATACATAATGCCAAAAATGCCAATGTATAAGACCTGTCTTATCCACGGGGCGGCTCTATATACGCGAAATTAGGGTAATTAATAAAATGCTCTGGAGCATACTAGGAATTTCTGTTAAATTAATTGATACACATCCGTGCTTTATTTTTACTATTTTTTAAATTGGTTTAGTACTTTCAAATGCTCCCAGCAAATATCGGGTAGTGGAACCAAGAGGATTTATCAGACCAAAATGCTATATCGACATGTGGGTTTTAACAATTTTGAATCGATTTGTTTGGTAAATTTCTTTCTTTCTTTTCTAGTATTATAAGGCATTTGGCGCCTACAATGGCTTCCGTCGACACTTGTGATTGTTTGCGGATTCAGATCAATCGGGAAGGAGATAACACAGTATATATTATTTTATATACAGTCGACTCCCCCATTAACATAAATTCCCATTAACATAAACCTCCCATTAACATAATCGTTTTGGCAGCTTGGTTGGTTTTCACCCATTAGCCCCCTTAACATAACGCTCCCATTAACATAGTTAACGCGCAGTCCCTTGGCGTTATGTTAATGGGGGCGTCGACTGTATTGTATTTGGTTTGTCTTATTTATATTTTATAACACTATCTAGCCTTGTGGGCGAAAAGACGTTCCGACATTTGTGTGCACTACCTCTGAGGACACTCGAAACACTAACAACGAGCAATTTTCCGCATTTCCTGACTCGTTGAAAAGAGGCAAAACCTTACAGCATCGTAACGTTGTCTTCGCCGCAAACGCCGCTCAAATACCAGTACAAATTAAAGTTTTCATTTTTTAATAAACTTAAATTTGAAAAAAAAACTTAAATTATTTTTCGGGTTTAAGTTTTAAATATTTCAATTTTTAAATGTAAAACCGCTTATATATTAAAGAATAATGCCTCGACTATGTTCACCGCTTTTCTAATATCCTGCTTGCTGGCGTGTGCTGTTTTGCTGGCCCTTCCCGCCGACACCAGCGAATTGTGTCCGCCGTGTCGCTGCGATGAAACGAGCGCGTTAAATGAACGACGGCCGTCCATTGCCAGCGCGTTCACTCTCGACAGCATCATTCCCAGCTATTTTCGCCCGTCAGAAACGTCAAAGAAATTCGCCGCATGCGTGCTCGGTTTTGCCACCTACGCGCTCTTTCAACAGAACAATCATTGAGACAATTTTTTTGCCTTCAAATTAAAAAAAAAATTATACTAAAATTTTTCGCTCAGCTTAAAAAATCTTTACAATATTCTTTCTATTGATGATTGCCCTTATTGTACGTGAATTTATTAAAATCATGCATATTGTTTCATAATTTTTTCAATTTGACGACGAATAGCCTTTTTCGGTTGTATAACGAAATCCGTCAAAAATTCTTGTATTTATTTTGTTGATTCACAACTTTTTTAAACTCATTTTAAAAAATCAATCTATTGTTGCCTAATTTCTGTCATATATGCTTCCCCCGTTGTTTTATATTGTTTGCATCTATGGTGAATTCACTCCAATAATGCCTAAAAAATTAATTCTTAAACTTTCTCAAATTTTATTATACAACCGCGGATATTCTTTTATGTTATGCATATCAAAAGCAGCCCATCTTGATCATTAAAAAGTGTATGGATTGTAATCTTATAGCCATATTTAAATCTTTGCCAGATTTGAATTTACAAAATAACCACAATATTTAAATAGACTGAAACTAATTGAAAGTTGCTGAAAATTTAATTTTCTAATGTCTTATCATTTTTATTATTAATCAAACAAGTTTTAAATTATTTCTATACAATATTATAAACCCGCAGTTAAAAAATATTAAACAAACTATCTAGAGTTGAAATCTGGCAAGGGCCAAATATGTCACAAAACACTACACACATACTATATTCACTGGGCGTGTTTATGTTACGGGTTTATTTTCTTTCTTTCATTAATAAATACATATTCACAATTTGAGATACACATACAAGAAATATTTATAAATGCTTGACTAGTTTAGCAAATAGATAACTCCAATAAATCAGACTTAAATACCAAATACAATATTTTTTGATTTTTATATTTAAGTCATTTTGTTTTAAAACATCGAATTTAATAAAATTTAGGAAAAAATAAAAATTAAGTTATAAACCTAGTTTTTATGCATTTAAATACTTATGCAAATACCAATTTAAATTAAAAGTGAAAATTTTGAACTAGTTACTTTCTACATGTTTTGTCAGAATACATTTTATGCAAAAATTGTCTATAGCAAATATAATATCATATTATATTGATCTCAAATTTATATAGTAAAATTGACTCTAAAAATAAAAAGATAAAATTCTATCTTTTTATTTTTAGCTAATACTAAGCTTTAGCCAATATTAATAAAATACTTGAAAATTTAATATAATCATTACAAATGCTAAACCTTGTAATTTGCCGAACTTTATAACAATAAAATTTTTGATTATTTTTAATTTTTATCACCGAGAAGAAAATGCAATAATAAATATTTACTAAACTCATAAAATTGCGATATTGGCGTCTGGTATTGATTTTATATTGGTTGTTCCACCAACTATAATTGATGATGGACGTGTCGCAGAGTCGTTGTCGCTGTTGGCGCCAACAGAGCTTGCCGAGTCATCTGCAAATGAACTTCCACCATCAAAAATACTTGTTGAATCAGTGGGCGAAATAGATGTTCGCCCGGGAATCGACGTTGAAATATAGCGAAATCCATTCTGAAAGATTATAGGAATCATCGAAAGCTTACGAAAATTCATTTTTACAAATTTTTTTATTTTTAATACATTGTCTGACCATATCCGTAGTATTAGATAAAATTTGTAGCTCGACTGCGTAGGGCGAACTAATGTTAATTCCATCATCCATACCAATGCCACATCTTGATAACGTGGAATCGACACGTTGATTATGCTGAGTACGACGAAATTTGGCTCGTGCGTTTTGGAACCATACCTATGAATAAAAAAAGAATTTCCACCAATTCTAACTTTAAGAAATGACTTCATTATAGAACCTGGAGAACACGTTTCGAAAGTCCAGTTTTTATAGCCAATTGTTTAAGATCTTTTGCGTCGGGATTATGATTTAAATTAAAATAATTTTTCATCATGCGTAGTTGTGGATGTTTGAAGCTTGTTCGCATTCGTTTAGCTTTATTTTCTGCACTATTTCTGTTAGAATTATTATCATTTGACAAAAATTCATCTTAATTATACAATAGTTGAGATAAAATATTTGACAAATAAAAATAATGATTATATATAACCTCCAGCTAACGAAGACGATATGGTCGCGGTAGCCCTATTCGTATCATTAAGATGACCAGTAGATTCGCTATGTAAGAGCGGATTTTTAATATCGATATCATCGCGCTTTTTACCACCTCCAGATTCTTTCAGAATAAATTTTTCGCAATTATAAGTATTTAGGGGAGAAACTGATTTTTCCGATATAATTGAGTGATTGCTTCTATTTTTTAGATGTAATGTAATTCCATTTTTATCACAAAATGGTAAATTATCATAATGACCTAAAAATTTAAATTATATTAAGAATGTAAAATAATAATAGCTAATGCAAAATTACGTTGACAGATAAGAGCGCCATCAGTGCCAAGAAAATATGTTTCTCCTGTGTTAAAACTCCATCTGCATAGTATGCAAGTAAAGCATGATAGATGAAATGTACGAGTCGGTGTTGCGTGCATTACCAATTCACCAGGATTAATGAGTTTTGCGCAGCGTTCACATCGCCGAGTAAACTTTCTAAAAAATATATAATTTATTACTTATTATATTTATAAGTAATTGTAAGTTTACTGCATATAATCATTGCGACAATAAAGTAGACCATTACGACAAAAACAGCTAGGTGACTCGTCCAAGGATTGCGAACATACGTTGCATCGAGTACAATTCTCATGCCAACTTTGTTCGCCGATCTGCATAAAACATTTATCAACTATTTCTTCGTGGCATCCCTCACATGCAGCTAGAAAAATGTAAGCATTGTATATGTGAAATTTATTATCATTTTTAAGAAAAATTAAGAATTATGATTTTAAGGAAGTCATGTAATTTTCAGCTTTATAATTTGCGATCCGCGCCTTTAGATCTGGTTTACGACTTCAAATATTAGGTTTAGACTTAGGCGATTAGCCCGCAGAACGCCATTTGGCGAGATTTTAGGCTAAATTTAGACTCAACAAATCATAAAACGCAAATCGTAAATTACAGTGCGTCGTTTGTTTTAAGCAATGCGTAGTATTATATAAAACCTACAACTAGGAGCACGACTGCCAATCGTAGGTTTTACATCTTGTAGCTGTTGGAAATTTGTTTCGCTTATATCGAGTAATGTCGTGTTTTTCGAAAGCAAATTATTTGTGGTTGTTGTTGTTGTTGTTGTTGATAATGGAGGTTTAGGCTTTGGGTTCATACCATACAAGAACTCGTAATCAGTTGATGAAGACAATATATGACATCCATTTGTAAGTTGGGATAATATTTGAATTGTCGACGCAAATGCGGGTACATTGTTCGAATCGTTATTGTAGGCTGAAATTGCTGTTATTGTTGTATTATTGGAGATAATTCCATTATCTGCATTGGCAGATGTTACATGATCGTTTGATAATACATTATACGTGGTTGATGGTGTTAGAAATCCATAATTATTGTTGGAGCTACTAATAACGCTAGTAGTCAATTTCGATAATAATTGATTGCCAATATTAGAATTTTCGCTTCCTGTAGTGGTCGTAAATACATCATTCTCATTATTATTTAAATTATTGTCAAATGAGTTAATAAACATCATACTTATAATGTTGAATATCTATTTATGTTTTAAAAGTAAGCTTTCTAAAGTTTAAAAAAATAATTTTAATTTGGAACTCAAAGCAAAAGTTTTTTAATTTTTTTATAAAAATTTATTTGTTTTTTAAGTATTATTAAAATTTTTAAAAAAACGTAGCGCTGAAAGCGAAGAATTGTGATCTTTTATTAATGAGATCGAAAGATCGAATGTTGATTATATGGTAAGAGATTGAAAATATGATAAAATATAAATAAATGATACATGTCTCAATCTCATTTAAATCTTTTTTGTCTAAAAAACATTTTTTTCAACTCGGTAAAATTTACTCAAATTATTAAATTTTAATCCGGTCAACCAACGTTCGTTTTCGCCAACTCTCGTTTTCGCAAAAAACAAATTGTTCCAAATCCGAATTCGAATGCAAGATCATGAAATACATTACTTATGTGATTTTATTTTACTTTTCAATTATTCGACATCGCATAAAACTCTCAAGATATGTATATTTTTTTTAATTTGAAAATTAATTTTTGAAAATTAATTGGTCAAATATAAAGAAACATGTGTAAATTTAGAAAAAAATTCCATATAAGATTTGTTAAAAAGCCAAGTGGATACTCAAATGTCAAGAATATGAATTATTATATAAATCCTTTTTATAAAGTAAAATTAAATTTTTATTTTACAATGATCTAAGTTTTTATACATTTCACAATTTTAACCAATTAAATAAACCTTCGACATATGTAAAATAAAATAAAATGAAATAAAATATGAATAAAATCAAACGAGAAGCTATCGTAATCCTTTTTGCTTGCGTTTGGTTTTTATCAAAGGCATACATTCGCCTTTCGCTTGTTAACATTTTTTCCATGCATTCACACTTGAGTTATACTCGAAAGATTTCTTTAAATCTTATTATTTCCACTGTTATTTTTTAAATTTGTTTCACTACTTAAATAATTTTATATTAATTCATAATTTATTTAAAATTATTGGATCATTTTTCCGTTGTTTATTATCGATGTTTTTTTTAAATTTTTTTGCTTATCTTTTTGTTATAGGTAATATTATTATAGGTTTTATTATAGGTAATATATAAATAATATAATATATAAATGTTTTTTTGGCGCAATTATCTTGAAAAGTATGTTTTTTCTCTATTTTATCTTTGAAGATGCCATTTCCTTTTATTTTTTTTTGCATATTTCCGCTTATTTAATATGAAAAGCAAAGAAACAAAGCAAAATTATTATTTTTTATTTAGTGCCGCTATTATCGTCCTATGGCTGGCAGCCACCGTAACCACAATATGAGAAGCAAGCAATAGAAAATGAGTTGGAAAATAAAAATTTGCCTAAAAGAAGTTTTTGCTTTTACATCACACTTCTTCCTTCCTATCCTCATTAATAATTTGTAGTTGTTATTGGAGTTAGTTGTTGTAATTCAACAAACTATTCTTCTCTCTTCTTGAAAACCAATCTTTTTCGGTTCAGTTCAGCTAAAATCAAAATTTAGCAAAGAATAATTTTGAATATTAGACTAATATAAATTACATAATTTTGTTTTATCAGTTAGATGTCTTAAAATGGTAGAATTATTTTTATCCGAAAATAAAAAATTCAATGAACCAGAACAAATATCTATACTTCTATACATTGAAATATTATATTATTAAATGTTTCATGACAAAAACTATGTTACTCTTTTTAATTTTATTTTTTATATAAATTTGCCGATACGCTTATTAAAAGTTTTTCTAATTAGCTTTTTTATAAAATATTCGTAGACTAAAAAATAAATATTACATATTATTATTATTATTATTATACCTAATATAGATTTCGACTATAAAATTTTTTATTGTAAAATAAATTGATAAATATCAAGAAAATAAAATTGCCGAGACTATGAATAACCGTAGATGGAAAACAGGTATCGGATGTCATTTGTGGTGATATTTGGCTTATCCCGCCGGTGGAGCTAGTTATGAATGTATATTTCTTTCATTTAAATTCAACCGGTGATGCCAACCGTTTCTCTTATTTCGCCTCGTTTTTCATTTATTAATCCGATGAAAATCTGTTTCTATGCAAATCATTACTTGTTTGCCTTTTAATTAGAACTCTTGAGATTTTGGATTATATGATTTTAAAAAGGCAAAAAATATACACACATGAAAACATTTCATGCTGGTATCAAAATGAAAAAATAAATACAAATGAAAATTTTAGATAAAAGCCTTTTTAACGTATTAATCCCCTTAATGTAAGTAAAGTAAGTTTACACTGTATCGTCCTGATAATATTTTTAAAATTTTAACGGCATTAGTTACTTAAGTTTCTCGACCAAATAATTTTAAAAAAGATATTTGATTCTATATATTTAATACCAAAAAACATTTTAACGACTAAAAAATTAATATTCTTCTTTCTTTTAAATTTAAATTTAATATTGCGAGTATACATTTGAAATTTTTGAGTTTTTCGGAAAAGCAGATTTTTTAAAATCAAATATGCGAATTTTATGAGGATGAGTTGTATAAAATTTCATGTGGTTAATAAAATTAACATCGATCGCAGAGTTTCGAATTTATCTTTTATTCGATATTGCAAATTTGTAACAAGAAAATTAAACAATAATTTTGAAAGGCGGTCGTTGTAAACATATATATGTATGAATTTAATATCTTTTCCCGCAATACTTTTTTGCATATTTTTTATACACAACGTAAAGCGCAGAAAATGAAACCATAACAAAAAGAGAAAGACAAAAAATAAAAGTTCTACATGATTGATATAAATTAGGGCGGGATATATATACAAAAATGTTTCCTTTTATTTTTTTACAAAAATCAAGTTTTTTATGAGTTTTCTAAAAAAATACAGAATAGAATCTCTATTAGTGTTTTCTATTATCCAAAGAATTAAAGATTAGTAAAGTAATAAGTCACAACCTTGCATGGTTATATCAAATTTTTCAAGCAATCTTAGAATCATTTATAATTTGTTCCATAATATTAATATTTTGATGTATCTCAATTGACAAATCTTAATTCGTTTAATCTAATTAATTTCAAACATAACTCGAACTTTTTGTATATTCGAAGGTAACCAAGGAGCTAGGTGCATGCTATAAAAACACACTCATAGGAAAATTGAAATAACAATATGATTTTTGATGCGTTCAAATTTACACATATTATTGAGAGGAATCAGAATTATTTCACAACAAAAATTGTATAAACTACAAAGTATAACAATAAAGCAAAAATTTGAAGATGATCATACCAACACATATGAAATCATTTGTACAAGATTTCACTTTTAAGAAAATAATGAGTGTACTTTTAACTTTTTTTATGAATAGTAGATATTTATTAGGTGTACAAATAAGATTCCGCCGTTTTAGTATTTAGTATTATGCGTAAATAAATTAATTTTTATGTATTGCGATTTCTTATATAGTTTTCTATGTTAAAATGCTATATATTCTTACTTTATGATTCCTTTATAATCTTATAGAACATATAAATTTCAGCTTTAAAGATGTCAATATTTTTGCCGAAAAAATCTCATTTGCGGGAATCTTCGTTTTTCATTTTCAACATGGAGAAAACGTGAAAAAGTTATACCTATCGATAGAGCTTTTCGAGCTCTACAAAACCTAGTATTGAGAATTTTTTAATTGTTCTTAATATAAAAATTACTTAGAGTCAAAAATAGGTAATTTTCCTGCTTCTTTGCTAAATATGACCAGGAGTGGTCCTGAGTATCCGGAATATATAGAATTTTTAACGTAGAAAACAATACAAGAAATCGCAATACATACAAATTAATTTATTTACGCATAATATATTAAATACTAAAACGGCGAAAACTTATTTGTACAGCTAATAATTTAATAATTTAGCTTTTGGCCAGATTTGAATTTTAAAAGTAAATGATTTTTTACAAAACATCAATAGAATAATAGCATATCTCATTTATACCATACAGAAATAAAAAATAATTTAGAAAAATATGAACAAAAGCATGTCACAAAATTATTAAGCAGTCACATAATTATTTTTCGATCCTTTATTCTAAGAGACGATAAAGCAAAAATATTTGTGATTTTCCTGGTTACTTGATATTTCTTTTACGTTTCAATTTTTAAGAAAAAACCAAAAAATAATTATAAATCAATCTAATGTTTAAAATAATTGCTACTATCACTATACTCTTAGCAAGAATAAATCAAATGTTTACAATGATACTTTTATAATCAATAAAAATAACAATTATTGGACTTTACAAAAACAGTTGATACATTTTTCCCTAATAACAATTATCTTATAGAAAAACAAATGAAAATTGTGCTAGTTGACCCGTCGTAGCTGCATGGGACGTCGATATTGTTCGCCAATCGTTGTCTAAAATAAATAAAAAGTAATTTCAAAAAGTAAAAGAAAGCATTTCTAGTTAAAAAAATGATATAAAGTTAGATCACACCGCAATTATTGGTTTGAGGATTTTTCGCATAAGATCTCTTTTATTTTTGTCGACAATCTTTTCCTTTGTCGCAACCATGGTCATCACCTAAATTAAAAATTAATTAGTTACCAACTTTTACTTTTATAAAAATCAACAAATGAAAATAGTCAATTTAAAATAAAAAAATTAATGCGCAAAATTGTAATCCAAAAGAGATTTAGTAAAAAAAACAAAATCTTTTTCATATTATGACTCACAAAATATAGAACGATAACCGAAAAATGTGCCGTCTTTAACTAAAAATATTCGAAAGCTAAAATCTTACTCGGCTATCAAAACTTTGAATCACATCCGGCAACGTCTGCGGCACTTGGCTGAGAATGTCTATGAGAGATGGATGTATCGGACGAAGCAAGGAGTAAATGCTGAAGATGAGATTCAACAACGGGCCGCATATCACCTCATCCGAGCCGTGAATTTGAAGGCTCTGAATCGATTGAATGAAGAGTGAATGCGCCATTTGTTCGTCGATTTTAGTGAAATACTGAAAATTTGAGACAAATGCAATTATAAAAAAAAAGATAAAAATAAATTTAAAAGGAATTACATTTGCAACAAGAACATTCGCTGATGATATAGTCTTAACCGCGGCTTGCGTATCAGGACAGCTAATTAGCGTTAGCATCGACATAATCATATTATCCAGCACTTCCTATAATTTTTTCCTTAATAAGAGTACACCAAACACGCAATAATTACTATTTAATGCCTGCCTTATGCTCAAACAGCGCTCGCGCCAACGGATCAAGAATTTCGCTGCTATCTTTCCTAGAAATCTTGTGGGGCATGGTATCTCCCATTACTAAACTTTTGACAAATGTCGCATATTCACGACACATAACGCTTGTAACACTTTCCATGAATAATTCCTCTTCTGTGGGATCTTCTTCTAAAGTAAAAATCGTTTCATTTAAACAATTCAGATTAAAAAAAAATCATTTTTATTACCAGCATTACGACTTCTGATCGTATTCCATCTATTGGCAATGAGGATATGCATATGCTGTAGAAAGCCGATTGTCATTTTAATTACCACACTGCTCTTTTCTGCTGGACACGAGCATATTAATTTTGTCCTAACGCATTAAAAATCAAATGACAATAATGTGTTTTCATAAAATTATTTTCACATAAAAATATATGTTTTTTTTACCAAGTCCGACGAATCCAAAAACGTTTGCGGCAATCGGGAATGTATTCAATGGAATGAATCGTCGCAAATAACAACTCAGACGCCAAGTTGTTCTCGTAAAATTCCCGACTCATTTTGCTGCCAATCAGTCCAAGAATATTTTCTACGAGTTCAGTCAGATCGACGATATACCGCCGTGTGTAGGTAATCGGATCGTTCAGATTGTTTGTGCTTGTTTGCTCTTTAACTTCCGTTTCCAACATTGAAACTAGAAAAAATTAATAAATAAAACACATGATTAAATCATATCCGTTAAAAACTCACAATAAATAATTTGTCGCTCGGCGGACGTCACGTCGAGAACGGATAGGCCGTAGGAAGCATGAATTAGTGGTAAATATTCCGCACAATAGATGGAATTGATTGTTCTAAAAATAATAGCAGATTTAATATATCCTAATTTCGCGTGTATAAGGCCGGGTGTTTTGAACCAAATTTAAATTGGCGCCAACAAGTTCATTCGTTTTGAGGAGTCAAATTTTGTGCCCACTTTTATAAAACCGAGACAAAGGCGGGCACAAAATTTAAACCCCAACGGATCCGATACAAAACGAATGAACTCATTGACGCCAAATTTAAATTTGGCTCAAAGCACCCGCGGCCTTATACACGCACGAAATTAGGTTAATTGAATTAAATCTAGATGGCAATTTTCAAAAGTTACTTGGTAAGTTGAAAGAATCTTGGTATCACGCTATC
This sequence comes from Bradynema listronoti, assembly GCA_024678965.1. Classification (NCBI taxonomy): domain Eukaryota; kingdom Metazoa; phylum Nematoda; class Chromadorea; order Rhabditida; family Allantonematidae; genus Bradynema; species Bradynema listronoti. The sequence goes on from JANLNO010000009.1 coordinate 2,108,718, forward strand.
CAAAATCGGATACAAAACACTTGAATTTTCGAATGTCAGATTCACGTATTGCAACAAGCCTTCAATGGAGGATAAATGTGAGCGAATCTAAACAAAATTAATATAAAAAAAAAATTATAGACGTCTTATATTTATAACACCCTACTGTTAGGCGATTATCGAAATAAACACTCCGACGAGATTCTTCTTCGGTGAGCGGAGCCGGAAATGTTAGGCCGATATATTCGAAAAAATTCGGCACGGAATTAATGGAACTAAAATTTTCAAATTACTCCAAGTTCGGGCGAATAAGACGCGACCGTTCGAAGAATTTTGAATTTCGACTTGGCCTTCATTCTGTTATAAACGAAATTGCGGTCATAACTTTTATTTGCAAGTCGGGCCTGCTTTAACGAAAATGTTCATTAAATTTTATGCTTAAGCGACACAAAATAACAGAATGAAAACCAAGTCAATATTCAAAAATTTTTCGAACGGCCGCCTCTTATCGTCCGAACTTTGGGTAATTCCGTGAAAGAAAACATTGAATACCTTAAAAATGCGTCCGATTCGAAGTAGAGAAGCGTTTGTTGCGAGGCATTTTGCAGAAAAAGCTTTTGCTCCGGAAGCGTGTCGATCAAGTTGCTAAGCGCGCCGAGTACGTGAACGAGCGTTGCACGCTGCATAACCGTCACACGGTCCTCCACTTCCACAACAATGTTTAATAACGAATGTGCAAAAGGCTAAATCAAATTACGCGTCGAATTTGCCAAATACAAATCCCATTTGTCTCAAATATTTCCCACAAACACAAAAGTGCTGTGCATATTTAATAGTTTAAAAATTAATCAACAAAAAAAATGCAACGTATAGAATAGAAATTTATTTTCTAAATATTGGTTGTAACATAATTATACGCGGTTCGTTTCGGATGGTTAAAAAAATAGTTTGATTTTTTCCGATGTCTATAATTTGTATGTTGTCGAATGGCTCTTGTTACGGACTTTTGCATTTATTTTATTTTACGGTTCTACGCTTATTGGATCCCGAAACATTTGTTTTGGAATAACGAATACACTGCACACAATTACAACAACATCAATACAATGCAATAAATTTCCTTATGTGATACGTGAAGGCCCCAGATCCAGCTCCTTCCCCGTTGGAAACGATCTTGAAACTATTTAATTATATTTTGCGGGTTTTTGGATGAGAGCCATCCAGCCACAGAAATCTCGGCTGGTTTGTTCGGCATAAACATGCGGTATGGAGCTGATGCGGCTTGCATGGGCCAGGCCAGCATCGCCACGTATCACCCACACTCTGTGCAATGTGTTTGTCCATCCAAATATGGAGGACACTAGATGGTGGAACTGAACTTCATCCCAAGCAAAGTGAAACCTATCGCACAATCACTAGGCCACTGCTCCCTGCTCCCCTTGGAAAAACGAATAATCGAAAAATAGTAAAAGCGGTTTTACGGAAGCGATTTGTACAATGTTATAAAATCACTCGTGCTGCTCGGAAACTTAACGAAATGTTCGGTCGTTATGAAATCTCGGAAATATTGATAATGATGTATCGATACCAGATAAAGCCCAAACATTTCGTTCACTACGCGAGCAGCGCAGCTTCCTTCATTATTCTGTTCAAAATGCCTGCAAGAATGTTCCTAAAATCGCTTATTTATTCGATATTCCAAAACAAATATCGCGCGATCTAATAGGCCATAAAATAAAATACATGCAAACGTCCGTGACAAGGGCTAGTCGACAAGATACAAAGTATAGCCATCGGACAAAAACAAACCAATTTTTTAAGCATTCGAAACGGCCGCGAATAATTATGTTACAACCCAATAATAAAAAATTGAAAAATATTTACAAACCTTAACGGCATTCGGATATGATGATATCATTTTAAGCATTAACACAATGCAATGCCGCTTCAAAGACAAAATGTCCATGTCTTCGTTGTTGATATTTTCGATCATTAACAATATTTTAAACTGAAAAAAATCATGTAAAAATCTAAATCCTCTTATAAATCTTTTTAAAAATCTCAGGTCTGAAATAAAACAATAGCTTATAAATGTTTTTGTAAAGTCTTTTACCTAGTGTATTAATCTGGTAAGAAAATATTGGAACAAAAAATATTGGATTAAAAAAATTTTTCAATATTTTCTTACCAACCTATATAAAAGATAAACTTAAAATCATTAAAAATTGATATTTTTGACAGCTTTATCTATTGAAAAATTTTTCATATGATGTTGAAAAATTTCGGGATGGACAAAGATTTTAGACTAAACTTAAGCTTAGTCATTAGGCCTTGCTTTAGGCAATAGGCTAAGACTCACTTTAAGTTATTTTCAGCATCGTTATGAATTATTATAGTATTTTCACAGCGTCCGTCCCGAAATGTCATGTCGACTTCCATATTAAAACCAGTTAAAAAAAGCTTCAAACAAACAAAAAATCTAAATAATAATGTCAAAAAAATTACTCGTTCTAAAACCGTTGGAACCCGATCGGGAGCATCCTCAAAAACGTTAAAGAATGCAGACAAAATTGAGAGCGCTCCATTAATTGTTTTGGGGCTGTTGAGCATGCAAATCCGCGAAAAAACACCATCGAATAAAGTAATAAACGTCTTGCGAATCTCCTAAAAAAATGTTTTTACATTGAAAATAATAATTACTTTTAAAAATTTTCGAATTAAAAACGATTACAAAAAGTCTAGAAAAATTCTATTATAAAAATTTGTTGCCCTAATTTCATGCGAATAAACCGCGGGTTGAGCCAAATTTAAATTCGCGCCAATGAGTTTATTCCGTTGTATTGGATCCGTTGAGGTCCAAATTTTATGCCCTTTATTTCCTTCTCGGGCATAAAATTTGAACTCGTTTGAATCCAATAATAATGATAATGATAATTATAATGATAATGATAATGATAATGATAATAATAATGATAATGATGATGATAATGATAATAATAATGATAAATAATAATAATGATAATGATAATAATAATGATAATAATAATGATAATGATGATGATAATGATAATGATAATAATAATGATAATAATAATGATTAATGATAATAATAATGATAATAATAATAATAATAATAATAATAATAATAAATAATAATAATAATAATAATAATAATAATAATAATAATAATAATAATAATAATAATAATAATAATAATAAATAATAATAATATAATAGAATGAATTCGTTCGCGCCAATTCAAATTTGTCTCAAAACATTCGCTCGTCTTATTAGCATAAAAAAAATTAATGTTAAAATCACCGAGGTAACAACATTAAGCTGAGTTGCGGCCGTAAGCAAAGTGTTAATGAAACGTTTCATCATATCAAATTCGTCGGATTCGACTAAAATGAAAAAGAAATTTAAACATAAAAAACTAAGTGTTTAATAAATTCTTATTACTGATATCCGTTTGGACGACAAAGCGATTCGTAATCCAATCACTAACAATAGAGAATTGCAATAAGAAATGCGTCTGTGTGTTCTCGCGAATAATCTTGCAACAGCGCTCACGCAAAACTAATAAAAATGTTATTCCATTAGTTCGCAAACCTTTTATTTATATAAAGTTTAAAGTTCACTGAAAAACTTTAAAGTATTTGTATGATAAAATGTAAACAAAAAAATGGATAGCCGATTAGATATTAATGTAAAACCACAAATATTTCATACTCAAAAAGTCGCGCAGCAAATCGTCATCGTCGCCGTAATCCAACAGAGAAAATTGAGATATTAAATTGTCGTTAGAGTCGCCGAAAAAGTGTGAACCTACCACGCCCGACTAAAAAAAAGCATATTTTTTTAAAAAAGTACAATATGAAAAAAGAATTAATCTATTTTTTACTAATCTAATTCTACTAAATTGTACAATTTAAAATGATAAAAAAATTCTTAATGTTATAATGCATTAATAACTATTCAAATTTACTCGTTCCATGCAGCGAGGAAGATATTGAAACAACGAGGTAATGCACTTTATAAAGTCCTCGTTTTTCGAAATGGCCTCGTGAGCAGAAAAAGCGGAAAGCACTTGAGAAGTTTCGGCTCGAATATACTAAAAAAATTCAATATAGCAATCATAAAGCCTAAATCAAAATAATCTTTTAATCAACATATAACGTGATACGTGAAGGCCCCAGATCAATCCTCCCCTGTTGAAAATGACCTTGGACTAATCATTTTGCGGGTTTGGATGAGAGCCATCCAGCCACAGAAATCTCGGCTGATTTGCTCGGCATAAGCATATGCGGTATGGAGCTGATGTGGCTTGCTTGAGCCTGGTCAGCACCGCCCCGTATCATCCACACTGTGCAATGTGTGGTACCTATTGTCCATCCAAATATGGAAACATCTAGGTGGAGTCGGGGGTGGAACTAAACTTCGTCCCAAATAAAGTAAAACCTATCGCACAACCACTAGGCCACTGCTCCCCCTCAACATATAAATAGCATAAAAACATAAGGTAGAACGAACGATCGAGGGATGTGTGAAGAAAGCAGATATCGCCGTGAGATAGACGCCGAAATTGGCGGGCGTAGCGGGCAAATGCGCCCAAACGTCGGTGAGATGAACCCCAAAGCACAAAGCAAGTCACATAAAGCTTTCAGATATTTGTAGTGTTTTGTATTACCCGCAGCGGCAAGACTAAATGAGTTTTTCTATATTATGAACATTTAAATAAGGAATACCACTCAGAGGCCGACTATTGTCCTCATCTTATAAGAAAAAACTTTTTTAAAAATACATATTTTTTAGATAAATAAAGCCTTCAAAAAAGTATTCGCCAGAACAAGACAGAATAGTTTATATATCCTAATTTCGCGTGTATAAGGCCGCCTCGTAGATAAGACCGGTTTTATACACGGTGGGTATTTTTGGCATTATGTATTTTTATATTTTTTACGTTTACCCCTTAGACGACACCCTATAGATAAGGCCGCACTAATGTATAAGGCCGGTCTTATACATGGGCATTTTTAGCATTATGTATTTTTCAAATATTTAATATTTTTTACGTTTAACCCATAAAAGACACCCTATAGAGAAGGCCGCACCAATGTATAAGACCGGTCTTATACACGCAAAATTAGGATAAATAAAAAACGAGCTTACTTGGCCGACGTCAAAATAATGCGCATGGGATTGTCGCGAAACATGGACGCAACAATAGGCATCTCTTGTGCCTTAACGCTGCGACGTGACGCCAACTTCCAGAGGCAGCGCGCCGCGTCCTCGTAGACGCCGAGAAGTTCCACCTCCAAATAGGCGCAAAGCACGTCGATAAGCGCGTCGACGCTCCGATGAAGAATGGTGTTGGACCCCCACTCGACAAGATCCGACAATAAGTCGATTATCGATTTGGCCAAATAAATGGAATTCTCTACAAGGACAAAGCTTTTGTAAGATTTAAAATTAAGTTTTAGTAGATATTATAAAAAAAATTGTGAAAATGTTAAAAAGTTATTTAAGTTTTGAGCTAATTAAATGCAAAATTTAAAAAAATTCCTAATGCTATATGGCCGATAGGATTCGAAAACTTTTGTCGTCCAAATCAAAAGCATATGTCCGTTAATTTCAAATAAATTTTGTAGAGAAGTGTGAAAACACCTCACCGTTCGCACCGTTGGAAATACAAAAGTGCAGCTTCGCAATGGATATCTCCAGAATCTCGGGCATATGCGCGGAGATGGCGGAGGAAAGATCGCGACGTTTCGCAACGTCCTCGATAGTCACCAACGTAACAACGTCCTCCACCAAACGCTTGAGAACAATAAAAACCATCTGACTTTGTGGGAAGAATTTGACATTTTCGACGACCCGACGAAATTGCGGAAAAAGCTCCGGCCAATTCTGCGGCCATTCGTTCTCCATCATGTAGACCACGGCTCGAGAAATCGACGTCTTAATCAACGCGTCCTCTACGCCCATTGAGTATTCGCCTAAAAATTGATAATACTTATGACTAACGAGTATTCGTAAAATCTCCCAGAGTAAAATATACCTTTGGAAACGTGTTCGAGCACTTCGTTGCGAATGCGAACACGCAACTCCGCGTCAATTGCCACCCATTTATATCTAAAGTAAAATTTAAAAAAAATTAAAATGTAGAAATGCGAATTATTAACAAGCATTTTTGTTTATGTAACAATACACAAGATCCTTCCATTTTAAGTTCGATTATCCAAAATAAATCTCATTTACGCGTGCAAAAATGTAAAAAAATCAAATTTACATGTTTATTACCTACTTTAAACACTTCCCCCCTCCCAAAAAAATTGCACTATTTCAAAATGAATCTAATTTAATAGAGCCATTCAATTTTTAATCAAGATTCAAAAAAGTTATTACGTAAAGTAAACACCTTATAATATGTTCAATTATATTCCAGCCAACGTGTCGAACAGCTTGCTCTTGTTGTTGAACCAAAGTAAAGGCCGGAAGAATGGATTCCAAGGGAGTACATTCCTTCAAATTTTCAATTGCCTAAAATTTATTTATCAAAAAATTTTCTTTCCAGTAAGCCTAAAATTAAAAAGTATATTCATTTTTTTTTCGTTTAAATTACCTGTGTACAATAGATGCGTTGATCGTTCGGAGTGCTGGGATTATGAATAGCACGAACAGCTTGTACAATAGCATCGACATCGCCCCAATTCGGCATTAACAAATTAAGTGAAACAGGAGTAATTCTTAAATACCTGATAGATTGTGTTAAACTTCGTATAATAAATAATAAATAAAATTTAAAAAAATTCACTAATGAGTAAAAATTAAATTGAATTTTGTAAAAAAATTGGATAAAAATTAAAATTTTTATGAAAGATTTTTCATTGTCAATTTGTTTTATTTTGGTGGTAATTGTCTACAAAACAAAAAAAGCGATAATAATCTAAAATTCAACTTGAAATAATACGGTTATAAGATTGAAAAAGGCGTTATTGAGGGCGGGGACCGCAATTGAAATTGGAATATGCAATTTGCAATTGTCACACGAACTGATGAAAGTTTGAGAAATTTTTCAAGCATTTTGTTTCTTTAAAATCAATCGTTTTAGGAAAATAAATATCTGAAATGAATTTATAATTATAGAAATTTCTGCAAAAAAAAATGAATTAACGGCATGGATCATTTGTGAATAACATCAATTATAGAAACAATATCTATTAATAGCAAAAAAGTATAAAAACCAATTCATTTTTGATTTCAATTTTGTGAACTTTTATAACATCAAAGTTTATTTTACCCCCCCTCTTCAAAAAAAAAAAATTTCGAAAAAATTTTGTTGTATTTGGGAGTTATTTTGGGTCCTGAGAACGAATTCAATAGTCGTTTTATCCGGAAATGCCTCCTAAGGACCCTATGAAAGACCACCCTTAATCACAAAAAAAATTTTTTTTTAATCAAAACTGGACATGTAAGCTTTCATCATGCTGATCAAGAATTGTATAGGAACTATGGCCTCATTTTGCTTCCTCGTCGAGTTTAATAGATTATTGAATTCATTCTCAGGATTCAAAATAACTTTGGAATACAATAAAATTTTTTCGAATTTTTTTTTTGAGGGGGGGAGGATAAAGTAAACACACCTTAAAGTTGTTCACGCGCACTTCATAGAACTAAAAATCTCGTTTTTAGTGTGATTTTTCGGCTCCATGTCTTCAACTTTGGCTAATATCAACGAAAACCGGCCAACTACAAACGTAGAGACAAAAGGAGGCACATTAGCAAAAACTAAGAAAAAACTGGTATAAATTAAACAAACAATTTTTTAAATATCTCATAACTTTTGATAAAAGTTATAAATTTTAAGTTAACTAGAATTCGAAACTTTTATAAATTTTTTGGTTAGTACCAAAAATTGTTTTTTTTCAATTAAAGAAAAATTTTTTTCTCAATTTTATTTTTAATACATATTTTTTAATACATATTTCAATAAATGCTAAGGATGGAATTTTACCTGACTCATGTCCTTAATGTGAATTAAGCAAGAGACTAAGGAGGAAAATTTTAAATTTGCATTCGACTTTTAATTCAGTCATAACCGGAAAAATATTTTCTTTAGAAAACGAAGAATTCGGCATCAGATTCACGACTAAATACGTCTTCAAACGTTATTGAAAGTTCGTTCAATGCAGAAAATCAGCATTTGCGTAAAACGTTTTAATATTTGTAGAGAAAATCTAATTTGAGTTATTTTAAAAGCACGTAAGAGGTAGAATTACTAATTTAATAATTACGAACAGCAGGCTAAAAAAATAATTGAAGTGCATATATACTAAAGTTTGACATAGTTTTTTGATGACTAGTAAAGATTAAATTTGATTTTAGCCGATAATTTTCACGGCAACGAAGAAATTGAGCTGAAATATGGCGCTGCGCACGTTATTAATCTCTTTGTGCCGGTTTCCTTGTGTATGGCCGTCGTTATTTTAACGATGAGCACAATTGGCTATTATTCTCAAGATGATGGCGTTTATCTGTGAGTCTTTGCAACTCTATAAATTTTTGAGTATAATATTTTTTGTGAGTTAAGACTGTTTAAATTCCAATTTTGTGTTCAAATGCATTTTTGAATGCGCGACTGTTGAACAATTTTTAAATTTTTGCTTCCGCTATATTTGTCGACGATTCATTAATTTTTGTCCTATAGCTTTAATCCAATTTTGAAAAGAAGTTATTTCATTAATTTTTTTTAAATAATTCCAATTTCGATTACCCCACGGTTGCCAGATGTCCTTTTTAAAAAGATTTGTTCTTTTTTTGAGGGGGTCTGTTCTTTTTTATTTTTTTTCCATGAAGAATGGCTCTCTTAGACAGAGGATCAGGAGTTCCGAGAAGTATTAATTGTTGAGAGAATAAAGAATCTGACCCGAAAAAGTTAACGAAATAGACCAATTCAGATATTTTTAGAAAAATCTTTTTTGTTGTTGGAAATTATCAATAAAATATTTTTTTCGTGCCCAGCATTCTTTTTTTATTTTATTTTCATCTGGCAACCCTGGCTTAATCCAATTTCGAAAAGAAGTTATTTCTTTAATTTTGCGCAAACGCAATGCATAATAACAGACTGAAAGACTAGCAAAAATTCAAAATTGTTCGAATACACGCGAAATTAGAGTATATTTAATTTTAAAAGGGACTTTCTTTTAATTGAAATTTTAAACAATTGTTAAAATCTTAACAAATCGTAATTTATTATTTTTGATTTTCTACGTATATTTAACTTTACTGATATTTGTATTCTATTTTTTACGATTGATTTCTTATTTCCGAAATTTAAAATTCATTTCTTCCTTTCATTCATGATGCTTGCGATATTATTTTTTAATGTTCGAAATGTGTTTAGAATTTACACTCCGTTTACGAAAAAAACGGATAACGCCGGCGAACTCTTCGTCATGTCTATTGGCAACGCGCTAACGATGCTATCCGTCGTTATCGTAATGTCGATGGTGTTGATTTTTCTCTACAAATTTCGCTTCTATCGCGTTAGTTAATTTCAATTTTTTTTATATTTTAATGAAAATTTCTTGATAATTGCACTTGAATATTTTTTAGGTTATTCACGGTTGGCTGATGTTCAGCAGCATTATTTTACTATCCGTTTTTACAACGCTGTATTTGAGGTTTGTCTTTGTGTGATTCGATTTTCGATAAGCCCATGCTAGCTTTCCAATTAAAGTTTCGATTATAAGCGAACAAAGCGACGATGATATTTTTAAATTGTTATATAGTGAGCTATTCAACAACTACAACATGGCGGTGGATTACATCACTTTTGGGTTTTTTGTTTGGAACTACATTTGTTTGGGCATGATTTGCATTCATTGGAAGGGCCCACTGATTCTTCAACAGGTTCGTTTTTGCTATTCTCTTCATTTGGGATTTGATTTGTGTTGTAGTTACATTTTTATATTTTTGTCATATTTGAATCTAAACTGTTATTTCAATATTTACCAATTAAAAATTTCTACTACCCTAATTTCGTGTGGATAAGGCCGCGGGTGTTTTGAGCCAAATTTAAATTGGCGCCAATGAGTTCATTCGTTTTGTATGCGGATCCGTTGGGGTCTAAATTTTGCGCCCGCCTTTATCTCGTTTTCATAAAAGTGGGCAAAAAGTTTGAACTCGCTTGGATCCAATACAACAGAATGAACTCATTGGCGCCAATTTAAATTTGGCTCAAAACACCTGCGGCCTTATACACGCGAAATTAGGGTATAAATTTAATTCTTTTTACATTCTTAAATTATTTTTAATTGTTTATTATGTATACAGATTGTGAATTGTTTTTGCACACTGTGAATGCGGGTTAAGAATAATCATGGAGTTTAAATTTGGCAAAGTTCAATCACAACACATTCATTTTTTTTAATGTCTATAAAATATGTGTGTTTGAATTTTTACAATTAAGTTGTTTTTTTTCCAGTTCTATCTAATCGTCATGTCGGCGTTGATGGCATTGATTTTCATCAAGTTTCTACCCGAATGGACGGTGTGGACCGTTTTAGCCGTTCTCTCCATTTGGGATTTGGTGGCTGTGCTTTGCCCGAATGGACCGCTGCGAATTCTGGTTGAAACCGCACAGGAGCGAAACGAGCCGATTTTTCCCGCTCTCATTTACTCTTGTGAGTTTACGATGCTCTATGTATTCCCCTTATATTTTTTATTATAAAATAGAAATAATTTTAGCCGGCGTATTGTACATTTATTTTGTGCTAACTCAACCGGATACATCAACCCAATTGCTAACTACGACTAATGAGGAGGAGGAAGATAGCGAAACGACGATGACAAACCGTTCGGCGCGCGCACTCGACACCGTCGCTAACGTCCCGTCGGCGGGCGATCGTTTTCGCGTTGAAAATGAAGCGTCCACGTCGAGCGCGGTGCGCTATGCTCCGCTGCGTAAGAATACCAATGGTTGGTTAGTTAAAAAAAAATTTAACCAACATTTTGGAGCAAAAAGTTTTTTTTTTTTTTGTTAACCCACAACGAAAAATGTATAAACATTTTTTTTATTTTCAGAAAAAGGAAAAAAATTTAACTAGGCTTTGAAGTCGATTTCATAAATATACTATGGAATTATTTAAAATTTTAGAAACCACAAATGCGACAAATAACAACAACACGGCGCGACCAAAGTGAGAATTAAAATCTTTTTGTTGTACTTTAAGAATTTGCTCAATTAAGTGTCACCACAACTTTATTTTAGTTCCGGAAATGAAGCCCAACCATCAAGTGGAGCGCGGCAACTTTTCAGGTATTTTTTTATTTATTGGGGGAACTAAACTTATATAATAATACAATAATATATAAGACAATAATATATAAGAAGTATATATGTTACGGGAAAATATGTTGCACGGCCATATACGTATATTCCCGCCAATTTCCGCCAAAAAAAGCGCCAATATATACGTATCTTCATATAAGATTTTTTTTCACATTTGATTATAAAACTTTTAAACGACATATTTTTATTTTTTTTTCAATTTTTATGACGTTGTCATTCTTTTAATTGATTTTAAGTAACTTTCTTCTCAATTGAAAACAAAATTTAGATGAATGTGAAAAAAATCTTATATGGCCGGGAAAATACGTATATGGCCGTGCAACAGTGAATAGAAAACAAAATATAATCAAATGTGAAAAAAAATCTTATATGAAGATACGTAGTATATATTGGCGCTTTTTTTTGGCGGGAATATACGTATATGGCCGGGAAAATACGTATATGGCCGTGCAACATATTTTCCCGTAACATATATACTTTGTAATGACATCAACCAACAACGTTTTGAGTTGAAACTTTGCATTGTTAAATAACAACTAATACTAGAGTACGCCAGATTGTCTTATAGAAAATGATATTTTTTATTACTTTTTTTTACCGGAAACTAAAAAAATGAAATAAATTTATTAAAGAATGTCAAATTTTACAGTTCACATCGTCGTTCCCACTCGACGAATATCCCGCCTCAATATGGCGTAGAGGTCGAAGAACGTAAGTTTTGTTTATATAATTGTAAAATAGAAAAATGATTTTTGCGTTTTACCAATCTAATTTTTCAATTTATGTTTAATTTTTCAATCATATAACAATTTGAAAGTTTTAAGGCGGAGTGAAACTTGGCTTGGGCGATTTCATTTTTTACAGTGTTCTTGTTGGCAAAGCTAGCAGGTATAATTTGATAGTAATTAGAAAATTTCTTTAAAAAATATATTAACTTTTTTTAGCTTCGGTGATTGGAACACCACAGTGGCTTGCTATATTGCCATTCTCGTCGTATGTTTTGTTTTATTTTATATTAGACATTACACATTTGTAGTTAGTTTTTAACCTTATTATATTTTTTACAGGGGCTAGCGTTCACATTGATGCTGTTAGCATTATTTCGAAAAGCGTTACCGGCTTTACCGATCTCAATTTTTATCGGAATTATTTTCTTCTTCGCCACACGTGGTCTCATGAGTCCATTCATTAGCGAACTTTCCTTACGTCGATACGTTATTTAGCATATGTTATTCAGCACGTTTGTTGTTTATTTGTTTTAGGTGTGTTTCATAATAATGAAAATCCTACATTAAATATTTCAATTGTATGTATGTCGAAGTTATTTTTGAAGCAATTTCTCTTCTGGTCAATATATATATGTAATTTAAAAATAAATGGAATATTTATTTTTTTATATTTTTGAATTTTTTAAGACTAGTTCTAGTTTTTGAGACATCGTTTTGCTTATTTAATCATGTCTCAATCTTTCAGAATTAATAATTTTTTGTTATAATTGTTACTATTTTTTGACATTTTCCACGCTTTTAGATGAGCAACATTTTGTTTTTCATTTTCAATTTATTTTTTATTAAATTCATTTGTAATACTAATTAATAATCTCTGTTGACTAAACGGTCGAAAAATACCCTTTTTGTTTGTTTGTATGTTCGCATTTTGCATATTTTTAAATTTTTTCAGCCGAAAACAATTTAGAGAAATGTTTTGTTTCTCTAATTTTCTAATTTATTAACGCTATTATATTGTAATAAATTGATCATTTTCTACATATCAATGTAAATTATTTCCTACATTCCATTTTTTAAAATACCTTATAGCGGCCCAAATCAAAAATTCGGTTTAATAAATTCAGACAGCGAAAGAAATGAGAAATATAATGGGGATTTTTTTTACGATATTTGTTTTTTTTCTCGGAACACATAGCCTATTGGATTAATTTTATGATCACATAATATTTTTTGCAATTTTTATTAAATTATTATCAATTGCCAAGATCATTAAATTTAATTTGAATTTGAGTTGTATAAACAATATAATAAAACTCATAATACAGGGTGACACAAAAAAGACGTTACAATGTTTTATTCTTTTTAATGCTATTCAACTAGTTTTTGATATTTTTTGACAATTTTGGCAATTGTGGCTTAAATTAAAGGCCTTACATTTCCCTACAAAGCTTTTTTTTTTTGCTGAGTAATGAGCTTAAGAGTACTTTCAATTTGAGACGGTCAAAGGCTGTAGCTATTTTTTCATAGAACGAGTTCTTATAAATCAATGCTAATATCTGATAAACCAATGTTAATAGAGTTAAATCTGTCTAATTGGGCACCTGTCGGGACCGCGAAAAAGTGCCCAATTATAGAGGTTTTGTACTCTAGATAACTTTCCAATGGGAACGTTGATCACCAAAAAGGAATATTTCTCAAGTAATTTTTATTAAATCAACTCTCATTCCGCCCGCAGTCAACTAAAGCGACAATAACTATCCTAGCCATTGGCTAAATTGAAAGATGCTAAAGCAGGTCTTCTTCGCAGCGTCGATGATCTCCTTCTGATCCAACGTCAGCGCGCTTCGGGGTCGTCATGATCGAATGCTAAACCGCTTTGTCGACTCTTTGATAAAATTAGTTCTATAAAAATAGAAAATGGAAACATTTCTCGCGAAAATTGCGTAATTTTCTCTGGATTTATTCAAAAAAAGTGCCCGATTAGACAGGATCAGGTGCCCAATTAGCAAAAGAATACATTAGGGATTTTGTCGGGACCAGGAAAAAGTGCCCAATTAGACAGGTTTGACTGTATTAAATTTGCTCACCCAGAGATCTCACCCATTAAGCTGCGCCAGAAATACAGATATTTAAAATGAATAATTTTATAGCTAAAAAACTTATAACTAAAAATTAACTTCATTTTTACACTAAAGCACTTTCCCATCCACGTACGTTAGAAATTTAAAACTTGTAATATTGTAATTGTTTGTTATCTAAATATTTGTTACTAATTTGTTACCTTCATATACTTTATACTATATATACCTTGTAATGACATCAACCAATAACGTTTTGAGTTGAAACTTTGCATTGTTAAATAACAACTAATACTAGAGTACGCCAGATTGTCTTATAGAAAATGATATTTTTTATTACTTTTTTTACCGAAAACTAAAAAAATGAAATAAATTTATTGAAGAATGTCAAATTTTACAGTTCACATCGTCGTTCCCACTCGACAAAATATATAGTGCGAAATTTGGTATTCTTTTGTCCATGAGTGTAATTAGCCTTAAACTCAGCAGGAAAGCAAAATTGGGTCATAGTTCCTTTACTTTTCTTACTCAATCGGATTAAAAGGTAATTTTGAAAAATGATCATAAAATAATACATAGAAAAAAACGAAAAAAGCTGAAGCTCAAATTGCGCCACGATGTATTTAATTTGGAACGAAAATTATTGACAATCATTGCGAGATCAATGCGAAAATTTCATTTGCAATCAAATTAATTTATTGGCAATCGTCTGTCCGTAAAATAGACCAAATGTAAAGGAAATAAAAAGCATTAATTTTAATGATTTAACTCAAACAATTTTTCTAAACAAAATTAGCAAAGAATTGATTTATTTTTGTCGAAAAATATTTTTCAAAAAGCAGAATATATACATAAAAATCATCGAAATTTGAAATGTTGATTCAATGGAGATTTCAATAAAAAGTGAGTAAAAAAATGAATGGATGGATGAGCAAAAACATTTTGTCTTTTATTTTCAATTTATTTTTTATTAAATTCATTTGTACTAATTAATAATTTCTGTCGACTAAACGGTACCCTTTTTCTTTGTTCGTATGTTCGCATTTTTACATAGTTTTAATTTTTTTGCCTACCGAAAACAATTTAGAGAATTGTTTCGTTTCTTTAATTTTCTAATTTATTAACGATGTTACATTGAAATAAATTGATCATTTTCTATATATCAATGTAACATTTTCCACATTGTATTTTTAAAATAATAATTTTATTCTGAATATTACAATTATCGACAAACAAAATATAAACAACAAGAAAATTAAAATAAAAAGTATTTGATTTAAAAAATAAATGTGTATCTTTAAAAATTTATTACCACAAAACAAAATTGTTTTTTGCATATTTATCAAATAAGAAATTAACATTACGTTATTTTATTTAAAATTACATTTGTAATCTTCAAATGGTTGATAAGCGTTATCGATCATTAGCAAAAGATGATTCCAAACAGTGTTCTATTATTTTACCTGTTGAGGAATCAGTATTCGATTTAAAAATGGTAAAAATAGTTTATTTTTAATAAAAATAATTTTACATTACTTTTTATACCAGTTTTTAGATGTTGGGTGAAATTTTTATTGCAATCGGAATAGCCATATCATCTGCATGCGGCCGCCAGTTTGCAAAATCAGCATTGATCATCGACGAAGATCATTTTTATGCGCCATATTTTCTTGTTTGGTTTAATACTTGCTTCATGATACTTTGTTATCCTGTCTTTTTATGCTATAATCGTATTTTCACTTTAATAACTTTTTCGGAATCTCATAAAGAAGCTCAAACAATTTTTGGATCTAACGGGTTGACGTTTAGGTAATGAATAAAAATTTATTAAATATTTCACAACAACATTTTATTACAGTTCATTTTTCATAGTCGAATTTCCATTTGTGATATTATGGATGCTCGCGAATTATACTAGCTCACAAGCTCTCGGATATATTTCGGCTAGTGCTGCCTTAGTCATTATAAATTCACATATTGCATTAATTCCCGTTCTTGAACGAATAATTCTGAAAATTAATTTTACTATTATCAAAGTAAGTAGTTACTCGTTCAGAAAAATCAAATCAATGTTAGATTTTTCCACATTTTTAAAAAAGATTATAGCGATGCTGTTGGCAATAGTTGGAGTCGTATTTTCATCGATGGATGGAAAATTTTTTGGAAGTGTTCTGGGAGTATTTTTAACCATTGCGTGTGCCTTTTTTGTTGCATTATATAAAGTAAATAACATTAAATTTTTACAATAATAATAATAAATAATATTCAAATTATTTGTAGGTACTATTCAAAAAATTTGTTGGAAATGCAACTCTAGGTCAGACATCTATTTTCATGAGTGGATTAGGTGCGATTAATATGCTTTTTAATGTTGTTCCGACAGCAGCAATGATTTTTTTGATGCTGAACATGTAGAATGGAACTACATTCCATGGAATTTTTATTTTTATCAGCACTTCTATCTACAGGTTATGCAATAAAATGAAATGAATTAAGATAAAATGAATTAATTTAAACACTCATAGTTTTCAAAATCAACAAGAAAAAAATTGAACGCAGTCTATAATTTATGAAATACATTGCGACAAAATTAGTATAAAATATTATTTTTATAGTTTTTAACTTTCTCACAAATTTTGGCATTGCTTTGTTTGGGTCATTCTCAAGTTCTATGGGAATGCTGCTTGGAATACCAATAAGCACAGGTATCATACATAACAATTTTTTTGTTGATATAATAAGATAGAAAAAAATTATATTAGCTATTGACGTGATTTTTCGCTTGCTCCCTTTAAGCGTTTGGTTCTCCGTTGGCTCAACAGCGATTATACTTTCCTTTATATTAACGGTGGTTCCATTAAATACGTTTTACGAAAAATTGCCATGGAAAAAAGGGCCTAGCGATGTTTAATGACATATATAAAATGTGTAAATTGATAAAAATATTCAATAAATTTAATACACGAAGTGAAAATACATCTTCTATTCAGAAAAAAATTTTCCTATTTTTTATGAGGTTTTATTCCAACAAAAAACCATAATAAATATATCCATATTCGTTTATAGAATATTGCTTTTAAAGTTTTTTAGCTCTGAATATTTAAATGAAATTTTGTTTTTATTTTACACTTAAACATTATCAAATTACAAATAATTCATTCTTTTAAACCGGTCAAAAATTATTTTTAATCAGAAATTTTCTATTTTTATTTGCCTTTCTTTATAAAAAAATTTTTTTAAAAAAATCATAGCCTATGCATAATTTTTTTATTTGGGGTTGCTTTATCATTTTGCTCTACTCTAATGTTTATTTAACAACAAATAAAAAAAACATTTTTTCTATTTTTTTATTTCATTAAAAATACCTCACATAATTTGGATTATTACATAAATAATGTTTATTATGTAATATATTTTCTGGTTATATTTTTAAAATAATAGACAATATAAAATTTTTTGTATTATATAGTTAAAAAAATATCAGAAGTACAACGAAGTTCCAAAAAACCCATTTCTGCTGCGTATATAAAGCTGTACATATCACTAGACCTTCTTGCAAATCATTATCTATGTAATTGTTGCGGTCCGCAAAAAAAATTATTTCAGGAAATAACATTTTAAATGTCGTTTCCTGAAATAAATTTTTCTCAAATGTCGATTTCTCAAAGTTATTTTTTTCAAATGTTGTCACGAATTTATCAAAGATGTGAGATCAAAGAAATCGAGGGAATAAAATTAAAATTTTATAAAGTCGAAAACCTTAGAATTATAACAACGAATTCAATAAATAACAGTTTCGTAATAACAATTGGAATAATTTAATTAAAAAAAAACAAGATAACGCGTGACGAAAAGGAAAAGGGACCGACTGGAAAGAAAGCTAGTTGGGTTCTAAAAACTGACTGAGATGAAATTCCGATAAACTTTACGCAAAAAACCTAACTCAAATCCGATAAACAATTAATACGCGGTTCACGAGAATAGGTAACAAAACGGAGAGAATGGATAATATCGCAGATAAAATTTCTAAAGCAAAGACGAGTAGAAAAAGCATGATAAAAAAAAGAGAAAGAAAAAATTGTTAGCGGCAAAAGTTTTTCACAATGCCAAGAAATAAGCGAGAAGAAAAAGTAATTTGAATATAAAAAAAGAATTCGTAAACCGTGTTTACGACAGTCCCGCCCACCTCGGAGATGTTAGTTGAGGCCAAAGTTAACTACGGACCAAACGGTTTCGTGCCACTCATGCCACGCCTTCCCATGGACGGACATGGGGCTTTCAGCCGAAAGGTTACCGTAGTGAAGGGGATATTAGTTTCGAGGTGTTTGGGACCAGATGATTTAAAAAAAAGAAAGGAAAAGGAAATGTAAAGAAAATAAAGAATTGTAAGTTAAGAAATTGAAAAATTAAAATTTTAAGAAAGAAAAAGGCAAACCGCGTGTAAAAAAAAACAGATAGTTACAAACCATTCTTAGAAGAAAGGAAGGGGTTACTATTCTCTTTCTTCCATTCGCGGCAACTCTCACCCGTCGTATCCGCAAGGCGCCACGAATTTTCACCTATCGTTCCCGCCGATTTCCGCGAGTTTTCACCTTTCGTTCCCACCGATTCCCGCGAGTTTTCGCCTATCGTTCGCCACGATCCTCTTCGACTTTCCATCCTCGGTCTTTCGCCACGTTTCTCCTTTCTTTTCGGTTCTACGCCAGGACTCCATTGCTGTTGGTTCTCTACAAAAAACTGATTAGATTCCCTATCTTATGTGTTTAGTCTTCGTATGCCGTCTCGAGCGGATACAACTGGTTCACGGCCCTTCTTGTAACTCGGCCTGAAGGAAGGCGCACTTGAACAGATCTTATTGACCCGCCTTCCTCAGGCTCTCCCCTCCACAATTGCGTACGACCACTTTAATCGGGGAGATTCTCGTCAAAGACGAGAACGAGTTAGTCCTTTTCCGGGGCCCGAATAGCGTCCGAATTATTCAGCCTTCTCTGCCGCTCACGCAACGACAATAGATAATCACGACGCCAAACGGACCAACATTTAGATAAATGCTCTTCGCTGGCCGACCAGAGTTTCAATAACTTTTTATGCGAATCGGGAATTCCATAACTATCACCATCCTCGGAGAACCCATCCAAAGATCGATACTTCACGTGTGCGCTCAGAAAATCCATAGGAGATATTAAAGGAGAACCATCTAAGTTGTCAGAAACGAAACAAATTGGACGCAAGTTAACCATTGTTTCCGCTTCGTTGGTCACCGTCAAAAAAGTCTCCAAATCCAACAATTTCCGTCCTATGCACCTTTTGAGGTGTGATTTGACCAAACCAACCATACGCTCGTAGAAACCACCTTTCCAAGGAGTCCTTTCCGTAATAAAGTCCCAACGCGTTCCTCTTTTAGCGATAAATTCAAGAAAATCCTGATCCGGAAAATTTTTCCGGATCTTCTTCGGATCGGAATGAATGTTCGAGAATTTGTCTCCAACGATTCGCCAAGTCTAAAGTATTTAGCGGAAGAGGATCGTTTGCAAGGAGATAATCAAAAGTCTTTAGGAATCGATTGGGACGTTAAAGAAGATAAACTTGGATTTTCGATGCCAAAGTTGTTTAAGGGAGTGATTACAAAACGCGTTGTGTTGTCGGTAATGTCATCGTTGTTCGATCCGCTGGGGCTGTTGAGTCCTTTGATGGTACGTATGAAGTTATTAGTTCAACGTTTATGGCAGGAAAATTCGTCGTGGGACAAGCCGATTAGCGAAGAATGTATCAAAGAATGGGAGTCAGTCGTTGATAATTGGCCGGATTTTCGTATTTATATTCCTCGTTGTTGTACGATAGTCGATGCAATTACTTTCTCTCTTCACGTTTTTACAGATGCGTCAAATTTAGCATTTGGTTGTTGTGTTTACTTGGTGTCAGAAACTCAGGAAGGAAGGCAGAGAGCTAGTTTAGTTTTCGGTAAGTCAAAAGTCAGACCAATTCGTGTGGGTAACGACTTTTCAATTCATCGAATGGAGTTGTTGGGCGTCGCGATGGGAGTTAAGGCCGTTCAATTCGTGTAGGATCAGTTGTCGAAATCCGTTCCCGCGATCGATATGGATTTAAATCTTAACCTGTGGACAGATTCTTCTACAATTCTCCATTGGCTCAACGGTTCGGCGAAGCAACAAACGTTTATAGAGAATCGGTTGAAAGTTGTACGTGAGACTAGGAATGTAACTTGCAGATACGTTCCGACAGAAGACAACCCGGCGGATTTGTTGTCTCGTGGTTGTACGGCAAACGATTTGGAGTCATGCAAAAAATGGTGGAATAGCCCTAATTGGCTTTGCGATCGATTAGCGTGGCCGAAAATTGAAGGGATTCCTGATTTCGTTTCTAACTCGAGGGTCGAAGAGCATACGGTAATTGCTACTGTCGAGGATCCTCCGATTTGCGTGGTCGATGTGAACAACTTTTCATCATGGAATAAGTTGGTTCGAGTAGTCTCGTGGGTGTTTCGGTTCATTCGAAATTGTAAATATCGTTTTGAAACTGTTGATTGGAATTCGAAACATCGTTACGAGTC
Source organism: Bradynema listronoti (assembly GCA_024678965.1). Taxonomy (NCBI): domain Eukaryota; kingdom Metazoa; phylum Nematoda; class Chromadorea; order Rhabditida; family Allantonematidae; genus Bradynema; species Bradynema listronoti. The sequence continues at coordinate 2,129,430 of JANLNO010000009.1, forward strand.
GTTCATTACGGTTGAAGAGTTACGAATTTCGCGCTCGTATTTAATCTTTTATGCTCAGAAAGAATACCCGCCGTCAAAGGATGAGAAATTGCATTTGAAATTGTTCGAAGATGAAAAGAGGCTGCTCAGGTCAGGAGGTCGTATAGATAACAGTTCAGCATCTTTTGGGACGTGTAATCCAATTTTCTTGCCGTGTAAGAGTCGCGTGACGTTATTATTGATTGGACAATATCATCTGGATTTACTTCATGCCGGAACTTTGTTAACGTTGTCTCAGTTGTGCTTAAAATTCTGGATTCCTAAAGGACGACGCACGGTTTTACCGGCGATCAGGAAAACTTGTATGACTTGTAGGCGTTATAGTGCTCAGCCATTTAAAGTTCCCGAGTTTCCTCAGCTGCCGAAAGAACGCGTTCAAGTAGCGATACCGTTTGAAAATGTTGGAATTGATTATTTTGGACCGGTGAACGTCAAGGTCGGATCGGAGTCGAAGAAAGTTTGGGTTGCGTTGTTCACTTGCTTTGTCGTTAGGGCTGTCCATCTGGAATTAGTCTTTGACTTATCTACGATCGGGTTTCTGCTTTGTTTTCGAAGATTCGTTGCGAGACGTGGAGCACCCAAAGTTATCTGTAGCGACAACGGCACCCAGCTCAAAATGGCGGCGAAAATGTTGTATGCCAGAGACAAGGAAGAATGGGCTCAAAATTTTCCGGATCAGGATTTTCTTGAATTTATCGCTAAAAGAGGAACGCGTTGGGACTTTATTACGGAAAGGACTCCTTGGAAAGGTGGTTTCTACGAGCGTATGGTTGGTTTGGTCAAATCACACCTCAAAAGGTGCATAGGACGGAAATTGTTGGATTTGGAGACTTTTTTGACGGTGACCAACGAAGCGGAAACAATGGTTAACTTGCGTCCAATTTGTTTCGTTTCTGACAACTTAGATGGTTCTCCTTTAATATCTCCTATGGATTTTCTGAGCGCACACGTGAAGTATCGATCTTTGGATGGGTTCTCCGAGGATGGTGATAGTTATGGAATTCCCGATTCGCATAAAAAGTTATTGAAACTCTGGTCGGCCAGCGAAGAGCATTTATCTAAATGTTGGTCCGTTTGGCGTCGTGATTATCTGTTGTCGTTGCGTGAGCGGCAGAGAAGGCTGAATAATTCGGACGCTATTCGGGCCCCGGAAAAGGACGAACTCGTTCTCGTCTTTGACGAGAATCTCCCCGATTAAAGTGGTCGTACGCAATTGTGGAGGGGGAGAGCCTGAGGAAGGCGGGTCAATAAAATCTGTTCAAGTGCGCCTTCCTTCAGGCCGAGTTACAAGAAGGGCCGTGAACCAGTTGTATCCGCTCGAGACGGCATACGAAGACTAAACACATAAGATAGGGAATCTAATCAGTTTTTTGTAGAGAACCAACAGCAATGGAGTCCTGGCGTAGAACCGAAAAGAAAGGAGAAACGTGGCGAAAGACCGAGGATGGAAAGTCGAAGAGGATCGTGGCGAACGACTCGTGGCGAACGATAGGCGAAAACTCGCGGGAATCGGCGGGAACGAAAGGTGAAAACTCGCGGAAACCGGCGGGAACGATAGGTGAAAATTCATGGCGCCTTGCGGATACGACGGGTGAGAGTTGCCGCGAATGGAAGAAAGAGAATAGTAACCCCTTCCTTTCTTCTAAGAATGGTTTGTAACTATCTGTTTTTTTTACACGCGGTTTGCCTTTTTCTTTCTTAAAATTTTAATTCTTCAATTTCTTAACTTACAATTCTTTATTTTCTTTACATTTCCTTTTCCTTTCTTTTTTTTAGATAAATCATCTGGTCCCAAACACCTCGAAACTAATATCCCCTTCACTACGGTAACCTTTCGGCTGAAAGCCCCATGTCCGTCCATGGGAAGGCGTGGCATGAGTGGCACGAAACCGTTTGGTCCGTAGTTAACTTTGGCCTCAACTAACATCTCCGAGGTGGGCGGGACTGTCGTAAACACGGTTTACGAATTCTTTTTTATATTCAAATTACTTTTTCTTCTCGCTTATTTTTTGGCATTGTGAAAAACTTTTGCCACTAATATATTTTTTCCTTTTTTCTTATTCAGTCGTGTTAAAAATTCTTGCTTTTGATTTATTTTCGCTGCTTTAATTGATTTCTCTGATTTTCGTTTCTCAGATTCCTGCTTCAGTTCTCGTTTGCTAATTTTCGATTGCTCGATTGGGTTTTTTCGCACTCGATTTTATTGACTTAATTTTGACTTTCCACATTGTTTAGTTTAATTCATATTATTTAATTTCTTGTTGATTCGCTCATTGGTATATTTAAATTTTCAGCTTAATAAACGTTGGTTTCTTTCTCACGTTTACTTTTTCTTTTGATTTTCGATCTCACGATCTTGCTAGTTCGTGACAGTTATTTTTTTCAAATGTCTGGTCACCAATTGTAATTTAAAATTTTTATAAAATACCATGCTTAAATATTAAACGTGAACTACATATTTTGTATATTCCAATTTATAAAATATAGAATGGCGAGCCGTCGGTCCGTATTAGTTAAATCATTGTGTTTTTTTCTTTATACTACTAATTTAGTTCTTCTTGCATTTTCTAAACGAAAATGTTCTTGGGAGGTAGGATTATATTTTTGCCTAAACATTAAGTTGCCTTTAAAGTATGAATATTGTTAAGTTACATGATTAATATAGATTATATAGAAAAAAGATAATAACAAAGAATTGCTATATAACAATTTATTAATTTATGTATATTTTTAAGAATTGTTTTGAATGGAATAAGGATGAAAGCATTATTAAAGTCCACATTCTTAGTCATACGCATGATGATATGGGGTGGATTAAAACGGTCGATGAATATTATACTGGAGGTTGAATACATATTAATAATATATAGGATATTAGTTTTGAAAAATAGTTAATTATACATATGTATAAAAAATTATTTAAATGAACAATTTTAAATACCAATGTGTATACTCATTTTTTTATTCAGAAAATCCTTTTAACTCTCCAGCCAGTGTACAATACATTTTTAATAATGTTATTTCTGAATTGCTCAACGATCCGAATAGAAAATTCGTTTACGCGGAAACAGGATTTCTCCAATTATACTTGGAGGATCATGGACCTAAAGAATTAGAGAAATTGCGTAAACTTATCACGGAAACTGGTTCGCATAGTTACCATTTTCAATAGTTTTAAGTTTATCATTCTTAAAGGGATGAACAGTGCCATCAATTTCTAATTACAAGCTAAATTTATGATTGAGCGAGACAAAAATATAAATTCAAAATAATTTCTCCAAAAATTTATTTTTGCATTTTCCGGTCAACTGGAGCTTATTGGTGGGGGTTGGGTGCAACCGGATGAGGCCGCGTCACACTATATCGAGCTCATCGATCAATACACGCTTGGTCTTCGTATTCTTAACGACACGTTCGGCGAGTGTGCCGTTCCCATTGTTGGTTGGCAGATTGATCCTTTCGGGCACAGCCGCGAGCATGCCAGTCTGCTGTCCCAGGTCTTTATTAAAACGAAATAATTACCTATAGATAAGATTTTGACAGTAACCAGGAAAAAATTTAGAGAATTAATTTTTTTTGTTTATTAACATTTTTTCAATGACATAATAGATGGGCTATAATTCTCTTTACTTTTCACGGCAACATCATCTTGAGTTGGACGCGCGAAAATTAAATAAGTCATTGGAATTTGAATGGAACACTTCCGATGACCTGGGTATGCATAATGATTTTTAAATGATAAATCTCTATTATTAAAATTAAAAACTGTAACTTATTTTTTCATCCCCTAGGGACAAGAATTTTCACTGGTACTTTTTCACGCGGGACCTACGCCCCGCCCGAGCAATTTTGCTTTGACGTGTTGTGCATTCATGAGCCCATAGTCGACAATCCTCGATTACAAGGCTATAACATATTGCAAATGGCAAATAATTTTACTAGCGTTGTTCGAGAACAGGTTTTTATTCAATTAATTTGCTATTAGTGAAATTAGAATCTTATATACTTTTTACTATATTTAGGTCTCTCATTTCAAACACAATCATGCATTAATAACGATGGGAGGCGATTTTCAATATTCCAATGCGAACACTTGGTTTACCAATTTGGAAAGACTCATGAAATACATCAATGCAAACAGCGTATTTATTTAAACCTTGTATAATCCATGTCTGGATTACATGGATTATATGAAATGCATTTAATAAAAATCAATATTGTTTAAAAACGATAAGCTATAATTTTATTATTTTATTAATTATAATAATTTAGTCGAAGTATAAGATGCAACTTTTTTACTCAACAATGTCTTGCTATACGCGCGCTATTCTAGAGACAGGAACAGAATGGCCCACTAGAAGTGGTGATTTTTTCCCTTACGCAACTCTTCCACAAGGTTATTGGACGGGTTACTTTACTAGCAAACCAAATTTAAAACACATCATTCGAGAATCATCGGCTCTCTTACAGGTTTTTGTTTTGTGTTTTTCTCTTTGATGCTAGAAAAAGATTTATGAGCTAAAATTTTTTAAAATTAAATCGTTTTAAGCTAATGCGCGAAATGAACGTTTTTGCTAAACGCCCAAAGTATTCCGTCGCCGAGGAAGAGATTTTGGAACGAGCCGTTTCGCTTAGCATGCATCACGATGCCGTCACGTAAGCTAATTTGAATGAATATATTAGATAATCTTTGCTTGCTTTTCGGGTATAGAAGAAAATGGAGGAAAAAAATTCTATGCTATATGTTTTATATTATGTTTTAGCGGAACATCGAAAGAGTACGTTTCAGCCGATTACGAACGCCGGCTATTTAATGCTCGAGACGTTGCAGAAGTGAGTATATTTTTATTTCTGAGCTAAATACTAAAAATTCTATTTGAATGAGGAAATAATGATTACTGCATACAAAAAATAAAAATTGAAAGTCTAACAAAAATTTATCAAGCTTACCAAATTTATTATTTTAGATTTGTATCTCATTAAATCTCCAATATATAAAAAATAATACATACAGGGTGACCACAAAGTTTTTGCACACACTTTTTTAATCATAACCTTTTTATTTAAAAAGATATTTTTACAAACAAACATTTAAATGAAAGCCAAAGAAATTTTATATAAGATCTTTTAAAAGATTTTCGAAATTTCCGCACTTAGCCACGCAAGACGCTTGCGGAAATTTTTGACGATGGTCGCTAGCGTTTTTTCGAAGATTTCGTCCCACGCTTTTTGTAAAGCGCGCTTTAAGGATTCAATTGAGCCTTGATTGCCTTTTGCTCCAGAATGGGCCAAATGACGAAATCCATCGGATTAAGGTAGGGCAAGTTGGACGGCCACAAACTCTTGTCCTGCAGGTTGATATTTTGCATTTTCCAAAAATTGACGGTGGAGCGCGCTGAATGCGCCGGCGCCCAGTCTTGTTGAAGAGTCCATCGCTTGTTTTTGAAATGTTGTTGGCTCCAAGGGACTACGACGTCTCTCAAAATGCGTTGCTGGTAGGTCTCGGCGTTAATTTTGACTTCACGAGCGGCGTATTGCCATTTTCGCAAATGCCCACACCATGATGGATATCGGAAAGTGGCGACGCTGAACCGGGTTCTTTTCAAAAAATTCATTGTTAATCTGAAAGAGCAGAAAATTCTGTACAAAACCTGTCAAATTTCGAAGAAGCTGGCAGTTGCTCTGACGATTTCGTTTCATACGATCATCCAAGTAATGACCCATTACCAGCTTATAGCTATGAAGCTTAAGCTTGATTCGGATCGATTCGCGCCCAATCTTCATTTTTTTAGCTAATTTTCTCAACGACTTACCAGAATTTCGATAAATTCGGCAACGCAAATTGTTTAGGTTCTCAGGAGTCGTAACGATACTCGGTCTTCCACTACGGCGTCTTTCAGCGGTCGTGCCCAACTACTTGTAACGCTCAATGGCGTAATAGATGGTTTGTCTGGAAATTCCCAGGTCCTTTGCGATGTTTGGCGCTGCTTTTCCCGTATTGAACAGTTGAGCGATCGCAATTCACTTGTCCTTCAAACTCATTTTTTCGAAAAGTAAAATCGATAGCGAAAAACAAATAAACATAGTTTGTACAGAATTTTACGCGCTACAAAATAGAGTATAACATAATGATACGTTATACCAAAAACTGTACTAAAATTTAAATTGAAAAAATGTGTGCAAGGACCTTGTGGTCACTCTGTATGATAATATAGATGAAAATTTTTTACCTAATTGGTTTTTCATTTAAACATATGATTAATTTATTCTCAATAAATTCATTTTTTGGAATTATCCATATTTTAAAAATTTCAGACAGCCATCAACGAAGCGTTTCGAGTTCTTGCTAGGAAAAACGATTCGTCAACAATGCCTCCTCGACAAGTTTTTTGTCATTTACTGAATGAGACGGTTTGCAGCGCGACTACGTAAATTTTATTCTGCAGTTGAAATCTTTTTTTAACCATTTTATAAAATTCTCATTAAAGACAAAACAACTCTTTCGTTATCACGCTTTTTAATGGATATTCCCGTCCAATGAAGTCATTTCTCGTTCGAATTCCATACAATTTGAAAGAAGCAGTTGTCTACGATTTCAATAAACAAGAGATTCCAATTGTTGTAAGTTAAAAAGTTTAACTTGCTATGAAGTTAAAAAACTCAAAGTTAAATATTCCAACTAATAAGCGCCGAGTTTTATAAATATTTTTGTTATGACGGAGTCATAAGAAGAAATTCTAAGTATGTGATCAAGGTCCGTGTGTAGCTCAGTCGGTTAAGCGTTGGTCGCAGGTTCAAGTCCTGCCATGGAAGCCACCTTTTTCACATACACAACAATTTGGCGATCAGGATGAGATGGCGCGTCAAGCGTCTCGAACTCCGTGCCGCTGAGTAGCGCCGTAAGCCGGTATTTGGCCGGGAAGTTAGTGGTCAGCTTCCCTTAGGCCGCGCGTAAAATGTGTTCCAAGCATAAGTCCGGATTTTCTATTCCAAAAACCACTCCGGCAGTTGGTCGTGCAATTCTATTATGCGTAAAAATGCTTGTATTTCAATGTATTGCCATTGGTGTGGTCGCAGGTTCAAGTCCTGCCACGGAAGTCACCTTTTTCACATACACAACAATTTTTAAATTAGATTTCTCCATCAATTTCTCCCGGAGACCAACTACAATATCAAAAGTTGCGATCGAAATACGAGCTTTCATTTATTGTTGATATTCCACCATTTGGTTTCAGCTCTTATTTTATTCATACTATGTAATTGTTTACAAACATTTATAGATATATTTTAAATTTTCTCGTATTTAATTTCAGTCCAGAAGCATTGCCAAATAAAGAATCACCGCAAATGTATTCTCAGAATCAGAATCAGGACATTTTCATTTCAAATGATGTAAAAAAGTTTTTTTCTTCAAAAATATCGGTTTAAGAAATTTTCTAAACTGTTTTAGTTGATCACTTTGGAATTTGATTCAAATAGCGGACTGTTAAAAAACTTTAAAGACAACCGACGTGAAATTTCGCTTCCATTAAGTCAAAATTTCTATTTTTACGAAGGCTCCATTTCGTCGGGAGCTTATATTTTTAGTCCTATGGGAAACGAAGCAATTTTAATGACTAAAAAGGCGACAATTGTAAATATCGTTAAGGTACCATCACAAATTTTAATTTGAGCTTATAAATTATAACCTGCGTCTATTCAAGCAAATTTCTTATTTTCTTATACTGATAAAAATTCTCGCCATTGTGTATCCGTAAATTAACGAATATACAAATTTTTCAGAATAAAATCTATCAAGAAGTTTATCAACAATTCTCTCCATATGTCTCACAAGTCATTCGCCTATGGGCAAATAAAACCTTTGTAGAATTTGATTATATCGTTGGGCCTCTTCCAAAAAATGAAAGTTGCCTGCAAACTCATGAAATTATTACACGTTATAAGTTGGATAATTTCAATTCCAATGGCCAATTTAAAACAGACGCCAACGGTCGTCAATTAATTACGCGCCGGTAATCTTTATCAATAATTATTTAAATGTTTTTTTCGTTGAATTTAGGCGTAATTATGCGGCAGATTACTCCTTCGATTATGCCAATAATATTACCGGCAATTGTAAGCAATTAATATAACTGACAGCGTTAAAAAATATGTTCAATTATATTTAGACTATCCTGTCAATAGCCGCATACTAATCGAGGATGACAAAAATCGTTTCACTATATTGACAGATCGATCGCAAGGCGGCTCAAGTCTCAAGGACGGGGAAATTGAACTTATGGTAGAATATAGACCATTTTTCAAAAAATGATCTATTTTTTGTTTTAAGTTACATCGACGCGCCTTTAACGATGACCATTTGGGCGTCGATGAAAATCTAGACGAACCCGGCGAAGATGAACGTGGACTTGTTATTCGCGGCAGCCACAGGCTAGTCATCGAAAACGTGAATGAGACGCCTACTCATAGGGCGATGGCTTTTGAAATATATCATAAGCCGAAAATCGCATTTGTTTCTTTAACGGACGAGAATTTTAATGAGAACATGAATAACTATCATAAAAATTTCAATACATGGGTGAGAGCATATTAATCATGATTATTTACACATGAATTTTTTAAAAATTAATATTGGTATCTGATTTTTTTAAGTTTACGTTTAATTTGTGTCCTTAATTTACCATTATAATAGAAACAAAAATCTAAATTTTATTTACAATGAAAGATTATAATGCTGCTGTACTTTTTGCAGTATTCCTATTTACGCACAGATGGAACAACATTACATAACTTACCTCAACAATTAAACATTCTCACCTTAAAATGGCTTTCGAAAAATGAACTACTTCTGCGATTGGAACATTTTTATCAAAACGGCGAAGATTCGCTCATGTCAAAAAATGTTGAATTTGACATTGAGGTTTAAACTTTAATTTATTATCATCTTTATTAGAAACGAATTGGGAATTGTTATATATTAGAATTTAAGTAAAAAAGTTTTTTCATCAAACATTTTTCCGTATATCAAGTATTAATGAATTAAAAACTGTTATGGTATTATTTTCACATAAATAGAGTATTTTGTAGGCACATATTAATTATTCACTTCTTTGAAATTAAAAAAGCATAGAAAATTTAAAAAAGCTATTTGTACTTATCAAATTAAAAATTGAACAATCTTCCAAATATCTTTGTTTAATCACAAAATATGTACATTTACTACAATTCAGAAACTATTTGGTGATAAAATAAAAGTAATAGCGAAAGAGGAATTGATGTTGGCAGCCGATCGCTACACGGTAAAGACATAAATTTGCATTGTATGCAGTGATTTCAGCAAATAATAGCATGAAAATTAAGGATAAAAATCGTTTGTCGAAGTCACACACTAAGTGGATTGAAAAATGGAAAAGACAAAAGCACTTGCGGCTTGAAAAAAACAAAACGACAGATCCGAAATTGTCAAATTCTTATACCAAGATGAATAAAACAAATGGCGGTATGAAGTTTACATATTATTAGATATTATTATTTATAAATGCCTGTAAGACATTGCGGAAATTACTTTTTAGTCAATCTAATATTGAAAACAACGCGAATTCTTAACTTATACTTTGATCGCCCAAATTGTTTTCTTTATTTAATTTTTATCACTGATATCAATCCCACTTGCTTCATACCATTAATTACGCCAATCAAATATAATATCACCAAAACGCGTAATGGAAAAAAATAGTGACTTAACGAACAATTTTTTACATCAGAAAGAGCAGAATACGAAAATAACAAAAAAAATTGTGCGCTTTTGGACTCATTACATTACATGAAAAGTACTTGTGCCTTCTTGTTATGCGTAATCTCAAAAACGAAATGCTTTTGGGTGTGATTTTTCAAAGAGACTTCAAACAAATGTTTTTTTAGTTTAGAAAATAATGTCATGAAAATTTAATTTTAAAATTTCCACGAATAAATTTAAAATGTATTCTATGATTTCGAAAAAAATAAACTTTTTTCAGATTTAATCGTGACAATGAAGCCGATGCAAATTCGAACCTTCAAACTAAAGGTCATTTAATCAATAAATGATAATGAATTGCTAGGCAGACATAGCGGCTATTGCATGCATATCAATATATTAAAGCATAATATCCATTAAATTTTTATTTTAAAACGTTAAAGATATTATTTATAATATTTTTAAAGGTATTATTTATATTACCTTTAAATAATAAATAAATTTTAAATATTTTTTAATAGTTATTACACTGTATATTATAATTTTTATGAGCGCAAATGAATTTTTAATTTTTCAAATATATATATACATGCGCACGCACTCCACGTTAAAAGTGATGATAGTGGCGTTATGTATAAAATTATTTTTTATAATTTATCTGTTATACTTTTTTAGTAAAATCAACTATATTAATTTTGCTTTAATATAAAGAGTGTATGCACAAAAGAAAGCCAATAAAATTCTGAATCGAATGACTATAAACTTGCAACATCACATGCAAAAATTTTACTCCAATTTTTGCCTTTTCTATTATGCCTACTTTTCTCACTTAATGTAAAAACTATTTTTGCATTCAAATTAGAATCCAAAATGAAAAATCGGCTTCATAGATCTTGTTCCCCGTCCTTTGTTCTATAAGTTGGTAAAATTTCAGACCAATTGAATGCCTAGTGTTATTGTAAAATACGTTTTACTGAAATTTCAGTGTTTTGTAAATTTTCAGTTTTTCAGATAAAAAGTAAATTAAGGGAAAGAAAGGGGAAAGTTAGAATGGAAAAGCCCGAGCAAATGATAGCTGAAAATGAAGCAAAAAATCGCAAATCGGATGAAGCCGCTCCGACATCATGTGTCGACTCTGTGCCCCCGATTTCGTCGTCCAACCAAGCATCCACTTCGGGAGTCATTTCCACGAAGGTGAGTATTTCTAATAAATTGAATTTGGAAAGTCAAAAATAGAATTTGCTATGTTGTTTGCCATATATTTCTCTGTATGTGGGTAAAGTTTGAGATCGATTGCTCTGTTAGAAAAAAAGTTGCTCTGACGGAAGTGGACCTAGGTCGAATTTTTCAATTTTTGATTTTTCAGATAATCAGAAGCGATCTTTAATTTAGAGCAATGGGCTGTGGCCGCCAGCTTAAAAGACGCAAATCTAGACAACTTTTACAGCGACATCGAAAAACTGTCTAATGAATGGCGTTTTGCTCAACTACCTGTAATTAACAAGTTACACCTGATTGAGGCGCACCTCGCCGATTTCGTCAAAAATCATCGGTCGTGGGGATTATACAGCGAGCAAGGTTGTGAAGCGCTGCATCACAGCGCTAACACTGCGATATTGAAGTGCTTCGGCGCTAACGCAGAAAAGCGCCTTTCATTCTTCATGCAACAACAGCTCATCACGGCCTTCACAAATGCAACTGAGTTTGCGCCAAAACGACGTTCTTGCAGCGTGACGCCCGAAGAAGAAGAGCCTATGTTCTTTGACGGCGAGATAAATTTAGAGCACGACGAAATTGTCGAATGGTACGCTGATGACGAGTAAACGATTTGTTAAACATGTTTTGATATCAATTTTTTGTTATTGCCATTTTGTTTGTTATTGCCATTTTGTTTAAATAAAATTTCGAAAAATGGCGTATATCTAAATTTATTTATCTGTTGAGACATCCATGCGATGGTCGAATTCTTATCAAATTTCTCCTAAAAATTTTAATGTAAAATAAGTGTTTTTCGTCTTTTTATAAATAGGACCGGTCCTGAACCTAAAATAGGGTCTTGAAAAGGTTCTATAAAAATCGTTATAGAAAGAGCGTCTTCGAAAACCATCCAAGGCAAAAATTTTAACTCGCTCAGAAAAGTTTCTAATTTAGAACGTTTTGGACCCTAAAGAGGATTCCGGAGACCCTGAAACAAAAAATAAACTACAAAAAAGTAATTGTCATAAAATTCTGAGCCGAATATACTATCTTATCAATAAAAAAACCAGGACCGGTCCTGATCCTAAAATAGGGTCTTAGAGGGGTGCTATAAAAAATCTGTCCAATAGAATCGAAAGAGCGTCCTTGAAAACCCCTAATGCAAAATTTTCAGCTCGCTAGGGGCAGTAACGTGAGCTCTAGAATCTATCAACACTTTTCCTATAGAGTGAACGTGGAGTGCGATGATAAGTGCAAAAGGGGAAAAATAAATCAAAGTATATGAACTCTATTTCTTAATATTCGTAGTACTAATCGTCACATTCATCGCCATGTTGGAAAAAAATACAAAATAAAAACATGCAATAAAATCGAAAATTGGATATGTAAATGCTAATTTTAATATTTATTTTAATAATAATAATACTCATATTTTAATCTTGCATTTTATATTGAAAAGAAAAGTATATGAAGTAAACAAATAATATTGAGTACATAAAACCGTTGCTAAAATACATGTAAATGAAAATGAATACATTTAAAAAGACATTGTTATGAATAATTTATTATTTTTTAAATTAATGAAAAATTTGTATTTTTAAACTTTAAGAAATTTCAGGTTATAGCTGACATTTTAAAATAAATTTCGAACAAAATTTAAAATTAATTGCTTTGTCATGCAATTATTTATCTACATATAAAAGTATTTGTTAATTTAATTAATGTCAAACATTGACTTTTTTTAAATTGAAAATATCTATTTCTGGAATTTTGTATATGTGCATTAAAATTTAAAGTTATTTAGAAAAAATAATTGAAACTGATAAAATCGCTTAACTGCGAATTTAAAAAATATTATAAATGCACCTACACGTACATATGTACTTACATATATGATACGACGGTGAGCTAGAACGTCGAAAAAAGTTGTTTACTTCAAAAATTTCCAACATACGATTTGTTCAATCATTTAGAATTGCATCCACACGCTTTCGTTATTTGTCAATTTTTTTCCGCGAAGCACTGCTTGTTTATTTTGTCTCTTTCATTGTCGGAGAAATTGAGTTAAAAGTCTTACTCTTTTATTATTGTTTCCTCTTTTCCATTCTTACCCTTTTACTATTGGAATTAATGTAATAGCTCTCAAATTGCAAACGAACACACACACACGCACACACACACACACGCACACACACACACATACACACACGCACACACACACACACATACACACGCACACACACACGCACACACACACACACACACACACAAATATACACTATAAAATTTAAATGGACGAACAATCATAATTTATGCCGTAAATAATTATGTTAGGTAACACATAAAAGGGCGTTCGACGCGCGATCGCAAACACAAACTAGTAAGTGTTGTTATGTTTATTCGTTTTGTATTAAAATTTCAATTTTGTTAGTGTTTTATCTAATTATTAGCGTAAAATTTTTGATTTTTACTTGATAATACGCACATACATATGATTACATATTTCCTAATGTTTAAGGCATGTGTATAAACAATAAACTATACGTGAAAACTTGTTTTTATTCATTATGCAATTAGGTTATTGTTTTTGACGCGACATAAATATACCATCATGTAAATGCTTTTTTGTAAATTGATGCGTTCTATTGTATTATGATCGCAAATTCGTGTATATAAAATGCAGACGTTCGTCATTTTTTTCGGAATGTTATATTGTTCTTTATAATTAACGATAATCTTTTTAGACTATCATCCTATTTTATTCATTATATTTATAAAACAAATGCTTAAATTTTTATACATTGCTATTTGATTTATAATAACAGAATGAAATTCGAACATTTTTTTAAAATTTGCCTTATACAGTAACTTAGTAGTTAAAATCCTTTAAAATTTATGTCATATTACTGGGTCTTACTAATATGTTTACAAATAAAAAATTTTAATTATTGTTTTTTTATGAGAACTTTCATTTTTAGCAATTTTCTATGATGTGTATTTTTTGGTTCCTTTTATAAATCGTGTTTTTAAATGCTGTGAAGAAACGAATTAATTGATATAAAAAGAAAATATTGCGTTGGTGCATAATTATGGAACGTTTTTTTAAAATATTTTTATTCAACAAAAACAATAATAAAATATAACAAAAAATGATTATTCGAAATTGTAATTAAAAATGAGTATTGAAAATCATGTAAAATACGATTTGCGATTCACTATCTTATCATATCTATATTTATATCTATATTCACAATCATATGTATATTCACTATCTTATGCTCTACCACTTCGATAAAGGTGGGAAAACATAGCCATTTCGGGATCTAATTATTAAGCCTAAAAAAGCAAAAAAATTAATTCTAAAAATGTTGCTTTAAAAAGTACATTTTTATTGCCACTTTTCAATTCTGATATATATCTCAATAAATATAAATTTTTGCTCCAAAAATAGAATTATTACAAATATTTTTTGTATCATAATATTCTCAAGAAAACACTCTTTCAGATATTTTACAAAAACTTTTATTAGATCCAAAAAATAGTCGTTCCATAAAAAAGGAAAAATACTTTGTTTACAATTTTTCAATTATTATTACAATTAAAGTTATTCGATTTTATTTAAGTATTTAATTATTATTAAGTTATAAAGTTTATATAATATATGTATTTTGGAATTACTACTTTGGATTTTTGCATATTTATCTACTTGGTAATTTTCATTAATCTTTGTAAAATACGATTTGCGATCCTTTTAGTTAGAATTTTATTTTCAAAAATTTATTCAAATTCAAAATAGCATACATAACATGTTATTGTGAATTGAGCAACGGGATTGCATTAAAAACCAGGAAATTATCGAGAGTGTAAACGCACAAAGAAGACACACAAAATAAACAACTTTATAGACCACAAGCGCCATACGCATCATTCAAAACGTATGCACACTAAACGCTACAATACAACGCCCTTTATTCTTGCCCTTTTTCACTTTTACAACATTAATTTTTTTTCATTTTTCGCTAGAATAATTTTTTCCTTCTTTATTTGTCAGTTTGTCGTGCACCATATGGGATATATATATATATATATATTTCTCGAAATCTCTTCATGAAACTCACATGAATGTGTCGATGTTTGTTGCACACACATATATTATTAAAGAGTGCGAAAGATGCTGAATTTAATAAAGGAAAAGAATTTTTTTGCGTTTACGAACGGTTTATTTCTTTCATATGACTTCTTTCGGTGTTCTCTTAGCATTACACAATCTCGCATCTAGTTTTGCTAAAATTTTTTATTTTTACCGGTGATTACGATTTTAAAATACAATGGATGTTTAACGTGATGTTACGTATGATATACATAAATAGAAAATGAAACATTAAACTGTATACAATAGATAGATAGTGAACTATACATTCATTTTTTTATTATTGCATATTAAACATACTTGATGATTTTTACACGTATTTGTTGCAAACTCAATGAAAAAAACAAGCAGTGTTTTTTTCTTTTTTTAATCATTAGGCTTAAAAAAATTTTAAAAAAATAGATGAAAAATTTCATATGTAAGTATTCTTTTATTAATATGATAAATACATCTATTTTTCCGTTATTTTTTTTCATTTTAATAAATATTTTCGATTTATTTTTTATAAAAATATAAAATTTTCTAATTTTTTACACTTGTACTCAAGTTTTTACCACCATATTATTTAATTGAAAAATTATTATTCAAATATATAATCGATAGTTTAAAAACAATTTTGACTACAAATTGTCCAATTTCAAAAATCATGAAAGGTTCATTGCAATTTTTTATGACAATGTTCATAGCCAACTTTAGTAATTTTTATGTACAATTTTATGACTTATGATATATTTACCTACTTTTTTAAATTTTACATTTATTCCATTTATAAAAACTTTATATTTTATTGATCTTTTTTGCCGTCATACTTTTCGCTCGTTTTGCTTTGTACTTTTAATTTGTTGCACTTTTTTATAAGTAATGAGGAATATTTTTTTTCTGATAATTGATTGGGACATTCACTAATGTTGCCTTTATGTCTTATGTTATATTTGAAAAAGGCATATGCCAATTATATATGCATAGAGCGAATACAAGATGCATAAACATACAATTTATTCATTACCGATTCTAAATCTTCTTTAATTTTTTTAATGGATATGTTCTAGTCATATTTGAATTCTTGAACTAACAATAAGTAAGATTAGGTAATTATAAATTTAATTTTTTATGCAGTTTTTATTTTTCTTTTATTGTTTGTTTCTACACTTTACTGAAAACTCAAGTTAAAAATATCAAGAAAAATTTAGAGTTCAAACCACAAATATAGACACAACATACATATAACGTCAGAGTAATACTTATTACATTTCTAAATTATGTTTTATTTTATAACGAGAAACAAATAAAAAAAACCATTCATGTATAAATACAAATGACTGTATTATAATTTACCCTAAGTTCGGGATGATAAGCCGCCCCCATGCATAAGCCGCTGCTTGGCGAAGTGTAAAAAATTGAATTCACTTTTTTTTCAATTTTGTTACAATTGATGAAATTTTTTGTTTGTTAGATATTTTTTCGTTTATATTATTAAGTTTTCATTTTTAGCGTATTTTTTATGTATCAAAATCGAAAATCATACACTGCAGAATTCAAATTGCGTGCGGTTTCTTCCGCCGAGAAAAATGGAAACGACCCATCAGACGCGGTGAATCAATCATTATTGATATATGATTCTGCGCGCTGTCATCTCACCGCTGGTGCTAAATCAACGATACAAGAGCACTCTAAGATCGCGATTATTCCAGGCGGGCTGACGAAAATACTCCAACCTTTAGACGTTACAATAAACAAGTCATTTAAAAATCGACTTCGTCTCAAATGGGAAAAATGGATAGTCGACGAGGCCACACATACTTACACGGCCGGCGGGCGTATGCGTCGAGCATCTTATTATCGAATCTGCTCATGGATTCTCGACAGTTTCAATGAAGTGCCTCAAGAATGCGTGCAAAATGGATTTCGACGCGCCTTGGAAGAAGGCGCGCCGATTTTACAAGAACCAGATCACGAAGAAACTGTGGAACTAGAGCAAGAAGAACAAGAAATCTTGGAGGAGGAGGAGGAGGAGGCTGAAATTGTAGCTGAAGCTCTGCCCGAGAAATTTTATAATTTGTTTGAAAGTTTTCATTTTGTTTCTGATGAAAATTTTAATGGATTTTAATTCTATTATAACAACAAGTTCTTTAAATAAATTATTTTTGCTTTTGAAACACAAAAAATAAAACTCGAAAATGTTTGATAAATTTTAGAAAATATTGCAAAAAATTTCAAATTTATTAAGAAGTGAAATTCGCTTCGGGACGAGTTTGTTCTATAAGCCGCGGCTTATCATCCCGAACTTAGGGTATATTTTTTTTTATTTTATAATTTTTTAAATATTCCAAAGTTCGAACTTTTACTAATTTGGTTTTAAATTTTCAAACATTTCTCTTTTCTCTTTTCTTTTATAACAATTATTATTGAATTTAGTAATGGATCTTTTTTCTTTTTATACATACATATATATGTGCATGTGGTTCCACGATTTCTCATTTGTTGCTCCATTTTAGTAAACAAAATATTTAAACAAGTAGGTAGTTAAATTTCAAAATAACACAGATGCGCTTGTTTACGATTTGAAAGAATGATTTTTAAAATCTTCTTTATTTATTTTTTCTAATAAAGTATGCATGCACAAACAGTTAGTATTGTACATGAAGCATTCATGGACAATGTACAAATAAATAAAGAATTTGCTTTGCTGGGAAAAAACACATTTTTCATACTATTAGTTATTAGTATTTTGCATTTAATGATCTATTTTTTGCAGATTTAAATTGCTTATATATTTTTACGAATATTTTTATAATTTCGCAATAAAAACAAAGTTTTATTTAATTATTTTAATTGAATTGTGAAATTTAGATAATATTTTTTATTCCGTGTTACATTTCAATATTTTACTCGTTTTTAAAAATAAATTGTAACAGAATGAAAACTAACTCAAAATTCAAAAATTTCTTGAACGTCCACTTTTATACTCTACATAATTTTTTTTAATTAATTTATTTTTTCCTTTTCTAGGTTACTGAAATTTTTTTGTAAATGCATTTGAAATCATGTTATCAATCAAAACTGACTTGTTATAATAAAACTTTCAATGATTTATTTAGTCATATATTATTTTTATGGCAATACCACAATATTGTAAATTTTTTGACAATTTTACGCTTAATCAATCACAAACTGGTCACAAACACGATTGTAAGTTTTTTAAGTCTTATTTCAGTTAAAAAATTTAAATTAATTTTGGCTAAATTTTATTTAAAGTTTAAAAAATTTAAATTAATTTAACATTAATTTAATTTGTTTAAGGCATATATCTTGTAATTTGCTGAAATTGAGATAAAAAATTTAAATTAATTTTAGCTAAATTTTATTTAAAGTTTAAAAAATTTAAATTAATTTAACATTAATTTAATTTATTTAAGGCATACATCTTGTAATCCGCTGAAATTGAGTTAAAAAATTTAAATTAATTTTGGCTAAATTTTATTTAAAGTGATTTTAGCGGATTATGAATTTTAGCTACAAAATGTATGCCTTAAATAAATTAAATTAATGTTAAATAAAAATCTCAAACATCTTATTTATTTAAGGCAAATAATACTAATTTCTGAAACAATAAAGATATTATATTAATAAAATTTAAAATTCGTTTTTAAAAAATAAATTTTGTGTTTAAAATCAATTTTTTACATATAATATTTTGAAAATTATTTAATTGTTTTTTACTCCATTACATATTTTTGCACTTTTTTATTTTTCTTTCTTTTCTTTTTTACATACTTTTTTATTTTTATTCTGTTAATTATTAATAGTCATCTAGTCTTTTCAGGGACTTTTACTCCTCCCCTCTCCTTCTCCCTTCCTCGTCACGGTGTTATTTACAATTATCTGTTATATCGTATGTATGTATGGCTTTTTTTGTTTTGAATGTTTTGCACTTTTTGAATTTGCGAAACAGAATTTTTTTATTATTTTCACTAAATTTATTGATTTTTAATGGATTTTCAATGAATTTTATAACTTAAAAAAGCCATCATAGTACTTTGTTTCTAAATTTGATTTACATGTTATTGTTATCAAAAACAATAATATTGCACTTTATATGTTTGACACTTTGTTTTAGCATACATATTATCAAATTTTTGTTTAAACATATTTTCTTTATAATTGACACGATGGCAATTTCCGAGTCTATTACGGACATTACAAATTTGCCATCTACATCGACTACAAATGTAATAAATAACAGGCAGCCATCTTCCATTTGCATAAAGCACGTCTCATGTCCAGAAAAGGTTTTTGTAAATGATAAACACAAATTTCAAAATCTGAATTCAATGTCTAATAATGTCGAGCAAAATTGTTGTGAAGGAATGGTAGATGTTTACTTTCAAAATGAGGTAATTAACACATTTTTAAACAAAAATAAAATATTATACATAAAAATATACATAAAAATGGATAAATATTTTCTATTTAATTTTTTATAGAAATGTAAAAGACGTTATTTTGCTCTACTAAAAAGACGTACATTTGAATTGCATCAGTCCAAAAAGAGCAAGTTAAAAAATAGAAAGGCCAGCTATATTGTAGATCTATCAAGCTGCTTTAATGTATCAATAGTGTTACAGGTTCGTCAAGTTAAAACGTTTAAAAAATATTAAAGAGTTAAGAAACATAAATTTCAGAAAAGAAGAAATCATTTTTGAAATTTATATGCTAAATTCAAATATGCAAAAAAGTTTTCTAATAATTAAAAAAATTAAATTTATAAAGTTAAATTAAATTGTAGTTTTATGGAAAGTTTGGTGAATGCGTTTCTCTCATGACTCCTGATGAAACGTTGCTCTTCCGCGGCGACGACATAAAGCAGACGATTCGATGGCGCGATAAAACACTTACATCGCTAATCGCAGCGAGAGCTATTCGTCTCGGTCGACCGGTTCTTCAACGCGAATTTTTCGATAATTAATTTTTTTTTGTTTTTTGATATTAAACAGTCAACAATATAAAATATTTAAACAACTATGCAAAATATTTAAAAAAGTATCTGACTTAGTTTTCGCTAATTTAAATTGAAGTATTGTTCAAATTTGAAAATTTAAAAATAACATTTTAGTGAGTGCATGGGATATAATTGTATGTGCGAATCCAACTGTTAAATCACACGTTTGGAAGAAATTGAAAAACTATTGCACATTAGAACCACAGTTAACTAATAAAAAACATCGTTTATGTGTTTATTCACATGCGGTATTATTATGTAAATGTAATATTATACCGGACAACAGTAACAGTAACAGTAATTATCTTCCGCCGTTGGCTAAACAACATTATATTGAATTGGATGTGAGTATTTAGAAATAAAAAACAAGGATACAAACTATAAAATATATTTGTTTCAATTTCCTACATATTTTTTCGATTATTTTTAATTTCCGATCTTTAATTTAAATAAATGATTTACTTACAGTACAAGCAAATAAAAGAATACGGATGTATCGGGAAGTATTTTGTTCTTCGTGTGGGAGATTCTCATGCTTTGTGGATTCAGTGTAGCCCAGCACGTAGGTTTTAAATTTTGGACTTTAGAATTATATAAAAAAAATATCTAAAGGAATTTTAATAAAATAATATAATTAAATATAATTTTGTTGCTTATTAAATTATATCAAACAAAAACAAATTTCGTAATTTCATTCACACTCAATTAAATGAAAACTATTTTTTTATAAAATATTGTATATTAGGCCTAATTATAATATAATTCATTTTAGCATGCAATTTAAACGAAGCAGCAACAGATATTTGTAGGATATTGGACGTTATTATTGACAGGAATAAAAAGGAAAGAGATCGACTTTTAATGTCGTATGTTTTTAGCCTAATATCAAGCCTTTTTGTACCTATTTGAAATATTGATATTACCTTCATTCTGCGCATGGATTTTCTTCAATCAACTTCAAATATGTACTCTACATATTATTTTTTAATGTTTTATCAAGTCTTTCATAACTAGTGCTGTAACTTGGCTTTATAAATGGCTCTGGCCCTATAAATGGCTCCGATCATTTGGAGCCATTTATATCTTAATGGCTGACAATTTATGGGGTCATCTGGCTTTTTCTGGCTTTAGCTTTTTTTAAAGAGCTAAAAGAGTCGCTGGTGACTCGCGGCTTAGGAGTTAATCTTGAGCCAAGTCACAACACTACTCAAGACCATTTTACAATAATGTCATAAATGCTAAGTTTTTAATTATCTTCCAAAACCTCCAAGTTATACGCCTGAAATTGGAGTACAAATGCACGAACATGTCATGAAACAAAAAAATACTTTCATACAATAGCAAATAAGTTCCATTTTTAAGATGCAAATAAGCTCAACTTTCCAAAATTTTCATTTATCATTTAAATATTTTTAAATCGATCTTTAGTTCTCGTGCACCATTCAATGAAAATTCGAGATTAATAGAAAATGAGGAAAGTGATGGAACTTTACGAGCCTGTGGAATCAGCGATAAAAGTATTGGTTTATCTCCTCCCAACACATCAAAACGACATGATTGCATAACAAAATATAGTACGGCAACGTGTCGAAATAGTGTCTCCGCAAATGGAAGCACAAACAGCATTAAGAATAATGATACTAATAATTGTTTGCTCAAATTTCAAAATAATAGTAAGCAATTTTTCGTAAAACAATACAGACTTTATTCATGTTTAAATATTGAGTATTTATAATTTAAAAAAACATTCAATTTTTCATAAAACTTTTAGATAAGCAAAATGATACCATTCGAAAATCCATGTCGTTGAATCTCAACACCGCACAAATTCACGAATCAATGGATCAAAAATATTTAAATAAAAAAGTGCCTAGTAAAATGAAGCAGTGTTCATCGATGAATTGTCTACGGACAAATTTCTTAGTAAATAATGTTTTCAACATGAATAATGTTGAAAACAAACCAACAGCAACTATTGTATATCATTCGTTTATGGATTCAAAAAATACATTACCTAATTCACCGATTTCTTCTGCATTAAAAAGAAGCTGGCGCTATATCTTACGAAAATATGGGTGTAAGTGCTTTTCTTGGTGAGTGTGTTAGCAAAAATATGTCCACATCATCATCGATTTCCACGGGTGCACATTTGTTCAGCTCCCTATCGGCAGATGCCTCGTCCTCAAATTCCTACTCTGTTTGCGCTACAACAACGTCATCACATTGTTCACCGTATCAAGGGCGTACAGTAAGCTGTACCGCACGTACAACTTGCCCAGTCGTTGAGGAAAACAATGTGTCAACATCCTCCGGCTGTGAGAATGCCAAAAGTAGTTTGGGTTCAATTATTGATAGGGCGTCGCGCTCTTCGTCTGGCAGTGGTGCTTTCTGTTCAGTGCCATTGAAATGTCGTAAGCATTCTATTTTTTAATGTTTTTATCTAAAATATACAATTTACAATTATGTAAGTGTCGAAAAATATAGGTGAAAATTATGATGACCTATATGCAAGCGACAGTGCAGATAGTTGTTATTCGTCGATTGCAAATGGACATCTTGATCCAAGGTTTTTTATTTTAATATTTTAACCAAAAATTAAAAAATATTTTTGTTTAAAATTTTCAATTTTTCAGAACATTGTCTTTTTCTTCGGCAACATTTCGACCAATTATTCAATACCATCATGGATGTTCAACATTAATAAAAAATGAAGTAAACAATAAAGAATTCTCATCTTCTACTCATAACAACAATTATGTTCAATGTAAAGAGTTGGAAAAAGATTCTGAAAAGATGTTAGTAGATGATAATGAGAAAGCATCTGCACCTACGTCACCAAAAATCAAAATTCACGATTCGCCATTAGCTAAAGGTGCTCGTTACACAGCAAAATGCAATGACAATACCGACCAGATACAAGTACTTGAGTCGATTATTATCGAAAAAAATCACAATAGCTCAAATAATACTCTAAACGACAAAAATGAAGGAATTCAATTGCTTGAAGAGACACGTCGTCGAACGCTATCGCTTGGCAATTCTTCGTGGTTAGCGTAAGCACTTATTTTCAGTATTATTTTCAGCACTAAAGCGCTATTTTCTGTCCGTATGTATGTCCGTATGTCCGTCACGAAAATGTCCGAACGCTTTTTGAGGCCTTTCCGGTCTTTAATTCGAAAAATTTTCAAGACTGGAACTACTAAATCAGAGTCGGAGATGCCAAAGTTGAAGTTCGTTTTTTGATTCGATCTCTCTGGGATCCTACAGCGGGTCCAATGTATGTCCAAATGTATTTCCGTTACGAAAATGTCCGCAACAAAATATTTTTTCGAGATTAAAGTAAAATATATGGTAATTGGGTGTGAGGAATCCAAAAATCGAGGTAACTTTTTAAAGGCATATTTGCTATCTAAGATCCCAAGCACTTCAAATATTTTTCGGTGGAACGTACAGAGCACTTTTACTTATAAAATATAATAGTTTATGTTTGCCACGTAAGTGGCGGCGCATTTCTTGTTTTAATTTTAAAAAATTTATCTTAATACTTTAAAAAATTTATCTTAATACTAATAAAGCAGTCAAAAAAATTTCAAAATTTTGTTATAATGCTTCTATATATAAAAAAACCCATAGATTTAAAGTATAAAATTTGGATACTCATTTTTACATTGAACAAATATTCAAATATCAACGCTTTCAGGAAAAAGTTATTTCCAAAACGAAAGACTTCAAAAACCTTAAGTCAAATATCGAAAACATGTAAAAACGGTAATTTTATAATATATTTAATTAATAAAAAACTATAAATTTATATGTACATGTATGTATGCATATATCTAATTTAAAAAATTTAACCCAGCTAACAAGAGAAAATAAATTTAAAAGCTTAAATATTAGCATATAATTGAGTAATTGCGTCATTTTATTATTTATTTTAATCACTTTTTTGTTTTGTAAACAATGAATTGGTTCCATTTAGTCGGAATCCAAATAAAGAAATTAATTATTTACCTTCACTAAAAATGTTTCCAATCTTATTTTTAATTAAATTAAATACTGGAATTTAAATGGTATTTAAAATAAAAACGGATAAACACTCTTCAGATCGTACTACTGAAACATATAATGGTGGAATTATGCTGGGTGATTTGACTTATCCGTCCGCATTATCACGTTCATCACATTTTGAAAATGGCGCGGTTGGTGCCACACCAGCAAACATGCGTCGTTTAAGTTGGCGAAGCACCGAGGGCAGTATTCACTCCACGTCGACAACAATGATGCCTGCGAAAATTAAAAAAAATATTACTTCTCCACGCGATACGATCTCCCCATCGCCTTCGACGAATGCCTCGTTATCATCTATGTATACAAAAATTTATTGAAATAATAAAGAAGGATTTAAAAAGTAATTATTTTCAGGATTCATGCCGATAATCTTACTTATCACACAGGCTGTGGAGCGGGCGCCATATCAGTTGCAAGTCTTTCAATTCCCGGATTTAGCAGTGATTGTGTTTTCTTCGGAAATAACATAAATGCCACCGATTTTGTTCGCCCAGGAAAATTATCGTGTAAGTAAAACAAGAAGCAGTTTGTAATAACATTAATATACATAATAAAATTCACATTAATTTCATTTAATTCTTAGAAATATGTATATGCATATGCAAAATATATATTTTTTAGACGAGCAATCAATGACAATAGCATCATGTTATACAACACTCGAAGACATGGCACTTCTTGATCAAATTGAAAAGAATAAGAAGCAAATACCAGTTAATACGCAATCAATTAGCAATAATATAGCAAAAATAAAAAACGGCGGCAAAAAACGTGTGAAAAAGACTGTGAGCATAGATGGTCAGTCGGCTACATCATGGAGCGCTTCTACGTCTGTTCCATTTGCTGGTTTCGAAACAATCGATGAAAACGCCTCTGGACGGTAAATATAAATATTCAAATTTAAGGCGTTTGGTCATTCGAAGTAATTTTTGCATTCCATTGAATGGGATATAGAATGAATCCATTTATTGTTATTCTTTTTTTTAGTAGTTCTCCATCGATTAATAACGAAATTTCCAATGATAATAAAATACATCGATCGAAACCACGTTTGACTAAAGGCACATCCAATCATTCGGATTTGAATCCGAGTGAGGATTTTAATTTTTCAGCTCCAGAAGGAAAACTTATACAAAAATCGGCAACAATAAAAACATAGAAAATTATATATACATATGTTAATTTTATGCTCGGACGGATAGTTGAGGATTGACGAACATGTGAAAGCCGACAAATCGGGACACTCGACATTTTTTAAATGTCGGTGCACAAATGTCAGCAAAAAAAAATGTCAGGAAATGTCGATGCACTTGATTTGTATTATTATTTAAAATATCTAATATAAAAATTCAGCAAAGTTGTATACAAGCATTATTTTTGTATCATATTTATGCAAAAACTAGTCAGCAATGAAGAATTATTTCATTCAGAATTTTTAATTAATTTGTTTTATCATTATTGTATATGCAAAATTCATATTGTACGGTCCTTTTTGGTGCCTATCTTTGATAGTATTCACTGCATTGATGATACATAATTTTATTTAGTAGTTACAACTACTTTGAAGATAAAGAAATTATTATTGTTAAGATTGTTATTGTTTTAAATTATTTTATGAAAGGATAATAATAAATTTTAAATGATAATTTGAAGCATTTATTAAATTAAATTTATTACGATGAAATCGCGACTAAACAATAAACGAATAATTATGGCGATTATTCAATGGATCATAACAAAGATAAAATTAAATGAAAATGAAATAACATGTAAATAGAATTAAATTTATAATTTTTAATTGAAATTGCTAATGAAACGTTAGAGAATTATAGGCAAATATTGTCAAGTTTCTTTTTGAAAGATTTTTCGTCCGGGCAATTAGTGAACTCAGGATGTAACTTGATGTATTGCCGATATGCTCTCACAAAAAACGAATTATTACGGATGGTATTTTTAGAAGCTGGAACAAATAAATCATTTCGACCTCGTTTAATCTTTATTTTTGTCAAGTCTATTATCTTTTGATCTGGTTTAGAGATTAAGCCAAGCCGAATTTTGTGTACAATTATTAGGTCAAATTTGATTAGACGTGTTTTGATCTTTTCCAAGTTCAGCAATTTAAGCCGTTCTTCATAAGAAGGAATTGTTTGCAAAGATTTACAACAGCGCCTTACAATTGACTTAGTAATTCTACGCTGAGCAGATTCGAGCAATTTTACATTTTTTACAATTGTGGAATTGAATACTGGTGACGCGAATTCGAGGATTGGCCGTACATAACAACTATACAATTTGACTAAGAATTCATAACTGTTAGATTTGAAAGCTTTTAAAATATTGAGGAATTTGAGCTGGGCTAGCTTACATTTTCGTCTGATGTGGGAGACCCATTTCAAGTTGGGCGTAATATAAATACCTAGATCGCGCACGTCATTTTCAACCTTAGGGATAATATCGTTGTCAAGAAAATAATTTGCCTGAGGATTTTTAAAGCCGATATGCAAAATACGACATTTTAAAATAGCTAATTTAAGTCCATTGATCTGACACCAATTTGAAAAATAATTGATGAATTCTTGCAGTTTATAATGGTAGTCTTGTTCTTTTTTGTTGAACTCAATGTAAGCTTTGGTATCATCCGCAAATGACATAATTTTTACATTCGGGAAGTTTGTGCCTTTTAATATATCATTCATATAGAAGTTAAATAATATTGGACCTAGTACTGAACCCTGTGGTACTCCACTTTTTATGCTACTGTTATCAGAAAGAGAATTTCCCACTTTTACACGAAAAGTTCTGTTGCTTAAAAAATTTTGAATCCAGTCTAACAGTAAACCTTGCACACCAGCGTGATAGAGTTTTGAAAGTAGTCTGTCATGGCTGATTGCATCAAATGCACTTTTAATATCAAAATAAACTACGTCTACACATTTTTTCCGTTCTAAGCTTAATGTCCAATCGTCTACTGCTTGCAACATTTGGGTGACAACTCCCTGTTATTCATAAAACCATGCTGATAGTTGGGAATAATGTTATTTTCTTCAAAAAAATCGACTAATTTTGCTTTGACAAACTTTTCTGTTATTTTTGACATGGGGCAAGTTAGA
Organism: Bradynema listronoti; assembly: GCA_024678965.1. Classification (NCBI taxonomy): domain Eukaryota; kingdom Metazoa; phylum Nematoda; class Chromadorea; order Rhabditida; family Allantonematidae; genus Bradynema; species Bradynema listronoti. Next base: position 2,156,729 of record JANLNO010000009.1, read on the forward strand.
GAAATAGGCCTATAATTGGATACAGTGCTAGGGTCTTCTTTTTTGTATAGAGGTATGATAATGGCTTGTTTCCAAAATTGGGGGGGAATTCCCTTGCTTAATGATAATCGACTTATGCATGCTAGGGGAAATGAGAGGGTGGCAGCACAATTTTTTAATACTATTTCTGGCAGATTGTCTGGGGTTAAGTTACATTTCTTATTTAATTTCCGTAAATTATCATACATTTATGTACAAATAATATGAAAAATAAATAAATAAATAAATAAATATATATATATATATATATATATATATATATATATATATATATATATATATATATATATATATACAGGGTGCGGAAAAAGTTTTGCTAATTTTAATTTTGCGCCATTATGGCTTTGTCATTGTGATTATTTTGTATTTCTGATTATTTTATTGAATTCCTTGTGAAATTTGGGTCTAAAAATTGTGGTTTTCATTTTGTTTTTATTTAGTTAAATCCGTGTTATGTCTCGTGAAAATGAACGTGTCACCGTTGTCGAGTTGCACAAGGCTGGCATGAAGACGGCGGACATTATTCGAACGACTGGGTTTGAGCAAAGTACAGTCTACAGGATCGTAAAAAGGTACAAGGAGACAGGAGGGACTGCGGACCGTCCTCGAAGTGGTCGTCCAACCACTGCGACCACTCCAGAGAACGTCAACAAAGTGAGATGCCGAATTCGTCGAAATCCAGAAGTGTCCATGCGGAAGATGGCGAAAGAGCTCGGCGTTGATGAGAAAACCGTTCGTCACATCGTCAAGAAAAAGCTGGGACTGCGCAGTTACAAGATCGCTCGCGTACACTTCTTGAATGAAGCGATGAAGGCAAAACGGCTGCAGAAATGCCGCAGAATGCGTCGACTGATCGGCGCTGGTCGCTTGTCGAAAGTGCTTTTCACCGACGAGAAGATTTTCACTGTCGAGCCACTCCACAACCGCCAGAATCGCCGTCAACTTCTCAAGAAGGGGCAGCAGAAGACTGTGGCGGCAAAAACCATCGGCCGCAGCCACTTTCCTGTCTCGGTCATGGTCTGGGCCGGGATCTGCGCCACCGGGAAGACGCCTCTGGTCTTCATTGAGCGAAACGTCAAAATCAACGCCGCCAGCTATCAGCAGCGAGTGCTCCGTGAAGTACTGGAGCCGTGGGCAACGAATCACTTCGGCCCGGGTGGATTCGTGCTCCAGCAGGACTGGGCGCCGGCGCATTCTGCCAACTCGACCATCGTCACCTGCGAAGAGCTGTTTCCGGGATTTTGGAACAAAGACGTATGGCCACCTAACTCACCGGATCTTAACCCGATGGACTACTCGGTGTGGTCCATCCTGGAGCAAAAAATCTCGGCTACACGATACGCCAATGTTGACACACTGAAGATGGCTTTAACACGCGCCTGGGACGAGATTAGCGTGGAACAATGCGCGACCATCGTTGGAAATTTTCCAAAGCGTTTAAAAAAATGTATCGAGGCCGAAGGAGGCAATTTTGAAAATTTGTTGTAATTTTTTTTGTTTAAAGTAATCTTTATAGTTTTAATAAACTTTGTTAATTATTCATTAAAATTGTTTTGTTATTTATACAGTACTTTCGCGCTGTTTAAATATCTGAAAAAATTAGCAGAACTTTTTCCGCACCCTGTATATATATATATATATATATATATATATATATATATATATATATATATATATATATATATATATATATATATATATATATATATATATATATATATATATATATATATATATAATATATATATATATATATATATATATATATATATATATATATATATATATATATATATATATATATATATATATATATATATATATATATATATATATATATATATATATATATATATATATATATATATATATATATATATATATATATATATATATATATATATATATATATATATATATATATATATATATATATATATATATATATATATATATATATATATATATATATATATATATATATATATATATATATATATATATATATATAAAATCTAATCCAAAAATTCTAATTAATATTTTTAAATACTTTATTATAGGAGTTCGGCAACATAAAATACCAACTAATTATGGGTTCAAAAGATTAATAAAAATTATTTGTAACGGTAATTACTAAAATAATTTTCAAATTTACCGTTTCATTTAAAAAATATGAATTAAGTTATTTACCTTAAGTTCGGGTGTATAAGTCGCGGCCGTCCGACGAATTTTTGAAATTTGACTTGGTCTTCATTTTGTTACAAACGAAGTAGGGCTTATAATTTTTAACCTGTAGGTTGGGCTTGCTTCAATGAAAGTATTCATTAAATTTTATGCTTAACAGATACAAAATAACAAAATGAGGGCCAAGTTAAAATTCAAAAATTCTTCGAATAGTCGCGTCTTATTTATCTAAACTTAGGGTAATAGAAATATTTAAAAATCAACAAAAAAAGTTTCAGATGTATAAGTGATGTAATAAAAAATGTTTTTTAATTTAATATATTAAACTCAAAAGGGAGCAGTGGCCTAGTGGTTGTGCGATAGATTTTACTTTGCTTGGAATCAAGTTCAGTTCCACCCCGGCCCCACCTAGGTGTTTCCATACGTGGAAAACAATAGGTACCACATTGCACAGTGTGGGGGATACGGCGATGCTGGCCAGGTTTTGCAAGCCGCATCAGCGATACCGCATGCTTATGCAGCAAACCAGCCTAAATTTCGGTGGCTGGATGGCCTCATCCAAACCCGCAAAACGGTTAATCCAAGGTCATTTCCAACAGAGAAGGATTAATCTTGGGCCTTCACGTATCACGTATTAAACGTAATATGTATTGCAGGTTACTACATATAACACTGCGTAATGCCCTTGGCATTATAAAAAATACAAGATAAAAATATTTGACATGTGTATATAACATTATTTTTTTATTCGATTTAAATCAATGATGGGATTTTATTTTTGTTTTATTCTGACGTTTACATATTTAAACAATGCATTCTTTCCATTGTTAATTTTATCTGCTTCAGTTGTCACGGCGAATAATATTGCAAAAAAAGGACAATTTAGCTATATAATTATACAGTTAAAAATTTTTGGCATTTCGCCTATATTTAAAAAATGTAATATTACATTAAATAGGATTTGAAATTTGACAAAATTTGTTTGCAGTAAAATAATAAAGGTAAAGTTATTTGTTATTAAATGCAAATATACACAAAAAATAGCGCATTTTCTTACGAATCGAATGACTACTGGCTTATAACACATAAATGTTAATTTTCACTTTATTTTTTGTTTCTTCTGAAACGCTTACTTTTTTCGTACCTAAAAAATATGTAGAATAAATAGGTAGAGCTCAGTCAATTTTCGGAATTTTCAAATAAGCCTGGGCATTCTTGTTCCCCGTTAAATTCTCTATCTCCTGGTGCAATTTGGAATTGATTAATACGCTAGAAAAAAGTTAATACGCGAATTAATACTCGATGTCAAATTTATCATTTTTTGAATTGGTTTTGCCCTCAAGCCGATTCTCGAGTTGTCGCTTCGTTTTTTTATCATTTATATTATAAATAAAAAGTGATTTTAAATGAATAAACGGTTTTATTACACGCGAGAATTAGAAGAACATTTTTGAAATGTAATCTTTTAAACATTCGAAATATTTTCAAATTTGCGCTCGATTACGATATATTCTGTCAAAAATTTGCAATAATATTCGCCGTGATTGTATCAAGATACATATACAGTATATTAGTAAAATATTTTATTGCTTTTGGTAGTGCTACAAATGATTTTTTATGTTTCTCATTGTGCCACATTTTCCTCCATATTTTGAGCTTTTTTCTAATCATACTTTTTAAATATAGAGAGTGATTCGGTTTACTATCATTTGAATCTTTGGTTCTTTTCTGTTATCAAACCCCAAATTTTTTTATTTTGCAGTAGTTTTTTTTTAATTTTGGAATCTCTGTCCTATTTTATGACCCATAGGAACATTTTTATAAAAATAAATGTCCTATTCGAATTCAGCACGTTGAAAAACTCAGGAATACGAATTTCTACCACAAAATAAAAAAATTTTTGGGAGGTTCGACAAAGGAAAAGAACCGAATTCTTTTTGGCTTTTTTGATTCTTTGCATTTTTTAATTATAAATAATAATTATGAGTAAAATATAAATAATGAGTAAAATATAAATAATGAGTAAAATATAAATAATGAGTAAAATATTTTTTGCCTTCTTTTTCCAAGCCTTAAATTTTGATTTATTTCATTTGATCTGATGACGGCTTATCTTCATTCACCTAAAAAGAACAGAATGAAGGGGTCTTTTTTGAAATTCAAAAAAAAATTTAAACGCGCGCTGCACCATATGCAGCACGAAGTACGGAATGTGTTAAATTTTTCCTAGAAAGTTAAAATAATAATTTTTAAATAAATTAAATCAAATGAAAAACAAACAAAATAACGATATTAACCAAATTATTAGTGAAATCGATAAAGATGATAATTTTATTAATATCAGTGATTGATAATTTTGCTTTATATAATTTTAATATCGATTTTATTAGTAAAATAAAATCACTATGCGTATCATCTTATCAAAGAAAAATCCAAACTAGATAATAAAAATTTGAAAATTATTAAAATTTTATGAAAAAATTAAAAATTTTACATATAAATAAATCTTATTGGAAACTTAAAAGAAAAACATAAAAAAATTTACAAATTTCAGCATGATTCGAATAGTTTTTTCTCTTAAAATTGATCATTATTTTTTAAAAAAATTAATTTTTTATTATTGCTTAATTTTTGATTCATTAACTAATTTTTGTATTTCATTAAAGTGAGAGCCGATAAAATTAGGCTCTATTGATTATACGATGGAGTCAATTTTGTATTCTGTTTCTTAAATAGAGTCATCGTTTTCTGTTGTCCGTCGTTTTGTGTGGCAAAATTTCAGTTAAACATAAATTCTCACAAACATTACAAACGAAATTTGTCAAAAAATCACAAATTTTTATCTAACAATAATTTATACAAAACTGAAAAATCAGCAGAAATACAATGTAATTATTTATAAAATTTTACTTGTTTTGCGTCCAAAGAAAAACATATAGTTCGTTTTCCATTTCTTAAATAATTCGATTTTAATGGTTCTTCACGAAAACAGTCCACCAATTAGGTTCGGCCAGATTTATAGGGAAACGGTTGCACACCACCAAACTCTACACATTTGATTGGTCTTTTGTCGCCGGAGTAACCATAAAAAGTGTAGCGAATCTTTTGATGATAATGGCGACAGGTTATCAAACCACGAGGAAAATAGCGCGCGCCAATGCGTGCATACGCTTGACAGGCATAATAATTTCTTACGGTAAAAACTTTTGAATATATCAATGAGAATGTCGTCAAATAATTGCATTTTTAGCTTTATTAAAAGTACTGCAATTTAAACTTACAATCAGGAAACGTCATTTTGGAAGTATTTATGTACAAATCATATGAAAAATAAAAATATATATACAAATAAGTGAGTGATTATTGCAATTTAAACTGCAATACGATTCATTAAATTGCAGTCACTTTTTTAACATTTATATTGTATAACAAACCCCAGTAATTGCACAAATTGCTTTTAAATAGGTGGATGTGCGTGTGAAGCGCGCTAATTCATTTGATGGACACATTTTTGAGCCAAATGATGTTATACCTAATAAGTAAGCTCGTCCATTAATGTCACGTGTCTCCATACCTGCACCACTATCGCCCTAAAATATATGCATTTTAAACGTTAATATTTTAATTATTTTATACATATTATTTTATACATATAAATCACAATTTTTTTGTCCGAACAATTAATCCTTTGGGAAAAAAAATATCGAAAAAATAATTAATAGTAATAATTCGAACGATTTATAAAAGCGGGAATTTTCAAAACTCAGGCTTGCGGCGGGGAAGTGATTTTCGAATAATTGTAGTTTTCTTTTTTTCTTGTTTGTAAATAATTAAACCAAGTATACTTTATTATCATTATTATTATTAAATTGCTGTATTATGACTACGTTGGTGTACCTATAGTATCTGTTTGTTCAATGAATTATTATTAAATTATCATTATTATATATATTATCTTGTACATATTACATATTATATAGGTACTTTTTGTATACTAAAGGCTGTTATATGTGCACAAAAACGGTCTTCGCGGTTTATCTTATTGACAGTGCAGTTTCAGAGGCTGAAACTATCAAAAATTTTTACAGGTTTTCAATGATGCAAATTCAATGGGACTAAATCCATTTTTTTATTTGGACCTTTCTGGGCTGTCCTGCGCAATATCGATTTTGTTTTTTTTTCTAAATTAGAGCAAAACTGTTAAAAAATATTTTTCATGCATATTCGATGACACTAAATTCTTACACCGGCTGTAGGCCAGTTTCAAAATGGCTTGTTAATAATAAATTCTAATACAATTTTATGATGCCATTCTAGCAAATTTTAAAAATTAGCATACATACACTTGCGCTCAAAAGTTAGCGAACGACTACATAATTTTTAGTATTTTGTCGATAATTTTTTTTAAATAACTTTAATTAAAATTTGTTTAGCCTATCTTGTAGAGTATTAAATTCTCTACAAAAGCTGTCTTATAGGTTTTTTTATTTCATTATTCCTTGTCATAAAAATGTTTAACTTCAAAAGAGGTTTAAAATTTTGTCGCTCAAAAGTTAGCGAACGCCAAGCAAATGATCGACAAATGATCGAAATGTTCCTTAAAAATATTTTTTTTTCATTCAAAAAAAAAGTTATGGTTCGCCCGCATTGTGATAAACGTTTGGAGTCATTGATCGTACGCCTTTACGATGAAGAAAAATGTCATTTTCTCAAATAGCTAGTCATGTGAAAATGTCTAAAAACGGAGTTTGGAAAATCTATGGTTCGTCGACAAAACCAAAAAAATTCAAGAAAGATGGTCGTCCAAGATATACAACCGCAAGGTAGTCAAATTTTTCTTCCAATTTTTTTTGTTTTTAATATTAAATAAACACTTTATAAGTGATCGTAAAATTGTCCGAAAGTCGCTGGCTGATCCTTTTCTCACAGCTCCGGAAATTCAACGAGAAGTGAATATGAAAACATCAGTGTCAGTACAGTAAAACGTCGTTTAACTGAAGCCGGTCTCTATGGTCGCAGACCAGCTAAAAAGCCTTTCCTTTGCCCTCGTCACATCAAAGCTCGTTTGAAGTTTGCCACCGAACATCGTTTATGGACTGTGGATGATTGGAAAAAGTGCTCTGGTCGGATGAAAGTAAATTTAATTTATGTTGTAATGATGGCCGAGGTTATGTGAGGCGACCAATTAACAAGAGACTCAATCCTCGTTACACCAAGGGTACTGTTAAGTTTGGAGGCGGTAATATTATAATTTGGGGATGTTTTTCCTATTTTGGAGTTGGTCCTATACATCGCATTCACGATCGTATGGATCAGTTTCAATATAGAGATATTTTACAAAACCAAATGTTACCGTTTTCCATTCAAAACATGCCTCAAAATTGGGTGTATTAACATGATAACGACCCCAAACATACTTCAAAATTAGTAAAAAAGTGGCTTAATGACACCAATGTCAAGGTTTTGTCTTGGCCGGCTCAAAGTCTAGACCTTAATCCAATAGAAAATCTATGGAATCAAATGGAAAGGGCTTTGGGTGGTTATAAATATACAAAACCTGATGACCTGTTCAATGCCGTACATCAACAGTGGGGTCTAATGAAAAAAGAGTCTCTTGAAAATCTAGTCAAATCCATGCCTAAAAGGTGCCAAGATGTTATTAATTCTAAAGGATATGCAATTAATTACTAAATTGTTATCTATTCATTTATAAAATTTGTTGAATTTTTGATAAATGGTTATTTTTTATGAGTAATTATTGGCGTTCGCTAACTTTTGAGCGACAAAATTTTAAACCTCTTTTGAAGTTAAACATTTTTATGACAAGTAATAATGAAATAAAAAAACCTATAAGACAGCTTTTGTAGAGAATTTAATACTCTACAAGATAGGCTAAACAGATTTTAATTAAAGTTATTTAAAAAAAATTATCGACAAAATACTAAAAATTATGTAGTCGTTCGCTAACTTTTGAGCGCAAGTGTATATAACATCTTTTATAATGATTTATCAAAATTCAATAATAATAAAAAATATTAGATTAATATTTTAGTCAATTATCAGTGTCTGAAAAATAGCTTACCACTTTCAGACTTAATGCAAAATTTAAATTTTTTTTAAACAACTGCAGATTGTGCGTTTTAAATTAGAATTCTGGAATAATCCCAATATTCCAGAATTATAATATTCCAGAATTATTCTGGAATAATCCCAATATTCCAGAATTACAACAATATAATAAATTAATACATGACAAGTTCGAGGTGATGCATCGTCATTCGGGTTTTGCGCTTTTGCACAAATATAGTCTTCAACATCTGTCGGCATAGCGTCGCTCCATGGTGGGCGACAAGTCGGGTCGTATAACATAGGAATCTCACGAATACGCGGGCTACTGTCCGTAAATACTTAAAAATTACAATTAAAATATTTTAAAGTTTTATAAAATTGTTTTTTAATATACCGTTAGGCCTTCCCCAACTAACAATCATGAGAAGAGGATTAAAGAGAAGATCACGCTCAAATTCATTAAATTCGGATAGTTTCGGTAGACAAATTGGTCGCACTGCCGGCGTCGCAAAAGATATCTTATTAACAACTTCTAGTATCATCCAATCATGACCATCAATGCAACCTCCTGATACAAAGCCATCGTCCATATATACGGCTTTAATCTATATTGTAAAGGATGTGTTTATTTGTATTTGTTAGACTAGATGTCCGAATTTTCACCAATTTACTGCAACAAAAATTTTTGTGGAATAAATTTGATTTTAAAATATTGCCGTTAATTTGCATCAAATCAATAATTTTTAGATATTCTCATGATTAACCTTATTAATTTGTATGCTCGTTTCACGACATATTTTGCTTTGAATTATAACACTGGATTGATCAATTCGTTGTTTAGCAGTATGATATCGAAGAATTCGCTCAGTACGACGTATTTGTCGAAAATCACGATTCATATGTACTCGAATGCAATCATCGCCAAATGCAACTTCTCGGTTATTCACATGTCGAAAGCCATTAAATCTATATTTATTTTTTTAATCATCATTTTGCTTAATTTTGATAAGTCGACTTTTAAAGTTTTTAAGAAATAGATTTGATAAAAGGTATGATAAATATCGATGGTTTAATACATTTTGGTGATTTTCGATATGATTTTCAAGACTTAATGCTTTTAAATAGATATTATTATTACAAATTTTAAAAAAATTACGGCTTAGTTGCTTGGACAATTGTCAAATTTTTGTAAGAAAATTTATAAAAGTAGATGGTATTAAAAATTTTTATTTATCTGTATATATTTAGTCCCTAAAAAATCAGTTTTTTTATTTTAATAAAAAATATTATAAACATACTGACAACGCTCTCCTTTTTCGGATGCCCAACCTCCATCAGTTCGAAAGAAAAAGCGAGTAAACCCATGTGCTGCTGTTAGTATATGGTAGGGAGAAATTATTGTGCCACCCAAACGGTTTTGACCCTGTTTAAAAATTTGTATAATTTATTCTTAATTTTAAATTTTATTGAAAATTATTTGTTACATTCTGCATAATTGAAACGGCCCATGGATATCGACGACCACCATTTTCCTAAAAAATTAGTTTTATATTTTTGATTTGAAAAATTAGACAAATTAATACATATTCAGTAGAACGCCCACAAATTGAAGCAAGCCATTTATTCTCCGTTGTATTTAGTGTTCGTAAAGATGTCACGGCTAAATTTTTTAATATTATTATTATGTTCAAAAGTGAAATGAAATTTACCAGATGGGATGATTATGGATGTACAACCATCAATAACTAACGATAAGAAAAAGCATTTAGTTAGTAATGCAAAAAAATGCATTTTTGCAATAGTTACACCTCTTTTGTATCACTGAGTGAAAACGTCACCAGCATCAGCATCGATGGGCACAATGAAAATAATTCTTTTTCATTTTGGTCTTTCGTTCTTCTTTTTTAACCGCTCAACAAAAATAAAGATAAATTGTTTTAAAATTTCTAAATGTTTTCATATTGTAAAGTACTGAAAACAAAAAAGAAATTGAACAATTTTTTTTTTTAAAAATCTAAAATTTTATTTCATTTGTTCTAAAAAAATGGCCAGATGGAATTTGAAAAAAAAATATATAAAAAAGAAAATAAAAATGTAATTTAAAAAAAACGTATTAGGTAATTAAAATAATCATAAATAAAATATTAGCCACAATACTTTTTGTTTTTGTTTTTAACACTTATTCGCTTCCAATATTTTTTCGCTGCTTAACTATTCATTTTTATATATCTAAATATTAGTGATGGGTCAGATTCGAACTAGAAAAATTTTGATTTAGGTTCTTTCACGCAACTTTACAATAATTCCCATATATTTAATATTGTATTATAATAGAACATTTTTAATTTTTAAATGTAATTATTTGATGATACAATTTGTATTATTTATAAAAAGAATAAAAGGAGCAGATAAAAAATATATAGATAAAAATAAATGTAAAATAATTTATATGTATTATTTATGTAAATTAATTAGATAATTTAGAAGCTCTTTATTTTTCTCCGTAGTCTTTTTGATATTCTTGTATTTTGTGTAAAATAGACCAAAATCAATTATCAAGTTTGCAGATCCTCCGATGATAATAACAAGACCAATTTTTTGTTCTTTTTAAAATAAATTGCTAAAAACTCTAAATGTGCCAAAAGAAGCCGCCTAATGTGCGACAACATAAAAGAAAAAGAATAAAAGGAGCAGATAAAAAATATATAGATAAAAATAATTTTACATCAATATTATTAATATATATTATTTTACATCAATATTATTAATAAAAAAATCAACGGAAAAAACTCGTGCTAATTTTGATGTAAAAATGACTTGCTTTTGCAAAGTCGATTCCACAAAAATCAAGCTAAGCAGAGCCGACAAAAGAGATCCGAGCCGAGCCATCGTGTCGCTACTATTAGCATGAAATTTAAAAAAAAACAATAATTTTTTATAAAATAATAAATATTAGCTTAACTGACAATGCATAAAGATTATTTTTCTATTTCTTTATTAGGTACAATCATTTGATTATAATTAATTTTAAAATTATTAGTTACTTGAATTCTTTCTTTTTATTTATAGTTTTTTAGCAGACTATTTTAAGAATAATCATTTCTCCTTTTCTTGTAACTTATAAATCGAATTTGTTTAAATTTGAATTTAAAATTTCACAGAATCAAATCGATTCTGTGAATGTCGATTCAATCGACATAAAAAATGTTTAAAAAAAATAGGTAATTTGATTTTATATGTGTTCTCTAAAATATTATATTTGCTTTTGTTTGTGTTATATATTAGGCTGGTAAGAAAGTCTTTGAACAAATTTTTTTTATTTAATTATACGTTTATAAAATAACACATTAATCCAGGAGGTATTTTCCATCATAATCTATGACTCTTAGTCAACATTCATGCAAAGAATGAATGTTCTTCTTGAAGAACTTGATCGATTGTGACTCAAAGAATTTAAACCGCCAAATTTTTTAGTTCTTGCCTCTATTTCAACTACTGTTTATTATAATAGCTCGAAGTTATGGGAAATAAGAAGTCATTTTTCTGAGCTACTTGGCAGTACCAAAACGGCTCTTGCATCTGACATATTAACCAAGTTAAATACAAATTTCAATTTTAGACCATTAAAATTTTTGGGTGCCTCAATATCTCTACCGACATATGGAAAATTTTAAAGTTTTTAAAAATCATTTTTTTTGCTGTTAGTATTAATTAAGCTTAAGAAAAGCTAAAAAAATTAATTTCAAAAAGATTGCTTTAAAAAGTACGTTTTTATTGCAAATTCGGCACTTTTCAATTTTGGTCGATTATCCATAAATATAAATTTTATAAATATAAATTTTTGCTCCAAAAATTGAGTTATTACAAATAATTTTTGTATCATAATATTCATAAGAAAACGCTCTCTCTAATAAAGAAACTTAGTAAGTTAGTAAGTTGTTTTTATGAAATTATGAATAAGCAAAGAAAATTTTTTTGTTTCAAGACTTTCTTACCAGCCTAATAGTTCTTACATCAAAAATAAAAAAAAGAAAAATAATAGCGGCTTTACAGCTTCCCCACTTGTCTCTAAAAATTAAGAGAGTTTTTTAATCTTTTATTAAATACAGGTGATTTAGAACGTTAAAATGTAGTTAAAAGATAAATTTTATTAGAGAAAATATTTTTAAGCTTTTCCTTTTAATAGATTAAATGTAAAAAACTTATAACTTTCTTACAAACTTAAAAATTTTTATATTTTGATTTAATTTCTTATATTCCTAACTTTCTTTTGTTTAAAAGCATTTTGTAAATACAATTTTGTAGTTTTTTTGCACCATTATTTAATTTTTGTCTTTCTAGATAAAATGAAATTCACGATCAAGTATCTGTAACAGGATAATCGCACGTTTGATTTTCCTTTAGTAAATTGTTCCCTTTCTATCTTTTAACATTTTTTATTTTAATTTAAAAATTTAGAGACCTTAAGTATTTTAGAGGAAAGGTTAAATCGTTTTTTCGTCGAGAGCAAACGACAAACGACGAAATTCATTAAATAAAATGAACCTAGAATGGTAAGTATAATTGTATTGCTTGTAAAACCAATTAATAAACATACAATTTTTAATAATTCTACAATTGTAAAAAAATATCTTTTATAGGATCCACAAGCTACTTACGAAAAGTATGGCTTGTGAGGTAATGCTAAACGAGAGCGTGAAAGAGCCACCTGCGAATGATCCTAGTTACGCGCTTTTGATATCAATTTTGTAAGATGTGCGACCGTGGCCAATTCTTCCGACAAGCGCGCTCGTTTGGCTCTCTGACAAAACGCGTCGCATTCGGCATATCGAAGTCAATTTTTACACTTTTAAACACTTAAATGTAAGACTATGCTTCAAATTTATTTTTCCTCTTCAAACTATTTCTGCTAAATTATGTTTTAAAGAAATTTTTTAGAGAAAAATCTCCGTCTTCAAGAAAATTGAACATGCTTTCGGCATTGTGTATATTGTAGGCGTTCTTTTGGGCATAGACCTCACCGATAATAAGATAGTCATTTATTTCATCATTTTCATTTTTTTAATAAAATTTTTATAAAAGAAATGTTACATACTATAATTTTAAGATTTTTTTGACAGAAAATGTTATTGACATTTTTTATTGTCATTGTTGCGTTCGTAATGTTATTTTATTGTATTATTATTTTTATAAACTGAAACATTTTTCAATACTTAAAAAAGAAAAAAATTGCATAAAATAGTTCCTCGCTCATGGCTTTTCGACGGGTTTTTAAATGTGTTTTCTTATTCAGAATATTTTTTATATAAACCTAACGTCTGGTTTTTGTTTTAGCTATATTTTTATATTCATATTCAACAATTTTTTTCATAATTTCTAAGAAAGTTTTTTATAAAAATTAGTTAATAAACCTATATTAATTAGCATCATGAAGATACAAAAACCGTCTCAAAATTTTGTTTTTTTTCTTTTTTTAGCATTATTTTATTTCATTTTCATAATTTTTATTAACTTTATCTTCAAAAAATGGAACTTTAAACATCGAATATTCCGTTAGAATTAAAAATTCCAAAAGAATGCTGATCGATCTGTAAGTAATACAAGTATTTTAATAAAATTTTAAAATATTGAAATTTTTTAAGAATAATGCTAAAAGGCAAATGAAATTTTTTTTAATTTTACATATATTAGTTAAATATTTTTATCTTTTCTAATGGATATAAATTATTCTGTTTTGTTAAATCACATTTTGTTTTTTCCTTTTATGCATTTTCATTGCAATTTGTTTGAGTCATACATAAATGTTGTCTATATTTTATTTTCTACATCTGAATTTCTTATGTTTTTAATTTTTGATCATTACAGCATCTCTAAATCAATAAAGTACGGTTTGCGTTGTAAAGCAATGCTTAATGAAAGCATAAAAGAACCGCCGGCAGATGATCCCAGCTGCTCGGTTATCCGCTATCTACTGTATGATGTTCAATCGTGGTCAATTTTGCCGATAAGCGCGCTTATACGTTTTAGTTGGCTGACAAAACGTATCGCCTTTGGCACATCGCTGGTTCTCAACGCAACACTAATTATCGCGTTATTGCTGGAGCGCAACGACACACTTCGCATCTACCGACGAGTCCTCCTACAGGGAGTTATTAGCGACGTTCATTTCAGCATCATCTCTTATTATGTGCAATTAGTAAGCTTTTCAATTTAATCTGATAAACTGTATTTTTATTGGAATTTCTAATCCACTATGGCCTATATGTTTACAATTCATTCATTTGATATACAAAGGCTTCAAGACTTTATAATATAAAGTAATTGAATTTTTCAATATAAAGTTTATATGTGCATTACAGTATGGCGAATATGTAGGCCATGGCGCAATATTCTTAATAGCCGGCATACCAACTATGCACTCGCCAGCTTTGCGTGCATTTGCACTCGGGTATTATGTATTCGCTTGGCAAATTATGATGTATTTTATGTCTTTCATTTTCTACCTTCGTTATTCCCTTGTGGTAAAGTAAGTAAATTTTTACACTTTTAAACATTTAAATGTAAGACCATGCTCCAAATTTATTTTTCTCTTCAAACTATTTCTGCTAAATTATGTTTTAAAGAAATTTTTTAGAGAAAAATCTCCGTCTTCAAGAAAATTGAACATGCTTTCGGCATTGTGTATATTGTTAGGCGTTCTTTTGGGCATAGACCTCACCCACCTGGAGCATTATCCCATGCTATGCAAACGCTTTTTCCCATTCCGAATTTGGCACGCCACTGGAGCTGATCTTTCGCAATGCTTTCAAATACGTGTAAAAATTTGTCGAAATATTAATTTTTACGTTGGATCATTCATTTTTCCAATTCCACTTTAAGACTTATTCACGAGGTTTATTATTTCTTTTTACGAATATTGGTCACGTTATAATATGTGTGACTATTATATTCTATACTGTCGCTGTGCGACGTTTCTTTTATCGAATTCGACTCGCAATGCCAGAGAAAACCGCGCGCGTTAATGCACAACTGGATCGGATGCTTTTATTACAGGTTTTTATTTTTGATGAATATTTCTCTGAGTAATAAAAAAAATGCGTTAACTGATATGGTTTTTAACTACTCAGATAAATTTCTCAAACCATTGATCAAGAACCATTTCAATATAAGTGCATCTAAACTGCAATAGTGAATTTGCTTTTAAAATTTTTTTCATATTCTGATTTTTTCAAAGCTTTTATATTTTTTAGTTGTCCACGCCAATTTTATGCACAATTGTGCCGAATTTTATGGTTCTTGTAGCGATGCTCTTGGGTTACTATATCCCGGGCATGAATTTAGTACAAAACCTCGCAATCGACTGGCTTCCTGTTATCAATCCAACAATTACATTTATACTTGTACGCAATTATCGTATTAATTGTGTATGGATGATTGCTCAAATGTTAGAGTACCTACATCGGTGCATTAGACCGCTATATAATAACAAGGTGGTATCTACAGAACTGCAGCTTACTCATAGTAGTAGTAGCCGTAGACTATATTGATAAATGAATACAAAATGTAGCATACATTGCATATTTTTTTACATTTATTATTCTGTATTATCACTAATTTATAATATCTTATGCATGTATATAATGTATGGTGTTGGAACAAAACGGGACGGGACAAAATGAATATGAACCCTAAGTTCCAATAAATAAGATGCGGCCGTTCAAAGAATTTTTAAATATTGACTTGGCTTTCATTCTGTTACTTTGTGTTAAGCAGAAAATTTAAATGTTAAGCAGAAATTTAATTTCATTAAAGCAGGCCCAAGCTGTAATTCAAAAATTTTGAGTTCAACTTTGTTTATAACAGAATGAAGGCCAAGTTAAAACTCAAAAATTCTTCGAACGGACGCTTCTTATTTATCCGAACTTAGTGTATATAAGTTTAGATTTTAGGCTTAAACTCAAATCTAAAACCCGGACCAAGATCTAAAACTAAACCAAGAATTAAATTTTTTAAGCTTTAAGTTTTAGACTTAAACATAATCACCCCGTTGTCGCGTTCCATCCTACTTTGGCCACCTGTTTTGTCGCATCATTATGTAAATTGAATAAATAGACATCACTTTAATTTATATTCTTAAATTTTTAATAATAATTTATCAATTATTAATAATAATAATAATTTATTTATAATAATAATAATTAATAATAATATAATAATAATTAATAATAATATAATAATAATAATATAATAATAATAATTAATAATAATAATAATAATTTATTACGATAAATTGCGACTAGTTCATAAATATAATACAATTGTTCAATGTTATGTGATCGTTAAATGAAACAAAAAAATAAGCAAAATAAAATTAAATTAAATTAAATTAAACAAAACAAAAATAGGACGAGAAATGAAGAATAACTTGTTAGATTTTATTTGGTAACTTACAAGGGAACGTTCCGAAGTGCCACGCTGGGATTGCGTCGCCCTTCGGAATGTAGGCATGACTTAGTGTGGAGATACCAACCGTAAAAAAATCAGCGGCCCATAGGCCCTATTACGGTAGATACAAGGGGTCGGGGGTTCGAACCCCAGCTGGGTCAAAAGTTTTTTTTATGTTATTTGCTTGAATATCATATTTTAAACATATTTAACATTAAAGAAACACATTCTCAGATATTTCAGAATTTTTCACACCGAAATTTACGACTTTCTGCAAGAAATTTTTAAAATTTTTTACATCAAATTTTTTAAAAATTTTAATTATTTTTGTGGCAAACTGCGAAGCCGTAAAATAAAATTATTATTAAAAAAATCATGTTCATTTTCTTAATAAAACTTTTATGCATGTAAATAGAGTTGCTATATTATTTTATAAACTAATCAATCTTAAAAATCTTAATTTATATAAAATTTTAGTTATCATTTATTTATTTTATAATAATGGATAAAAAGACAGTCGAATCAGTTTTGCAAAAGTTCAAAAACTTCTCCGCTTCGGGCAATTTTTCGAAACAGGAAAAAGTCGTACTGCAGCTTATCCAAGGTATAAATTTTTATCCAAAGTATATATTAAGTTTTACATTTAATCTTATAAACAAAAAATTTATAATTTAAGGATTTGGAGAAAAAACTCATATGGAAGTATTGTCTTCTTTTGAAGAAGAAACATTAGCTATTTCATCTGGAGATGAGTGGTCGTCCTATGAAAGCGATTCGGAAGTTTTTGAACTTTTGCAACTGTCTTTTTATCCATTATTATAAAATAAATAAATGATAACTAAAATTTTATATAAATTAAGATTTTTAAGATTAATTAGTTTATAAAATAATATAGCAACTCTATTTACATGCATAAAAGTTTTATTAAGAAAATGAACATGATTTTTTTAATAATAATTTTATTTTACGGCTTCGCAGTTTGCCACAAAAATAATTAAAATTTCAAAAAAATTTGATGTAAAAATTTTAAAAATTTCTTGCAGAAAGTTGTAAATTTCGATGTGAAAAATTCTGAAATATCTGAGAATGTGTTTCTTTAATGTTAAATATGTTTAAAATATGATATTCAAGCAAATAACATAAAAAAAACTTTTGACCCAGCTGGGGTTCGAACCCCGACCCCTTGTATCTACCGTAATAGGGCCTATGGGCCGCTGATTTTTTACGGTTGGTATCTCCACACTAAGTCATGCCTACATTCCAAAGGGCGACGCGATCCCAGCGTGGCACTTCAGAACGTTCCCTTGTTAGTTAGATTTTAATGGGTTAAAAAAGGATTATTTTTTGGATTTCTAAAACTTTTTCAAATTCGTTTGCAAAAAGATCGCAGAATTAATCTAAATAAATTTTTTTATCAATCTTTTTTTAGTTATTTTTTTATTCAATTAAAATTCTTTAATTGAAGCTAATCATAGATATTTTTTAAAAAATAATTGGAGCCTAGTTGTTTTTAACTCATCTTTATTGTGAATTTGATATAATAAGATAGTTGGGCATAGACCTCACCGATAATAAGATAGTCATTTATTTCATCATTTTCATTTTTTTAATAAAATTTTTATAAAAGAAATGTTACATACTATAATTTTAAGATTTTTTTGACAGAAAATGTTATTGACATTTTTTATTGTCATTGTTGCGTTCGTAATGTTATTTTATTGTATTATTATTTTTATAAACTGAAACATTTTTCAATACTTAAAAAAGAAAAAAATTGCATAAAATAGTTCCTCGCTCATGGCTTTTCGACGGGTTTTTAAATGTGTTTTCTTATTCAGAATATTTTTTATATAAACCTAACGTCTGGTTTTTGTTTTAGCTATATTTTTATATTCATATTCAACAATTTTTTTCATAATTTCTAAGAAAGTTTTTTATAAAAATTAGTTAATAAACCTATATTAATTAGCATCATGAAGATACAAAAACCGTCTCAAAATTTTGTTTTTTTTTCTTTTTTAGCATTATTTTATTTCATTTTCATAATTTTTATTAACTTTATCTTCAAAAAATGGAACTTTAAACATCGAATATTCCGTTAGAATTAAAAATTCCAAAAGAATGCTGATCGATCTGTAAGTAATACAAGTATTTTAATAAAATTTTAAAATATTGAAATTTTTTAAGAATAATGCTAAAAGGCAAATGAAATTTTTTTTAATTTTACATATATTAGTTAAATATTTTTATCTTTTCTAATGGATATAAATTATTCTGTTTTGTTAAATCACATTTTGTTTTTTCCTTTTATGCATTTTCATTGCAATTTGTTTGAGTCATACATAAATGTTGTCTATATTTTATTTTCTACATCTGAATTTCTTATGTTTTTGATTTTTGATCATTACAGCTTCTCTAAATCAATAAAGTACGGTTTGCGTTGTAAAGCAATGCTTAATGAAAGCATAAAAGAACCGCCGGCAGATGATCCCAGCTGCTCGGTTATCCGCTATCTACTGTATGATGTTCAATCGTGGTCAATTTTGCCGATAAGCGTGCTTATACGTTTTAGTTGGCTGACAAAACGTATCGCCTTTGGCACATCGCTGGTTCTCAACGCAACACTAATTATCGCGTTATTGCTGGAGCGCAACGACACACTTCGCATCTACCGACGAGTCCTCCTACAGGGAGTTATTAGCGACGTTCATTTCAGCATCATCTCTTATTATGTGCAATTAGTAAGCTTTTCAATTTAATCTGATAAACTGTATTTTTATTGGAATTTCTAATCCACTATGGCCTATATGTTTACAATTCATTCATTTGATATAAAAAGGCTTCAAGACTTTATAATATAAAGTAATTGAATTTTTCAATATAAAGTTTATATGTGCATTACAGTATGGCGAATATGTAGGCCATGGCGCAGTATTCTTAATAGCCGGCATACCAACTATGCACTCGCCAGCTTTGCGTGCATTTGCACTCGGGTATTATGTATTCGCTTGGCAAATTATGATGTATTTTATGTCTTTCATTTTCTACCTTCGTTATTCCCTTGTGGTAAAGTAAGTAAATTTTTACACTTTTAAACATTTAAATGTAAGACCATGCTCCAAATTTATTTTTCCTCTTTGTTGTAAATTCGAATATTTATCGAGGAGAAATAATCAATTTACTTTCGAGAAAAACTGTCAAAAAGTATATAAACTAACACCAAGCAGCAAAATAAGAGCGAATGAAATATAAGCGAATGGGAAAAATAAAAATACGGTTTAACATACTATCTGCTTAGGACAAATTACATGATAAAAGGAATTTTATCCAACACCTCCCCCTTTAAATTGGGTCCATGGGGGCCAAGGCGGTTCGGTACTTATTCTGAGTCGGATCCATGATGAGACGTTCAGGTGGTTGACGCGTGCGTGTAGAGCGCCGCGGCGTGGGCCACCAAGGATTCGCGTGTTCGATTCGTGAATTCCGTTGAAAAGGGGTCTCGCTAGTTATCAGGGGAATCTCCGGCGTAGAAGTACGAACGGTTGGTACAGGTGCGGGAGAGAGATTAATAAGACCAAATTCTTCGTCTAGGATTGCTGTCTGTTCCGTAATTCGTCCGAGTTCTCGTGGTCGCAGATGATTGACGTGGAAACGACGGAGTTTGCCATTTGGGAAGCGCACTTCGTAGATGACTCCGCGGGCAGACTCGACGACTCCGGGATGCCAAGTTTCAGAAAGAATGAAGTGGGCATAGACCGGATCGCTGACATTGAAGTGTCTGCTTTGAGCGCTGTGGTGTCGATTGAATTGATGTTCCATCGGAAGGTCTCGAAGTCCTTTGAGAGTAGGAGTAGGACGCAAGAGATCGAGAGTTGTGCGAATTTTTCTTCCGAATAAGATTTCAGCCGGTGCCTTCTGATTTGGAGTTTGACGATTCGGTGAAGTCCGATAAGCGTGCAGGAATATTCCGTTTCCTCCCCTTTAATTTCGCGATCGCCCTTTTTAACGTATCCACGAACCGTTCAGCTTGTTCATTCGATTGCGAATGGTAAGGTGGCGAGAATAGGTGCAGAATGCCATTGTCCGTGCAGAAGTTCTTGAAATGATGAGAAGAGAATTGCGTTCCGTTGTCACTGACGAGAATTTCGGGTAGACCATGTTGAGCGAAAGTGTCTTTGAGCTTGTCGATTGTTGCGTTCGTAGTCGTTGAAGTCATTTGAAAAATTTCAGGGTACTTCGAATAACTATCGACGATGACAAGATAGTATCCTCCGTTAATTGGTCCAGCGTAGTCGATGTGGATTCTTTGCCATGGTTTCGTGGATTTCGGCCATGAGCTTAGCGTTGATTTGACTGGAAGTTTAGCAGCGCTTGCGCAGTCTGTGCAGGTTTTGACGAATTGTTCGATGTCGTTGTCGATGTTCGGCCAGTAGACGTGCTGACGTGCTAGGTTCTTCATGATTGTGATCCCTGGGTGTCCTCTGTGCAGTAATTTGAGAGTTTGAGGTCGAAGAGAAATAGGGATGATGACGCGGTCTCCGAGAAGAAGACATTGTTGATCGAGGGAAAGAGATTTGCGTTGACTGTAGAATCTTTTTAAGTCGTTGTAGTCGGAGCTTCTGTTTTTGTCTTCAGAAAAGTGTTGCCAATTTGTTTTGACGAATTCTTTGACTTTTGAGAGTAGTTTATCTTTCTGTACAGCTTTTTGAAGAGATTTGAAGTTGACTGGAATCGTAGGTAATGCTTCGTTTAGATTTGACACCGTTTTGAGTGCAGAGATTATGACGTCTTCTTCTTCCGTAGGTTGGTTTGTGATGAGACGTGAAAGAGCATCTGCTTGTCCAAATTCTTTTGTGTTGCGGTATTCAATTTTGAAGTCGTAGGCGAGAAGAATGATACTCCATCGTTGTAGTCTTCTTTGAGTATGAAGCGGAATTCCTTTCTTGTCGCCGAATATCTTCAGAAGTGGTTGATGGTCGGTTAGAAGAGTGAAATTGCGGCCGAAAATCATCTTGTGGAATTTCTTTACAGCGTAGATGAGTGCAAGACCCTCCTTTTCTATTTGACCGTAGTTCTTTTCGGCAGCGGTGAGGGCTCTTGAGACGTGCATTACTGATAGAATTTTGCCGTTAGGGAACTTGTGTTGTAGAACTGCTCCAATTCCATATTCAGATGCATCCGCAGCTACGATTATTTCTTGCGTCGGATCGTAGTGCGTCAACAGTAGGTCGCTTTGGAGAATTTCTTTGATTTTGTCGACGGCGTTTTGTTCCCTTTCAGTCCAGTGCCACTTGACGTTGTCGCGAAGTAGTTCATCAAGGGGTTGTCGAATAAATCGCATCTTGTTTACGAAGTTTTGATAGTAGTTAATCATTCCGAGAAAAGAACGTAGTTGAGGAACGTTGATCGGTGCAGGCATCGCAGTAATAGCGTTGATTTTTGCTGGATCCGGTCTCCTTCCTTCTTTGTCGATAATGAAACCGAGATATTTGATTGAAGGTCTGTACAGAGAGCATTTGTCGAGACGTAGATGTAGTCCGTAATCTTGAATTCGTTTGAAAACTTCAGTCAAGTGCTGCGTGTGTTCTTCTTCTGTGCAGCTTACGATAATTATGTCGTCCAGATAAGCTATGGCGTAGTTGAGTCCCGAGAGCATGTTGTCCATTAAAGTTTGAAATATGCCGGGAGCTGATTTTATGCCAAAAGGTAGACGTTGAAACTGGAATAGGCCTCGGTGCGTATTCATCGTACAGAGTTTTTTTGATTCTTCATCCAATTCGAGTTGTAAATAAGCGTCTTTGAGATCCAGTTGTGAGAATATTTGGCCTCCATTCAGTGTCGCGTAGATGTCCTCAGGAAGCGGAAGTGGATGTAGATTAGCATTCAGTGCGTCATTGAGTCCTGTTGAGTAGTCGACGCAGACGTGTAGAGCCGTTTGGCTTTTTGACTACGAGAATTGGTGCAGCCCATTCAGATTATTCGATTGGTTTGATAACTCCGATATCGAGTAGCCGGTCGATTTCTTGGTTGACCATTTCTTTCGTGTTGTATGGTACAGGACGAGCTTTGCAGTAAATTGGGCTGGCTCCTTTGTGCAGATGAAGATGAGCCTTGATTTTCGTACAGTGCCCCAATTCTTCTTTGAAAACTTCAGGAAATTTCTTCTGGAAAAACTTTGTCGACTTCAGAAGTTGATGAACATTGTCTTCCTTTGGTGTGGCTTGAAGATTGTTGATTTCCTTTTGAGCTGTTGAAATTATTGTCGAGATTGACTGATGACTATTCCGTACAGTTGATGCGCTTTGGATTGTTGCTAATAATCCAAATTTGTTCAAGAAATCCATTCCCAGCAGGTTGAGGGCTTCTTTCCGGGCGCGGTAAATCTTCTGTACTTCAGTAGTGTCGTTGAAGCGTAGAGTAGCTTTGCAGGTCCCTTTGAATGGAATGATGGTCCCGTCGTAGGCTTGACTTTGTTCTGTGCATGGAGTCGTTGGCGGTGAACCGATCTTCTTGTATGTGTCTTCGTTTATGAGAGTGACTTCAGAACCGGTATCGATAACGAATTTGATTGGGATTGCGTTGACTTCGACTGTAGTATGCAGTAATGAATTTGGCGGTTTTCTGACGGCGTTGATTTGAATTGAAGAAACGAGTACGTTGTTGACGCGTTGATTCGACGAGCGTTGACGGCAGACTTTTGGAAGGTGTCCTTTTTTGTTGCAGTACGTACAGATAGCGTTGCTGTGAGGGCAGTCTTTCATCCAGTGCATTTAACCGCATCGGTAGCATGGAGTGTCTGGTCCGTCCTTTTTCTGTACAGGTTTGCCTAAAAATTTACTGGTAGTATTTTTAAAATTGTAATTTTTGAAATTATTGGAATTATTAAAATTTTTATAATTTTTATTAAAATTTTTAGACTTAACCGTGTGTTGTAGAGCATTGATCTTGAATTGATTCGCTTCCAAATCCCTAGCATCCGTGCGAGTAGCAAGGTATCGCTCGCAGTTGTCCACTACATCGTTGAATTTGAGTGAATCGCCGTCCGAATGGAGTTTGTTCAGGATCTTGACACGTAGAATTTCGTCGCCGGCATCGCGAAGAGCTGTCAGTAAAATGAGGCTGAAGAATTGTTCTTTGGAGAGTTCCTCATATTTGAATCTGTGCAGAGAGCTTCTGAGCCGATTGATGAAGCTTGTAAAATCCTCTCCTGATTCCTTGGTGAAACGTAGTGTGTCAAATCTGTCCAGAAAAATTGAGCGTTTCGATGTGAGCAACTTCTTAAGTTCAGCCACCGTCTCGACGAAATCTAAATCTGTTACACTTTTCGGCAGTATAAATTTAGCGTATTCGTCGAATACGTATGTATTAAGTTTAGATAATAAAAACGTGACCTGATCCAATTTGTCGATTTTGGAAAATTTCATAGCCAGCTCGAGACGCGGCAGCCATCGTTCAAATTTTTGCGGATCTTCCTTGTCCTCGTTGAAAGTGTCTACGTCGAGAATTTGCGGCTGTGGTTTCTGTTCAGATGTAGTGTTGCGCTCCTTGAGAAGTTGTTGAAGCACTAGATTGCTTTGTTGAATCGCCTCGTTGCTCTGTTGATTACTCTGCTGTAGATTTTGAATCGCCTTTTGGTTCTCCGCCAGAATTTTGAGCATACTTTCCATAGCCTTTGAAGATTATGAAGTTTCTGTCGTCATAGAGTTCAGTTTCCTGATCGCCAAATGTTGTAAATTCGAATATTTATCGAGGAGAAATAATCAATTTACTTTCGAGAAAAACTGTCAAAAAGTATATAAACTAACACCAAGCAGCAAAATAAGAGCGAATGAAATATAAGCAAATGGGAAAAATAAAAATACGGTTTAACATACTATCTGCTTAGGACAAATTACATGATAAAAGGAATTTTATCCAACACTCTTCAAACTATTTCTGCTAAATTATGTTTTAAAGAAATTTTTTAGAGAAAAATCTCCGTCTTCAAGAAAATTGAACATGCTTTCGGCATTGTGTATATTGTTAGGCGTTCTTTTGGGCATAGACTTCACCGACGTGGAGCATTATCCCATGCTATGCAAACGCTTTTTCCCATTCCAAATTTGGCACGCCACTGGAGCTGATCTTTCGCAATGCTTTCAAATACGTGTAAAAATTTGTCGAAATATTAATTTTTACGTTGGATCATTCATTTTTCCAATTCCACTTTAAGACTTATTCACGAGGTTTATTATTTCTTTTTACGAATATTGGTCACGTTATAATATGTGTGACTAATATATTCTATACTGTCGCTGTGCGACGTTTCTTTTATCGAATTCGACTCGCAATGCCAGAGAAAACCGCGCGCGTTAATGCACAACTGGATCGGATGCTTTTATTACAGGTTTTTATTTTTGATGAATATTTCTCTGAGTAATAAAAAAATGCGTTAACTGATATGGTTTTTAACTACTCAGATAAATTTCTCAAACCATTGATCAAGAACCATTTCAATATAAGTGCATCTAAACTGCAATAGTGAATTTGCTTTTAAAATTTTTTTCATATTCTGATTTTTTCAAATCTTTTATATTTTTTAGTTGTCCACGCCAATTTTATGCACAATTGTGCCGAATTTTATGGTTCTTGTAGCGATGCTCTTTGGTTACTATATCCCGGGCATGAATTTAGTACAAAACCTCGCAATCGACTGGCTTCCTGTTATCAATCCAACAATTACATTTATACTTGTACGCAATTATCGTATTAATTGTGTATGGATGATTGCTCAAATGTTAGAGTACCTATATCGGTGCATTAGACCGCTATATAATAACAGGGTGGTATCTACAGAACTGCAGCTTACGCATAGTAGTAGTAGCCGTAGACTATATTGATAAATGAATACAAAATGTAGCATACATTGCATATTTTTTTACATTTATTATTCTGTATTATCACTAATTTATAATATCTTATGCATGTATATAATGTATGGTGTTGGAACAAAACGGAACGGGACAAAATGAATATGAACCATAAGTTCCAATAAATAAGATGCGGCCGTTCAAAGAATTTTTGAATATTGACTTGGCTTTCATTTTGTTACTTTGTGTTAAGCAGAAAATTTAAATATTAAGCAGAAATTCAATGAACACCTTCATTAAAGCAGGCCCAAGCTGTAATTCAAGCTGTAATTTTGCACGCTTTCTATTTTATTCAGTGTTCTTTTGGCTGTCGATCTTAGTGATGTGGCACGTTATCCCGTGCTATGCGAACGTTTTTTTTCATCTCGAATTTGAGACACCACCGGAGCCGACATTTTACAGTGCTTTCAAATTCGAGTAGATCTTTTTGTCGTTAAAAATCAAAAATAATAATTAAAAATTTTAATAAGTATTTTTGCTTATTCACTTTTTTAATTCTAATGCTAGGTTTAAATTCCATTTTAAGAGCTATTCCCGTGGATTTTTCCTTCTCATTTCAAACGTTAGTCATTTGTTGATTTGTGTAATGATGGTTCGCTGTACCAACGAGGTACGCCGTGTATTTATATTGATCGAATCTGCCAAAGATCGCTCGTGTTAATGCACAGTTAAATCGAGGACTTCTACTCCAGGTTTTTTATTTTCTTAGGCTATTTTTTATTTTCTTAAGCTATCATTAACCATTAAAAGTCAATACGTAATTGATAATAAAAAATAATCCTATTAGAATGAATGTAAACCGGATCTCGATAAATTCTGAAGGAAGTCATTCCCATAAACAAAATGCATTCTCAAAGCTTTTATATATTTTTGTTGGCCACACCAATTTTCTACACAATTGTGCCGAGTTTTGTGGTTCTTGTAACGCTCGTCTTTGGTTACTAACTCGGGCATAAATATAGTCGCTCAAAAAAATCGATTGGCTTCCCGTTATCAATCCAACAATTACATTTTCACTCGTACGCAATTATCGTATTAATTGTGCATGTGTTAGGATATTTGAAAAAAAGAATTAAAACTATGTACAGTAGTAATTGCCGAATTTGTAGCTGCTTTGCAGCTACAAATTCGGCAACTTACAGTAGCGGAAAGTCTTGCGCCAAGCATTTATAATTC
Organism: Bradynema listronoti; assembly: GCA_024678965.1. Taxonomy (NCBI): domain Eukaryota; kingdom Metazoa; phylum Nematoda; class Chromadorea; order Rhabditida; family Allantonematidae; genus Bradynema; species Bradynema listronoti. The sequence goes on from JANLNO010000009.1 coordinate 2,183,551, forward strand.
GTTCAACTGTTGATTTCGAATAATTAATTATATGGATAAACGGATCGGAACAAACTTTCTTTAATCTGAGAGAGGACTACGAAATAGAGTTTATTAGAAGTTTATATCTTTTGTTTACCCCGAAAAAAATATAAGAAACCATATTTCAAAAAAGGTCTCCTTCATTTTGTTTACTATTGTAAGAAATAAATAAATTCTTTTTTTTAAAATTTTCATACAGTCGACGCCCCCATTAACATAACGCCAAGGGACTGCGCGTTAACTATGTTAATGGGAGCGTTATGTTAATGGGGGAGCGTTATGTTAAGGGGGCTAATGGGTGAAAACCAACTAAGCTGCCAAAACGATTATGTTAATGGGAGGTTTATGTTAATGGGAATTTATGTTAATGGGGGAGTCGACTGTATTTCTTTTTGCGTAATTAGATTCGTAAGTCATTTTTCAAATATTTTAAAATTTTTTGATTATTAACAAAAATTAAATAAACAATTACAACTATTTGAAGATATATATATTTTGTATACCCTAATTTCGCGTGTATAAGGTCGGGTGTTTTGAACCAAATTTAAATTGGCGCTAATGAGTTCATTCTGTTGTATGCGAATCCAAGCGAGTCCAAATTTTGTGCCCACTTTTATGAAACCGAGACAAAGGCGAGCACAAAATTTGGACCCCAAAGGGATCCGATACAAAACGAATGAACTCATTGGCGCGAATTTAAATTTGGCTCAAAATACTCGGTCTTATACACGCGAAATTAGGGTAATTCGATTTAAAATTTTAACACATCTTTTGTTGAATTTTTTTTCATTTTTCTAACAAGGATGTAAAAAGGATGTAAATTTTATAATTTTTATACATTAAATTTTCGAAACTATTTTTTGTCGAAATACCGAATCGACAAACAATCTTTATATAAAATGAAAAAAAGGGGTTAGGTAGCGCATGTTCTAGTCATCTTTTGTTTAAAGTGATCGATTATTGGCGTGGAATCTTTATCCATAAACAGAATGTCAGCCCAAAATTCATTGCTAAACGCTTTATGAAAAGCATTTTTTTCATCTGAGAAATGCGGAAACGTGTCAAGAAATTCACCTCCTAGAAATTAAAAAAGTAAAAATTAAATAAAAAATTTTTTTGTAAAATTTGTAAAAAAGAATAGGAAATACTTACGTTCGACAATAGCTTTCCATATGTAGGAAAACGTTGGTCTAAGCAAGTAAGGAATTATATCCGACCGGCATATTGACGATGTTTCATATGGGTCGTTAATTATCAAGTGATAGTGTACATCACTGTGGACTTTTCGTCTAAATACAAATAAGTTTCATGAAAATTGAACAAAAATGGTTCGATTGATCCACGTGCAAATTTATTTTGATGTTATGACTCTTCCACGTGTCTTCGAGGATGCTTTTTAAATATAGCTAGCCAACCATGTAACATTCCCTAACGACCCATCATTCTTGGAATGTTTGGTCCCGCTTGGAGTATATGTATATCACTAAAATCAAAATATTACTTCCCACATTCCATTATTATCTCAATCCAATACAAGAAAAGAAATGATTGCAAACAATTTTGTCAAAATATCCAGTTTCGAAAAAAGATTAGGAAAGCACTCCACACTCAAAGTGTTGATAGAGATTTTTTTCTTCCAAAATTCGTTTTTCTTAAATTTCTACGTGATTCAGATTGTCTCAAAATTAATTACATATAGGTTTTCGAGGCTAAGAATTCTGAAAATGACAATCATTTTTTGATAGGACCCCCCTTCATGATCCTGTTTTGGACCCTCACCTATAGAGCTCTTCATGAAAAAAGGGTCATATCTTCAAATTTTAAGTCGAAATTTATTTAATGCTTTCATACATCTTGTTCTAAATTAAATTCTCTATCGCCCTGTAAAATTTTATATCATTTAATAATGTTTTTGAAAAGTTCCTACGAAATGATTAAAAATTCAGTTTTTTAAATTTCAACAAGTCAAGCGAAGGCAGAGAGAAAGCGAAAAGCGCAGGAGAGAGCGGCGAAAGGTGTGGAAGCTCGTCGAGCTTTTCGGCAAAGACTGGAGGAACCTTCGGCCTCCATTTCGACGTGCAACCCTACATCTACATCATGGCTCAGATCAACTCCAGTAACCATAACTTTTTACTCAGACTTAAGATTGTAAAATCCAACTTAGGTTTTGTTCCCCATTATGTCCTCTATCAACTGGTAAATTTTCAGGCGATTCTGCCTCGATATGAAAAAGTTTGCCTCCATTATGTACGACTAGGGGTGAATTTTTCAGAAAATATAGTCTAATGTGTGCGTAGTGTTGAATTTTCAATTGAAATAATTTTACTCGGGGGTTTTCAATGGTGCTGAATTCGCATATAATGTTAGTTTTTTTCTAGGACTCTTTCAGGACCCTGCACAGAGTCCCAAAATGAACCCTAAATAGGGTCTCAGAGACTCCAAAACAAAAAATAAACTTCATAATCGTAATCCTCGTAAAATTTTGAGCCGTATATACTATTTTATCGATAAAATAGGAACAGGACCGGTCCTGATCCTAAAATAGGGTCTTAGAGAGGTCCTATAAAAAATCGGTTCGATAGAATCGAAAGAGCGTCCTCGAAAACCCCCAATGCAAAAATTTCAGCTCGCTAGGGGCAGTAACCTAAGCTCTAGAATCTATCAACACTTTCCCTTTAGAGGGAGTGTGGAGTGGGAAAGCAAAACATTGGCAAAAAAAAATTTTTTACATAAAATGTCGAAAGGATGAATATGTAAATAAAGCCCAACATACTCTTAGCTCTAAATTTATAACATAATAAAAAATTTCGACAAACAGATTGGATATTTTGCCGTTTTGCAATTGAATTCCTTTTGTGCGTGCGTCGAAAACATTTCCATAATAATCAAAAAATCGACAATAAGCTCTCCGACCTTTTTGGTGTTCTCACTTTTCCAGCCTTAAAAGTAACTAGAGATAATTTTTTTATCACTATAACATTTATTAAATTCCTAAATGAACATCCACTTACCTAATGGCTCTAGATTATTTTCAGGAGTGTCATTTTGTTGAATAATATCCTCGATAGGCAACTCGAGACTAAACCTTTCCGGATATCTTTCGTACAATACAGGCAATACGGGTGGTTCAGAACTCTAAAAAATATTGAAATAACGCAATCAGCAAAATTATTATTTATTTTTTATAAAATTGCGTTAGAATTTTGAGACTTTCTTTATTTCCTTTCATAAACAACAATGAACAGAACGAAAAAGTATTCTACCAACATTTTGACGAAAAAGTTTTGTAAAGAAACTCCGAATATAAAAATTTAATTTGAGGTTGGAATTAAAATTTTAAAGAAAAATTTAAATTACATAAAATATTTTGGGCCGATATTTAATTGTTATTTTTGTTTTGTTTTTTAAACGGCTTTTCTCTAAAATATTATAATTTATTTATATATAATAATCTATAATTATATACGTAGTATATAATTATAGTATATCTAATAAATATTATATATATATGTTTTTTATTAAAAAAACATAGATATATATATATAATAATAATCTATAATTATATACGTAGTATATAATTATAGTATATCTAATAAATATTATATATATATATATGTTTTTTATTAAAAAAACATAGATATATATATAATAATAATCTATAATTATATACGTAGTTAAACCTCGATCTAATGACACCCCTAGGGACCGAGCCTAGGTGTCATTAGATCGAGGGTGTCATTAGATCAAGGTTTTCGAAATTAGCTGGCACCACTGAGGAATTCTTGTCTCAATTTCTGTCGATCAATGCACTTTATTCGCCAAAAGACTAGGGAAGCAAAAACCCTGTGAAGCAATAAAATCGGGAAGCACAATTCTTAGAGCAGCAATTCTTTCTCATCCTCTTCCACTTGGTGCTTGGCAAAGATCTCGGCGATGATTGGCTGGCGCATTTTCTTCTGACGGAGCATTTGCATCTCTTTGTCGATCTGATCACAACCCTTCATCGCGTCGTGCTTGCTGCCGTTTTGCCCCAGAAAACGACGGACGGTGATCGCTGAGCGCTGGGCCTCTTCGAAAGGAATCTCCTCCTCGTCCACGATCGCGGTAGATTCTGGTCTCGCGCTTGCTTCAGCCACTTCAGCACCGCCCTTTTCGGATCATGTGCCGGCTGCAGCTTCTTTCGCTTGGTTGATACGCCCGAATCGAGAGCCGCTTCAATGGAGTCCTTTGAGGCCAGGATGCTGATCACGGTCGTTTGCTTGACGTCGAATTTCCACTTCTTCGTGAACTGCCTTGCTAGCTCCGACTGACTCCGTTTTCGCAGCTTCGATGATCGCGCTTCTGCTCCAACGTGAGATGAATTCGCTTGGCTTTCAGTGTCCCCATTACTAAACTTGAGATCAGACAATGCATTTTTACCTTGGGGGACCAAAAATGGCGAGCTGAGCACAATGGGTGTCATTGGATCGAGGTTTGGATTCCTTACAACTGTCATTAAAAGAAGGTTTTTACGTTAGGTTTTCGTCGGGACCGAGCCTAGGTGTCATTAGATCGAGGGTGTCATTAGATCGGGGTGTCATTAGATCGAGGTTTGACTGTATTTGCTTTTGTTTGTGTTATATATTAGGCTGGTAAGAAAGTCTTTGAACAAATTTTTTTTTATTTAATCATACTTTTATAAAAATAACACATTAATCCAGGAGGTATTTTCCATCATGATCTATGACTCTTGGTCAATATTCATGCAAAGAATGAATGTTCTTCTTGAAGAACTTGACCGATTGTGACTCAAAGAATTTAAACCGCCAAATTTTTTAGTTCTTGCCTCTATTTCAACTACTGTTTATTATAATAGCTCGAAGTTATGGGAAATAAGAAGTCATTTTTCTGAGCTACTTGGCAGTACCAAAACGGCTCTTGCATCTGACATATTAACCAAGTTAAATACAAATTTCAATTTTAGACCATTAAAATTTTTGGGTGCCTCAATATCTCTACCGACATATGGAAAATTTTAAAGTTTTTAAAAATCATTTTTTTTGCTGTTAGTATTAATTAGGCTTAAGAAAAGCTAAAAAAATTAATTTCAAAAAGATTGCTTTAAAAAGTACGTTTTTATTGCAAATTCGGCACTTTTCAATTTTGGTCGATTATCCATAAATATAAATTTTATAAATATAAATTTTTGCTCCAAAAATTGAGTTATTACAAATAATTTTTGTATCATAATATTCATAAGAAAACGCTCTCTCTAATAAAGAAACTTAGTAAGTTAGTAAGTTGTTTTTATGAAATTATGAATAAGCAAAGAAAATTTTTTTGTTTCAAGACTTTCTTACCAGCCTAATAGTTCTTACATCAAAAATAAAAAAAGAAAAATAATAGCGGCTTTACAGCTTCCCCACTTGTCTCTAAAAATTAAGAGAGTTTTTTAATCTTTTATTAAATACAGGTGATTTAGAACGTTAAAATGTAGTTAAAAGATAAATTTTATTAGAGAAAATATTTTTAAGCTTTTCCTTTTAATAGATTAAATGTAAAAAACTTATAACTTTCTTACAAACTTAAAAATTTTTATATTTTGATTTAATTTCTTATATTCCTAACTTTCTTTTGTTTAAAAGCATTTTGTAAATACAATTTTGTAGTTTTTTTGCACCATTATTTAATTTTTGTCTTTCTAGATAAAATGAAATTCACGATCAAGTATCTGTAACAGGATAATCGCACGTTTGATTTTCCTTTAGTAAATTGTTCCCTTTCTATCTTTTAACATTTTTTATTTTAATTTAAAAATTTAGAGACCTTAAGTATTTTAGAGGAAAGGTTAAGTCGTTTTTTCGTCGAGAGCAAACGACAAACGACGAAATTCATTAAATAAAATGAACCTAGAATGGTAAGTATAATTGTATTGCTTGTAAAACCAATTAATAAACATACAATTTTTAATAAGCCTACAATTGTAAAAAAATGTCCTTTATAGGATCCACAAGCTACGAAAGGTATGGCTTGTGAGGTAATGCTAAACGCGAGCGTGAAAGAGCCACCTGCGAATGATCCTAGTTACGCGCTTTTGATATCAATTTTGTAAGATGTGCGACCGTAGCCAATTCTTCCGACAAGCGCGCTCGTTTGGCTCTCTGACAAAACGCGTCGCATTCGGCATATCGCTACTCCCAACACGGCGCTCATTCTTGCACTTTTGGCTGAACGAAGTCGCACATTGCGCGTTTATTGGCGAGTCCTTTTGCAAGGCGAAATCTAATGAAAAACTTTGTAATAAAATAAAAAATGATAGAAATGAAATAATTAATAAATTGAATAATTTAATTGCCCAAAAAAAGGAACAAGATTCTACGAAGTCGATATTTTAATTCTACGAAGTCGTTATTTTATTCTTTTCTATTTTATTTACTACTATGGTGAATTACAACGTCAAGAAACGACAACAAGACTTTCCAACTACCCCAATATCTACCGAGAGGCAACAAACATGCGATATCAGGGAAGACGAACAGCAAGAGGAAAGTGAAATCGATCGCATCAAAAAACTTCTTAGTCATTCTAAAAGAAGGATGATCCGGTTTACCTGGCTGCACAACTGCTCGTAAACATGATCCAAAATCAACAGCGCATCATCGATATGCTCATGGAAGAGCGACAGCAAAACAGCTTCGATAACAACGAAGATCCAACGGAGGCCAAGGAACGGGCCAGATCAATCGTAATTGCAGGCTTGCCCGAAGCTACAGGAAAGCCGTCAGTTCGCTCACTGGCCGGCAAACAGATGTTGGTGGAGCTGTTCGATGAACTCGACGTGGAAGCCGAGGTGATGACGACATATCGCATGGGTAATGGAGACAACAAGCGTCCCAGTCTCACCAAAGTTGTACTCGGCAACTCAAAACAACAGAAGACTGTCTTGATGGCAGCCCGAAATTTAAAGTCATCAACCGCTTTCAAGGGCGTGTTCGTGCGACCGAGCCTGACAAAGGAGCAGCGTGATGAAGACTTCAACCTGCGAAAAGAGCTTCGAGAACGTCGAGCTAAAGGTGAGCGAATTCGAATTAAGGGTTGGCCGGGGCAAAAAAGGGAAATTGTCACTCTTCCTTCGGGAAACTAGCTAAGGCAGCAATACTTAATTGTTTTTATTTTAATGCTAGAAGCCTTACCAATAAAACAGCCAAACTTGACTATTTTTTACAATCTAATAATTATGAATTAGTTTTAATAACCGAAACATGGTTACAACCTCAGCATTTAAATTCAGCTATATTTCCTCAACATGACAAAGTCAAATGCGATATTTTTGCTGAACAATTTAGTAGCGTGTTATGTAAAATTTCTGCGGCCAATGCACTTTCTAGCATAAATAACTCGTCTAATACTCTCCAGTCGGTGTATATCAGTGATTTTGAAATGTATGAAGCACTCAAAAGAGAGGTAATAAAATAAACTCTAGCCTAGATAATATACCGGAAATAATGCTAAAAAATGCGCTTTGACTTTGTCATATCCATTAGCCTGCATCTGCCGCCTTTCATTAAGTAAAGGCACAGTACCAATCCTTTGGAAAGAAGCTATAATCAGACCCTTATACAAAAAGAATGATCCACATTTAGCTTCAAATTATCGGCCGATTTCACTTACCTCTTCTGTGTCTAAGACTATTGAAACATTTGTAAAAAATAAGCTCACAGAGTTTTTTGATGAGAATAATATAATACCAGAATATCAGCATGGCTTTCGTAAGAAAGGAGTGTAACAACGCAAATGTTAGAAGCTTTAAATGACTGGACACAAGCGTTGGAAAATAAACGTTGTGTTGATGTTGTATATTTTGATATTAAGAGTGCTTTTGACGCCATAAATCACGAAAGGCTTCTAGCCAAGTTACTGCAGATAGGAATCAAAGGTGTTCTAGCAAAGTGGATTAAGGACTTCTCTACAACCGTACTTTTGTAGTCAAAATAAAAGAAAGTTATTCCTCTAAAAAGATCATTAAAAGTGGTGTACCTCAAGGCTCAGTTCTCGGACCTATATTATTTTCCTTTTACATGCACGATATAATGAAAAATAAATGCTTTCCAAATATTAAGATAAAATCGTTTGCAGACGATACTAAAGCCTATATAGAATTTGAACGGTCTGATAATAATTATCACAATCATTTGCAAGAATTTATTGATTATTTTTATGTCTGGTGCAAAGATAATGGTCTTACTATTGCTACATTAAAATGTCAAATCTTGCAAATTGGCTTAAAAAACCCAGAAAATGACTATTCATTAAATGGTGAAAAAATTCCTAAAGTCAAAGATTGTATTAGAGATTTGGGTATTTATGTTTCTCCAAATCTAAAATGGAATCAACATATTAGAAAAATATGTCAATCAGCCAATTACAAGTTCTTTAACATTTTAAAAGCATTTAAAACAAATGATCCCAAAATGCTAGTCAAATTATATCTATGTTATGTACGGCCAATCCTAGAATTCGCTTCACCCATATTTAATACCGATATTGTTGGAAATGTAAATTTGCTAGAGTCTGTATAAAGAAGAATAACCAAGTCTATTATAAGAAGATGTTTTAAATCGATCCGAGTCATACCAAATTATGAAGAAAGACTTGCTATTCTTGACATGGAAAAATTGGCAACGAGATACTTAAAGCTTGACCTAACTTTAATACATAAATACAGGCTAGGACTTTTGCCTAAACTCTTAGATTTTTCTGATATGACAATGAAAAGAGGCAGAACGTCGCTTTATGTTCCAAGCTCAAAGAATCGAGTAAGAAACAATTTTTTCACTGTCCGTGCATTAAAGAGATATATCAAACTGAACCCATTGATGAAATTTTCTCTCTCTATTGAACAATTTAAATCTTTGTTAAATACTATTAAATAGATTAATGCCTTCTTCATTTAATTATTTTATGTTGTTTATTTGTTGTTTTTATTCTCTCTCCATTTCTTTACCATAATTATTTAATCATTCAATTATTTATTTATTTACTTATGATTATTCGTTTATTGTTATTAATAGTTGCGTTAATTTAACGTAATAAATAAATTAATTAATTAATTAATTTAGCTATTGAGGATAATAATCGTGTAATTAATCAATTAGATAGTATAACAGATAAATTAGCCATTGAGGAAGGTTCTAAAACTTTTGAAACAGCTAGTAAATTGATATATAATTATTTTAAAGATACGTCGAATAGAAGTAATGCAGGTTTTTCAATTAATATCCAAAACAATTGGAAATAAACGTCACATTTGTATCCCGGGCATGAATTTAGTACAAAACCTCGCAATCGACTGGCTTCCCGTTATCAATCCAACAATTACATTTATACTTGTACGCAATTATCGTATTAATTGTTTGATTGCTCAAATGTTAGAGTACCTACATCGGTGCATTAGACCGCTATATAATAACAAGGTGGTATCTACAGAACTGCAGCTTACGCAGAGTAGTAGTGGCCGTAGACTACATTGATAAATGAATACAAAATGTAGCATGCATTGCATATTTTTTACATTTATTATTCTGTATTATCACTAATTTATAATATCTTATGCATGTATATAATGTATGGTGTTGGAACAAAACGGAACGGGACAAAATGAATAAAAAATGGCTTTAGGTTTAAATCTGACAATATAGGTATTATATATGAGCCCAAAGTTCCAATAAATACGATACGACCGTTCGAAGAATTTTTGAATATTAACATGGCTTTCATTATGTTACTTTGTGTCGGTTAACTTCATTAAAGCAGGCCTAAGCTGTAATTCAAAAATTTTGAGTTCAACTTTGTTTATAACAGAATGAAGGCCAAGTTAAAACTCAAAAATTCTTCGAACGGACGCTTCTTATTTATCCGAACTTAGTGTATATAAGTTTAGATTTTAGGCTTAAACTCGAATCTAAAACCTGGATTAAGATCTAAAACTAGACCAAAAATTAATTTTTTTAAGCTTTAAGTTTTAGACTTAAACATAATTACCCCGTTGTCGCGTTCCATCCTACTTTGGCCATCTGTTTTGTCGCATCATTATGTAAATTGAATAAATCGACATCACTTTAATTTATATTCTTAAATTTTTATTCATTTTTTCAATGAAATCAATTTTTTAAATAGCTAAATTAATAATAATAATAATTTATTACGATAAATTACGACTAGTTCATAAATATGATACAATTGTTCAATGTTATGTGATCGTTAAATTAAACAAAAAAATAAAATAAGTAAAATAAAATTAAATTAAATTAAATTAAACAAAACAAAAATAGGATGAGAAATGAGGAATAACTGGTTAGATTTTATTGGGTAACTTAGTTAGATTTTAATGGGTTAAAAGCAGGCAGGATTATTTTTTGGATTCCTAAAACTTTTTCAAATTCGTTTGCAAAAAGATCGCAGAATTTATCTAAATAAATTTTTTTATCAATCTTTTTTTAGTTATTTTTTTATTCAGTTAAAATTCTTTAATTGAAGCTAATCATAGATATTTTTTAAAAAATAATTGGAGCCTAGTTGTTTTTAACTCATCTTTATTGTGAATTTGATATAATAAAATAGTGATTAATTTCATTATTTTCATTTTTTTAATAAAATTTTTAATAAGGAAATGTTACATAATATAATTTTAAGATTTTTTTGACAGAAAATGTTATTGACATTTTTTTATTGTCATTGTTGCGTTCGTAATGTTATTTTATTGTATTATTATTTTTTATAAACTGAAACATTTTTCAATACTTTAAAAAAGAAAAAATTGCATAAAATAGTCCCCCGCTCATGACTTTTCGATGGGTTTTTAAATGTGTTTTCTTATTCAGAATATTTTTTATATAAACCTAAAGTCTGGCTTTTGTTTTAGCTATATTTTTATATTCATATTCAACAATTTTTTTTATAATTTCTAAGAAAGTCTTTTTTATAAAAATTAGTTAATTAACCTATATTAATTAGTATCATGAAAACCGTCTCAAAATTTTGGTTTTTTTTCTTTTTTTAGCATTATTTTATTTCATTTTCATAATTTTTATTAACTTTATCTTCAAAAAATGGAACTTTAAACATCGAATATTCCGTTAGAATTAAGAATTCCAAAAGAATGCCGATCGATCTGTAAGTAATACAAGTATTTTAATAAAATTTTAAAATATAGAAATTTTTTAAGAATAATGCTAAAAGGCAAAAGAAATTTTTTTAATTTTACATATATTAGTTAAATATTTTTATCTTTTCTAATGGATATAAATTATTCTGTTTTGTTAAATCACATTTTGTTTTTTCCTTTTATGCATTTTCATTGCAATTTTTTTCAGTCATACATAAATGTTGTCTATATTTTATTTTCTACATCTGAATTTCTTATGTTTTTAATTTTTGATCATTACAGCATCTATAAATCAATGAAGTACGGTTTTCGTTGTGAAGCAATGCTTAATGAAAGCATAAAAGAACCGCCGGCAGATGATCCCAGCTGCTCGGTTATCCGCTATCTACTCTACGATGTTCAATCGTGGTCAATTTTGCCGATAAGCGCGCTTATACATTTTGGTTGGCTGACAAAACGTATCGCTTTGTGCACATCGCTGGTTCTCAACGCAATACTAATTATGGCGTTATTGCTGGAGCGCAACGAAACACTACGCATCTACCGACGAGTCCTCCTACAGGGAGTTATTAGCGACGTTCATTTCAGCATCATCTCTTATTATGTGCAATTAGTAAGCTTTTCAATTTAATCTGATAAATTGTATTTTTATTTTTATTGGAATTTCTAATCCACTGTGGCATATACATATGTTTACAATTCATTCATTTGATATAAAAAGGCTTCAGGACTTTATAATATAAAGTAACTGAATTTTTCAATATAAAGTTTATATGTGCATTACAGTATGGCGAATATGTAGGCCCTGGCGCAATATTCTTAATAGCCGGCATACCAACTATGCACTCGCCAGCTTTGCGTGCATTTGCACTCGGGTATTATATATTCGCTTGGCAAATTATGATGTATTTTATGTCTTTCATTTTCTACCTTCGTTATTCCCTTGTGGTAAAGTAAGTCAATTTTTACACTTTTAAACATTTAAATGTAAGACTATGCTCCAAATTTATTTTTCCTCTTCAAACTATTTCTGCTAAATTATGTTTTAAAGAAATTTTTTAGAGAAAAATCTCCGTCTTCAAGAAAATTGAACATGCTTTCGGCATTGTGTATATTGTTAGGCGTTCTTTTGGGCATAGACCTCACCCACCTGGAGCATTATCCCATGCTATGCAAACGCTTTTTCCCATTCCGAATTTGGCACGCCACTGGAGCTGATCTTTCGCAATGCTTTCAAATACGTGTAAAAATTTGTCGAAATATTAATTTTTACGTTGGATCATTCATTTTTCCAATTCCACTTTAAGACTTATTCACGAGGTTTATTATTTCTTTTTACGAATATTGGTCACGTTATAATATGTGTGACTATTATATTCTATACTGTCGCTGTGCGACGTTTCTTTTATCGAATTCGACTCGCAATGCCAGAGAAAACCGCGCGCGTTAATGCACAACTGGATCGGATGCTTTTATTACAGGTTTTTATTTTTGATGAATATTTCTCTGAGTAATAAAAAAAATGCGTTAACTGATATGGTTTTTAACTACTCAGATAAATTTCTCAAACCATTGATCAAGAACCATTTCAATATAAGTGCATCTAAACTGCAATAGTGAATTTGCTTTTAAAATTTTTTTCATATTCTGATTTTTTCAAAGCTTTTATATTTTTTAGTTGTCCACACCAATTTTATGCACAATTGTGCCGAATTTTATGGTTCTTGTAGCGATGTTCTTTGGTTACTATATCCCGGGCATGAATTTAGTACAAAACCTCGCAATCGACTGGCTTCCTGTTATCAATCCAACAATTACATTTATACTTGTACGCAATTATCGTATTAATTGTGTATGGATGATTGCTCAAATGTTAGAGTACCTACATCGGTGCATTAGACCGCTATATAATAACAAGGTGGTATCTACAGAACTGCAGCTTACGCATAGTAGTAGTAGCCGTAGACTATATTGATAAATGAATACAAAATGTAGCATACATTGCATATTTTTTTACATTTATTATTCTGTATTATCACTAATTTATAATATCTTATGCGTGTATATAATGTATGGTGTTGGAACAAAACGGAACGGGACAAAATGAATATGAACCATAAGTTCCAATAAATAAGATGCGGCCGTTCAAAGAATTTTTGAATATTGACTATTAATACGATAATTGCGTACGAGTGAAAATGTAATTGTTGGATTGATAACGCTAAGAGTATGTTGGGCTTTATTTACATATTCATCCTTTCGACATTTTATGTAAAAAATTTTTTTGCCACAATGTTTTGCTTTCCTAATCTTTTTTCGAAACTGGATATTTTGACAAAATTGTTTGCAATCATTTCTTTTCTTGTATTGGATTGAGATAATAATGGAATGTGGGAAGTAATATTTTGATTTTAGTGATATACATATACTCCAAGCGGGACCAAACATTCCAAGAATGATGGGTCGTTAGGGAATGTTACATGGTTGGCTAGCTATATTTAAAAAGCATCCTCGAAGACACGTGGAAGAGTCATAACATCAAAATAAATTTGCACGTGGATCAATCGAACCATTTTTGTTCAATTTTCATGAAACTTATTTGTATTTAGACGAAAAGTCCACAGTGATGTACACTATCACTTGAACTTGTACGTATATCAATTGCATAAATGATATTTTTATTAAAAAGTAATAATTATGGCCAAACTAAGTAATTTAAATCATAAAAACAATTGTAGCATTCGTATAAATCGCACCTGAAAAGTCGATTTTACATCAAAAATCGACCATAATTTGGAAAAAATCGATTTCTGATTCGGATATGCATTGTTCAGAAAAACTAATAGTGCCAGCCATCTTAAAGAGCACAAAATTCTGTATAATATAAAAAATGAAAGCCATCACAAATTTTCCAACAAATTGCATAAATTTCTTTCTTTCAGCTGTTTCTTCAGTTTAATTATCCAAGTTTGAGATACTTAAATGTTTTAGCTATTTTGAGCTCTTTCAAGAGCCATCTGTGGCCAAAGCTAAATTTTGGAATGCACTACCAATTTGAGATGATGGAAATCTAAAAAATTACATTTTAAAGGTTAAATACAGTAGTGGACAAAACGAGGGAGACCTTTATTGGAAATATGGGAGAGAAATAACCAAATATTAAGTGCTGTTTTTGTTAACCACTGCTTTTTGTTGTCATTGTTGCTATTTTAGTTGAATGTTGCAATAAAATAATTAATTATAAAAGTCTCCTTCATTTTGTTTGGCAAAATTTTGAACTGCTCTCCGTTGATTGGGTGCCAAAAATTTTTGGATAAACGGATCGGAACAAACTTTTTTTAATCTGAGAGAGGACTACGAAATAGAGTTTATTAGAAGTTTATATATTTTGTTTACCCCGAAAAAAATATAAGAAACCATATTTCCAAAAAAGGTCTCCTTCATTTTGTTTACTACTGTAAGAAATAAATAAATTCTTTTTTTAAATTTGCATATTTCTTTTTGCGTAATTAGATTTGTAAGTCATTTTTCAAATATTTTAAAAATTTTTGACATATTTATTAACAAAAATTAAATAAACAATTACAACTATTTGAAGATATATATATTTTGTATACCCTAATTTCGCGTGTATAAGGTCGGGTGTTTTGAACCAAATTTAAATTGGCGCTAATGAGTTCATTCTGTTGTATGCGAATCCAAGCGAGTCCAAATTTTGTGCCCACTTTTATGAAACCGAGACAAAGGCGAGCACAAAATTTGGACCCCAAAGGGATCCGATACAAAACGAATGAACTCATTGGCGCGAATTTAAATTTGGCTCAAAATACTCGGTCTTATACACGCGAAATTAGGGTAATTCGATTTAAAATTTTAACACATCTTTTGTTGAATTTTTTTTCATTTTTCTAACAAGGATGTAAAAAGGATGTAAATTTTATAATTTTTATACATTAAATTTTCGAAACTATTTTTTGTCGAAATACCGAATCGACAAACAATCTTTATATAAAATGAAAAAAAGGGGTTAGGTAGCGCATGTTCTAGTCATCTTTTGTTTAAAGTGATCGATTATTGGCGTGGAATCTTTATCCATAAACAGAATATCAGCCCAAAATTCATTGCTAAACGCTTTATGAAAAGCATTTTTTTCATCTGAGAAATGCGGAAACGTGTCAAGAAATTCACCTCCTAGAAATTAAAAAAGTAAAAATTAAATAAAAAATTTTTTTGTAAAATTTGTAAAAAAGAATAGGAAATACTTACGTTCGACAATAGCTTTCCATATGTAGGAAAACGTTGGTCTAAGCAAGTAAGGAATTATATCCGACCGGCATATTGACGATGTTTCATATGGGTCGTTAATTATCAAGTGATAGTGTACATCACTGTGGACTTTTCGTCTAAATACAAATAAGTTTCATGAAAATTGAACAAAAATGGTTCGATTGATCCACGTGCAAATTTATTTTGATGTTATGACTCTTCCACGTGTCTTCGAGGATGCTTTTTAAATATAGCTAGCCAACCATGTAACATTCCCTAACGACCCATCATTCTTGGAATGTTTGGTCCCGCTTGGAGTCTATGTATATCACTAAAATCAAAATATTACTTCCCACATTCCATTATTATCTCAATCCAATACAAAAAAAGAAATGATTGCAAACAATTTTGTCAAAATATCCAGTTTCGAAAAAAGATTAGGAAAGCAAAACATTGTGGCAAAAAAAAATTTTTTACATAAAATGTCGAAAGGATGAATATGTAAATAAAGCCCAACATACTCTTAGCTCTAAATTTATAACATAATAAAAAATTTCGACAAACAGATTGGATATTTTGCCGTTTTGCAATTGAATTCCTTTTGTGCGTGCGTCGAAAACATTTCCATAATAATCAAAAAAATCGACAATAAGCTCTCCGACCTTTTTGGTGTTCTCACTTTTCCAGCCTTAAAAGTAACTAGAGATAATTTTTTTATCACTATAACATTTATTAAATTCCTAAATGAACATCCACTTACCTAATGGCTCTAGATTATTTTCAGGAGTGTCATTTTGTTGAATAATATCCTCGATAGGCAACTCGAGACTAAACCTTTCCGGATATCTTTCGTACAATACAGGCAATACGGGTGGTTCAGAACTCTAAAAAATATTGAAATAACGCAATCAGCAAAATTATTATTTATTTTTTATAAAATTGCCTAAATCCCCTGACATATGCCACAAAATGAGTCAGAATTTTGAGACTTTCTTTATTTCCTTTCATAAACAACAATGAACAGAACGAAAAACATTTTGACGAAAAAGTTTTGTAAAAAAACTCCGAATATAAAAATTTAATTTGAGGTTGGAATTAAAATTTTAAAGAAAAATTTAAATTACGTAAAATATTTTGGGCCGATATTTAATTGCTAATTTTGTTTTGTTTTTTAAACGGCCTTAACCTTTTCTCTAAAATATTATATTTGCTTTTGTTTGTGTTATATATTAGGCTGGTAAGAATAAAAATTGGCCAAAAAAGATAATTATAACGCTTAATGTATGCTATAAAATATCGTACGTCAGTTCTCTGAAGAAAGTGGATGATAAGACAGATGATGTGATAACCGGAAAATAGAGCCTCACGACTATTGAGAAGACCGAGCGTGTCGAAAAGCGCGCGAACATAAAAAAACATTTGCGCGAATCGAATGTCTGCCTATGTTTTTTTAGAAAATGTAATTTTTTAAAAACTAATAAAAGTTACTTTAATCAAAAGTGTACCGAAATTCCAATTTCCGCGGTTCTTAGCCATTTTTTTGATTTATTTTTTTTAAATTAATTTTTTCTAAAAATTTCCTATTTTTCAATTTTCTTAGGAATCCAGAAATTTTAAAATTTTTTCTGGTACATGTTCTTGAAAATATTTAACTTCAAGTTACAAAATTAAAGCCTTTTGTAAACTTAAA
Organism: Bradynema listronoti; assembly: GCA_024678965.1. NCBI lineage: Eukaryota > Metazoa > Nematoda > Chromadorea > Rhabditida > Allantonematidae > Bradynema > Bradynema listronoti. The sequence continues at coordinate 2,200,671 of JANLNO010000009.1, forward strand.
AATGATGTATATCAATTTTTAAGTCTACTATTTTTCACTCATATTCTTGGTAATATGTGGCAGTAAAGCTTATTTTAAACTCACCAAAACATAATGCCTTACAAGATGAGTATTACGAATTCCCTGAAACGAGAATGTCGGAAACTGAATATCTATGCGAAAATTTTCGTTCGTATAAAGAATAAGTAATGGTAAGTTGAGATAACTAAGTGCCACGTATTCCTTGATGTGAAATTCTTTTTCACCATTTGAGCCACGGTATCCAAAAAAACCCTAAAATCACAAAAAAAAGGTAGTGTAGCTTTTTGTTTTTCCCAAATATAATTGATAACGGAATATTTGGAGAATAGGAGACTAACCGGTTTTGCATAAAATTAATGTTTTTTGGCGGGATTTCACTCGATGGTCACTAAAACGCGCATTTAAAGTTTCGAAAAGATGTTTAAAGCAGATAAAAATAATTGTGTTTGGAACGGCATTTTTAACTTTTACCTGCTTTAAACATCTTTCCGAATCTGCGCTTTTTAATGACTCTCGAGTGAAATCCCACCAAAAAACATCGATTTTATGCAAAACAACACTGATGGAGATGAATTAAAAGATTATGGCGATCCAGGCAAATTTGATGTAGGCGAAATTTGATATTCAACATACTTCAAAGTTGTAGAATGAAGCTTACCAAAAATTTTTTGTCACGGAACATGGCAAAACAAGCCAGACTTTTAGTGGAAAATGACAAGAATTAGAATCTTTTGTCACGCATGTGACAAAACGATCCAAACTTTTTGACGCGGAAAATGACAAAATTTGCAAAACGAAATGAAAGCAAGGATTTTTATCATTTTTTATATAGAAGCACTATAAAGTCATAAAAGGTCCTGTAAGGAGTTTCGAAAAAAATAAATGCATATTCGCGAGGATTTGAATGGTATATGGTATATGTATACTAAATCTCGTGGTCCCATATTCGCCAATTTAGCCTTGATAACAATTAATAATTATACGATTTTGTTTAGAATTAGTAGTTAAAAGTTGAAAAAATTAATAAACGAACATTTTAAGATCCGTAAAGCGCTGAAATTCGCTCCAAAATTTTTTGTCCATAGTCATAAACGACAAATCCATGTCGGACTTGTCATCGAACATTAGCTTTGTGACGGTTGAGCCGAGTGGAACTATTTTGGAATTTTTGCCACAAATAATGTTGTTCATTCGCTGCACAATCGGTTTTCGTTGCTTCGATGCCTAATAAAAAAATTCATCGTAAACAAAACGTTCAAAAAATTCATTTTTCAGATTACCTTTAAATTTGCGGAAAAACGCGTCGCCGTAAAATCGGCTAAAATATTTGAGAGCTTTTCAAGTTTATGCACATTCCGCCCCACGAAATTGGGTGCTGCCATTATTGCTGTTTGTCTTAAAGGAATATCGTTCTTATATAAAATAAAATTTTATATATTCCCACATCGTTACAAAAATCTATGAAAAAAATTGATTCAAAACACGACGAATTTCGCATTTTAATAAAACAAAATAAATTTTTAGAAAACAACAAATTTTGGTACTTTTTCAGTTTCTCCCGTTCTTTGGCCGAAATTTTGACGATATAGCCTAATTTTTTAAGCGCATTGTATCTCTAAACTAAATATTATCTTTCTTTTCCAAAAAGATAACTTATTCTAACAAAATGTAACAAAAAATTTTTTAAAAAATTTTACATTAAAATTGGAAGGAACTGAAAAAAAGCCAAAATTTTTGTCACCACATTTTTCCATTCAGACATATCATTCGCTGTACCTGAAAGCATAAAAAGTGTACCACTCATCTTCTATTCGGTTTTGTTTTTTAAATTAATTTTATAAAAAATTAACGTGTCGCCAAAAATTTCTTTTAAAATTTATTTATTTTTTCAAAACTAATAAATTATCGGCAAATTTTATTGCCAGTAGTGACTTCCATATATGTTATTTTTTCCCATCAAACTTATTAGCTTTATTCTCTATTATTTTTGTTTTTTCAAATCTCTATTGTTGTTTACTTTTTTATCACTACTTTCTAATAGATTATTTAAAATTCAATTAATTTGATTAACTTCGAAATCAGCAGATTTGATTACGCTTATTCCTAACTTTTTCTTTTAAAGGACGAAAAAATATCAAAAAAATTTTTGAAATAATTCAATAAGAAAATTAAACACTAAATAAGTACATATTGATGATGTTCTTTATTTTTTTTATTATTTCAAGCTTCGTCTTCAAAATTGTTATAAAGAAAATTTTTTCTTTTTATTGTTTATTATTGTCTATATGAAGAAGTAATGTATATAAGCTCTCATATTTTTCCTTTTCGTGCCAACAACATTATTTTTCATTTCATGGGCTAAATAATTTCTTGTTTTGGCTAGCTACAATGGTGGGCATTATGCAATTTGACCACGGATTATTTTTAAGATATAATCATGCATTTATTTCCAGATTCTTTCAATTTCTTCCATTTGTTTAAATCTAATTTCTTAATGCATTTTTTTAGTAATATGTATACCTTTTAAATTTTTAATAATTTGTTTTACAAATTTTGTATTTGAAATTAAACCTATGTATGTATGTAATTTAATTTTTATTTAAAGAACAATTTTTTTGGCTTTGGCTTTATTATTCTCCCATTTTTTATACACATTCTCTCGCGTCTTTATTCGTCCCTATTTTTTTCCTTTTTACTTTTTATTTGGAATTGATTGCATTTTATTTTTCATTGGCGTGTATTTTATACCATGAGAAGAAAAATAACAGTGAAAGTAGAAAACGAATGTAAAAAAAATGCAATGCGTGAAAAAAGCAAAACGTGAAAGTTTATTTTCTTTTTTCCCACGTTTTTTAAAGTTCTAAATTTTTTGACATATGTTCTTTGCACAATAACAAAAAATGGTTTAATCATTCTCTTCTCTATAGCTCTTGGCCTCACTTTTTTGTCTAGTTTTTTACTTTTACCATCTTAAGTGAGACTTGATTTTTTTCCCATTCGTCTTTTCATAAAATAACTTTTTGCAATTAATTAAACTAACTTTCATCCATTGTAGGCGTTCTAGTTGATTTTTAAAAGTTATTATAATATTATTAATTCTATGATGATAATGATGATGATGTAATTAATGAGTTTGTAAATCTGCCAACAAATGCAACATTCTAACATGCGATTTTTTACATGGTTTTGTACTTTTTTGCTAATATTTTTAGTTGATAATAGTTTAACATCAATGAAGAATTTCATAATTATCTTTCTGCCATTGTTCTGGGTGATATGCGCGATAAATGCACAAAGTCGCCAGGAATGGGATGCGTCAAATTATCCCAATCCAACTTTAGATGGTTATGTCCGATGCAATATGAAGTCGCCAGCATCCATCTGTGATCCGGATGCCGTACTTAGCGAATCACAGCGATATCGGCTAAATTATGAGCTGAATCAACTTGAGAGTCGAACTAGACAAGTAAACAAATGAAATTGTTTTTTTTTTGGAAAATTCTTTTCCAAACACGGAACTTTCAGCTTCACGGTGATAATTTTTGCTCCAAAAAAGGAATTGTTGGAGCGATTGCCGTCGCACGGCATGTTCGCGGAGGCTCTGACAATGTAAATTCAATGTTTTTTTTAAATTATTATAATGTCATAAAAATCAAAATGTAAATGTAAGAAAACGAAATTAAATTCTCTTCATGTCTTTTAATTATTTCTAATCATAGAACAGAAAAATTGTTTCAGACATTTCCGCAACATCTTTTAACAAGTATGTAATTGGCTTGCTCATTATTAAAACAAAAATCATTTACTTTTCATTCAACGACAATGTAGTAAAAAAATGTTATTTGTACGTTTTAGGCGGTTAAAGTAATGGCAAATGATATGCTGAGACGATGGACACTCGACAAACAATGCGCAAAGTCGTTGGTGATCGTGCTGGCGACGGAAGATAAGAAATTTTGGGTAGCTCGAGACGCGCGAGTTCCGGTCTATGCCACAGAGTTCACAGATCTATTTTCAGCGCAGGTTCTGTTCTTTATTTTTAGTGAATTTTTTGCCCACAGATTTATTTTATTTTTTGTCAACATAATGAAGAGATGATTTGGTTTTTAGAAAAGTCTCTTCAAAGAGGGAGACTATCAACAAGCTCTTCTTAATATCCTGGAAGGTACCTGGGATAAGGCGTTGGCAAAACAGGGACCTGCCTCACCGGGTGACGCTACTCCATTCCAGCCCGGCAAGAAACGACCGCCCCCATCGAGTGGAGGCGGATTTTCACCGTTTTCAATTATCGGCAAAATTCCCTTGTGGATATGGCTGGCGTTGATTCTCGTCGTCATTCCGACGCTATGCTGCTGTTGCTGCATGTACTATTGTTGTTGCCGAGGTCGTGGCGATGGCGGTGGCGCGCGACAGCCGCACCCGGCCGATGAAGACAACCGACCGCCCGTAGGCGGCGGTCGGACCGGTCGCGGGGGCGGAATGACCGGCTTTCTGTCGGGACTTGGCGGAGGCGCTGCCGCCAACGCTATCGGCAACTTCATTCGATCTCGTGGCCAACGCGGCGGCGGCAGCGGATACGCCGATGGTGAGGAGGTGGTTATGCCGGCACGGGTGGATACCAACCAGGAATTCCACGCGACCAACGAGGCGCCGGCGCAGGAGGACGCGGTCTCTACCCGTCCATTGAGACGAAAGACGAAGGCGGTGGCGGCTCCTGGTAGAACAAATTTGCTTTTGAATTTTTTAAAACAATTTTTTCGTCTAAAATAGTACACGTGTACCGGTCACTCAAACTTTTGCCAAGTTTCCACAGCTAGCTGGCTTAAATCTAATCCTCCACAATTAATACGATTCATATGTTATATTTATATTGTTTGTTTTCTGCTCTACGTACTACTATGTGTAGATGTTTGCTTTTGTAAAGTACAAAATTTATTAAAAAATGACAATTACTCAAATAGATGCTAAGATGCTTTCAGCCCCCGCACCAATTTCTCGATCTAAAAAATCGAGACTTTAATACATCTCTCATCATAAAAATTTTGCCTCTCATTTTTCATTTACTGGATATGCCAAATTGGCGCCGGGATTTGTTTTTGTTATAGCTTTTTTATTTTGGATCCGATTTGCAAAACAAATTGTTTCTATTCGATTCTCAAGTCTGAGAGAATTTATTCCGCACCAAACTTGTCCATATTGATTTCAATTCACAAATTTTATAATCATTTGAATTTTTTTCAAAAATACCGATAAAATCATTAAAATTTGTAATATAACGATGGACGCGTCCTAATCGTCGAGCCTATATTGAAAGATTCCGACATTTGGGCTCAAAATGAGGATAAAATTAATCATAATAAATGAACATTATTTAATCTATTAATTTTAGCAAAATTTAGATCTAAAAATTGAGTCAATTTCAAGTCAATTTTACTCATTTTTTACCTTTAAAAATGATGTCAAAAAGTTCAAATGATTATAAAATTTGCAAATCGAATCCAATATGGACAAGTTTTGTGTCGAACAAATTCAGTCTTGGGAAAAAATTTTTATTTTTACCTTTTGGTATAACTTTTTTTTCTGAATTAGAAATAATTTGAAATTTGTCTAGGCAGTTTACCCCCCCCTCCCCCAGAATTTCAAATTTTTTTTAAAATTTTATTTGGGGTATATTTTGGGTCCTGAGAACGAATTCGATTCTCATTTTTTGAGGAAATGCCTCTTAAGGACCCTACGAACCACAAAAAAATTTTTTTGGTGTCAAACAAATTCTCCCAGTCTTGGGAATCGAACAAAAACAAGTCCCGGCGCCAATTTGGAACACCCCGTACATTGTAAATACTCATTTTATAAACTGTTGTACATTTTTATTTCAGTCAAAAAAAAATTTGCTTTTCATCTCTTCAGAGACTAAATTTTCGCATTTTAAAATGTGGAAAAAATTAAAGCATGAGATTTCGCCTTAACACATTCATTATATTTAAGAATGTTATGAAGGTATAAATCAATAAATAGAATAAACCAAAAAAAATCAATCAATCAAAAACAATTCTATAAACACATCGCGAAAAAAAGGGAAGATGAATACGATTAAATTAACAAGGAAAAAGTGGGAATTGTATTCCCGGCCTACAAGCGAAGGCCACAACCCGTCCAAAGTATGCATTGGCTGATTATAAGCTTTGCCCGTAACATATACATAAATGTGTATTACATATTTGCCTGCACTTTCAATTTATTTTAAATTAAAAATATGTAGATAAAAATATTGACTTGGGCAAATTATGAATTTAGTGTTTTATCACTCGAAAAAAAATAATAATAGTATTTGTGGAGTGTGTAATGGTTAAGGGATGCATTAGGAGGCTTTTAAAGGTAAAAAAAAATTGACTGCTCCCGACGGAATTCGAACCCACAATTCCCCAAAAAATATCAAAAACAAAATTTGGGGGACGAGTGATCGCCGCTCTTTGATGTCTTCTCCGCCCCAAAATACCCTACTATACGAGTCCCATGGGAGACGGGTTGTGACCTTCTCTTGTCAGAGTGTGGTGCCCGCTGCGGAAAAGACTGACTCAAACTTCATTGTTTGGTGCGTTTCACCTTCGGCGCCGACGACGCCACCGGCGTTCCGTCCTTGCGCTTCTGCGGCGTGCCGTTGGGCGCGTCCGGCTGATGGTTGTGCGCGCCGAGCGCCTGCTTTTTGCGACTGCGACCCGCGCTACCGGTCGTCGTGGCGGCGTTCGCCTTGATGTCGACTTGGTCGCCGACCTCTTTCTCGATTATCGAAATGAGCACGTTGCAACGACGTTGGAGCTCCTTTAGAAAAACAAAACTAATACGAAAATATTCAAAATGTAAAACGCTCAAAAAGTCATTCAAATTTAATTTGCAAATCAAAGTTTACAAAAACGTCTAAGAAAAACTTTGGAAGGCTTTTTTGGATGGTTGAGGCTCCGGCTGGCGCATTTCCAAGCCTAGCGGGTCTTATTTATCACCTCGCTCAAATTAATTCTTTCTTTTCTATTGCGTTTAAAGGGAGTGAATAAAAAAAAAATAGAGGGAGTGAATCATCATTAATCAAGCAATACAAAATTCAAATTCAAATGCTACTCACGGCGGTGGTTCGCGAACGAAAGAACCAGTCGAAGCGGAATTGTGGCGCGGAGCGAATAGCGTGATGCAGCTCGTCGTAGACGTTCTCGTTGTCGAAGCCCAATTTGTGCAAATGGCACACCATGAATCTGAAGAAAATATTGCGTGTGGGTACTCCGGAACTCCGATTTCCGAGGTTTTAGCCGTTTTTTTTTCGATTTTCGAAAAAATGTGCAAAATTTCGGAAATTAAAAAATAATTGTTACTCTATAATTTCGCGTGTATAGGGCCGAGGGTGTTTTTGAGTCAAATTTAAATTGGCGCCAATTGGAGTTCATTCGTTTTGTGTGCGGATCCCTTTGGGATCGAAATTTTGTGCCCATTTTTGTCTCGGTTTCATAAAAGTGGGCACAAAATTTTGAGCCCAACGGATCACAGAATGAACTCATTGGCGCGAATTTAAATTTGGCTCTAAAATTTAAATTTGGCAGAGTTTTTAACACTTTTTTTATGTATTTCAGCTCCAAATAAATATTACTCTAATTTCGCGTGTATAAAGCCGCGAGTGTTTTGAACCAAATTCGAATTGGCGCCAATTGGAGTTCATTCGTTTTGTATGCGAATCCCTTTGGGGTCCAAATTTTGTGCCCGCCTTTTTCTCGGTTTCATAAAAGTGGGCACAAAATTTGGACCCCAAAGGGATCCGATACAACAGAACCAACTCATTGGCGCCCATTTAAACGCCCGCGGCCTTATACACGCGAAATTTTAGGGTATTTTTCCGAATATTACAAAAATTTTCTGTTTTCCGAGGTTTCGAGGCCGATTTTTTCCGACTTTTCAATTTTCTTCGCGATTTCGATTAAAATCTTTTCCCTATACCACCCCTGGGGTGCGCACGCACAAATGGAATATAAACGAAAGTTTTTATATGGAAAATATTTATAATCCACAAAAAATATTTATATCCGGATAAGGACGAACCTATCCTCCTCTTCGGTGAAATTCTTGCAGCGATTACTGCCGTAGGCGAGACGAAGCTGATGGCTGGGCGCCTTGTACTTGGTCACCTTCGCGTCCAGCGCCAATTTCACAATTTGCCGACGCTGAATGCGATGTTCGCCGCGTTCGATTTGCGCGAGATAGCGCTCGTGGTCGTTCAGCTCCTCGATTCGCTCCCAGAATGTTTTTGCGTACTCCTCCACCTAACCGTAAAAGCAGTTTGAATAATCTTCAACAATATATTTGAAGGCAGAGCATAGTTGGGAAATCATCATCCCGCAAAATCAACAAACCTCTTCCGGAGTTTTGGTGTCGATTTCGGAGGCGATATTGGCCAAATCGTTGCGACCGTACTTCTCGCTGGCCTTCAAAAACTGCTGGAACTCTCGACGCGTCCAGTTGGTGAAGCCCTCGTTGAGCAGCTCGTTCTTCTCTTCCACTTCCTCTTCCGTCAACGGCTCCGCGTTGTCGATCTTCTTCTGCTCGTCTTTTTGCGCTTTTTCCGCCTCTTTTCCACTCAGGTCGGCGGGTTTGGGAGCCTACGAAAATTCTTGAATATTTTTATTTTTCATATTATCAACAAATTGAAAGAAGCGCTCACCGTCCAGCCGATTTGTTTGCGATAAGCGTAAATCTCCCGGTCGAAGAGTTCGAAGAGTCGTTTCGGATAGAATTGAAAGTCGTAAATTAGCGGCAGCTTTGGACGCGGCGCCTTCTGGGATTTTTGCCCATCGGAGCCGCTCTGCTTCATCGCTTCTCTATTTGAAGAAAAAAGTATGGCGAAAATGAATACCAGCCAATCAATGCGTGTTTATTAAAATAAAAAATTACTTAAACAACTGATCGACTTGGTAATTGGCTTTGCGCTTGCGTTTCGGCCGCTCAATCCAAAAGCCGGCGATGTTCTCCGGCTTCTTTTGCATGCCGCGATAGTCGATGCCCTCAAAGTTGTAGGAGCTAAAGTTGGTGTCCATCGTGAAGTTGCGCAACGACGATTCGCCCAGCTTCTCCATTTTCTCGTTCAATTCCTTGGAATCGACAATTTATTGATTGAATGGATAAAAATTTGCACAAAAATATATATAAATCTATAATAATTCATGGCTTTTTTAGAGATGGAAAACCTTTGTCTTATCCTCGGCTTTAGCCAAAATTGAGTCAATATCGTCGTCCGTAACCGTCGTATCCTTTCCGGCGAATATTTTATCGGCGCCGTGTCGTATCATCGCAATCATGTCGGTTTTATTCAGCGTTTTCTGCGCCTCCAACAAACGACCCTAACACAAAAAGTGCATTTTTAGATTTATGAAGGCCGGCTCGACCGTATATTTTATACGGCTTTACCTGTTGGATTACAATACTATCGAGTCGAAGCTTCATCTCCGCCTTTTCGATAATACGCTCTTCGACGGTGTTTTCGGTGACGAGTCGGAAGACGCGAACCTGCTTCTTCTGACCAATGCGATGAGCTCGATCCTAAAAATTTTGTTAAATATAACTTCATAATTAGACTATTTAGAGAATTATTTAGCGAATCAAAAATGATCAGCTTTTGAAGAGAAGAAAAGTTCCATAAAATTATGTATCATATCATTTTCTGCCGCAAAGATGTTCTAGAAAAAAGTCGATTCAATATAAAGAAGTAATTAAGCTTCTCCAGCATTTCTAATAATCATTAAACTATTTTAATAATTAAAAGCTCTCAAATAAACTTTTTAAATTCTTTTTAGAAGCACTTTTTATTAAAATATTCGTCAGCCCGAAAAAAAGCAATAAACCATCGCTTGAAGATCGACTTGCGGGTTCCAATCCGAATCGTAGATAATAACAATGTCCGCAGTCGCCAAATTGATGCCCAAACCGCCGGCGCGGGTCGTCAGCATGTAAATAAACTTCTCCGAACCCGGTCGATTGTACTCGTCGATGTCGCGTTGGCGTTCCTCGTAGGAGGTCGAACCGTCCAGACGACAATATTTGTGACCGCGCAGCCAGCAATAGTCCTCGAGTATGTCCAACATTCGTGACATACTCGAGAAAATGAGAACTCGAGAATCTATAAATTTTGGAAAAAATATTTTAAAAAACTTTTTGTGATAATATCATCAATTATTAGGCTGGAAAGAAATTTTCTTGACACCTGACATCTCATTTTTTATTTTTTCATAATTTTATCGATGATCAATATCAATCTATAATACTCATGATCTTTGCCCAACGATTGAGCAAATCATTAATCTCTTTCTTCCGGAGTTCCGCTTTCTGTGGGTCGAAAAAGTTTCGGACCTCCATTTTCGACATTGGCGAAGGTTTTATCGCGCATGTGGTGCTTTAGAGCGAAGAATAAATGGTGGTCGGATGGCGCAATGTCAGGCGAATATAGTGAATTTGGTACTGTATTCCAGCCAAGTTCCATCAATTTCTGGCAAGTGATCGTTGCGGTGTGAGGACGGGCGTTGTCGTGTAGGAGATGGACATCGGCACGTCTTCTGCGCTTTTCTCGAATTGTTTTAGCCAATTTTTGGAGCCGATCCGCGTAAACGATAGCTGTCACACTCCTTTGCTCTTCCATAAATTCATAGTCGTTGTCGAGGTCAAGTGGGAGCTCTGTGTGAGGCTTGTCGTCGAGTGCCGCATCTCCCCTTCGAAAGCAAATATTAATAGTCGTATGGGTAACGATGTCTAGCCCGAAGATATCGCATATGCTTCGGCGAGGCGCAACTCGCAGCCCGAATTTATTGTTTGTTAATTGAAGTCATAGCTAGCTGCCCGTTCGCTATGGCCAAGCTTGTAGAAGACGATTGCCCGAATTTCACTTGTTAATTGAAGCCAGCTTGTTTAATGCTGTAACTTATATACCCCCAGGTGAGAAGCACATGAAAAGTTCTAGAAGGTTCTACCTCCCACCAGACTTGAAAATGTTTCAGTAAAAAAAAATTGTCTTAAGTGTAAAGAAAATTTCTTTCCAGCCTAATATATTTTATTAGAGAAAAAGGAATTTTAACCAAACCTCTTTTCTCATCAAAATCAATCTTTAAATATGCAAAAAGTGAATTAAATTTACTATAAAATTCAATTTACAGTTTCATCTATATACCATTTTTGTATAATGGTGAATTTGTTTCTGTATAATTTTGCAAATCCAAAATTTTAAAATATTGAGAAAATTATAAATTCGGCCAAACTATATTTGACCCAATCGTTAAAAAGTTAGTTTCTTAATTACAAATAACTTCTAACAATTATTTTGCCTCATAACTGAAAATTTTTTCACTAAATTTTCTCGCTCCAAAAATGTTCTAGAAAAAAGTCGCTTGAATATAAGGAAGTATTGGGTTGTCAGGTTATTATTGCACGTTTTTAAGTAGAATGTAATTTTATTTTTATATCTCTACATAAAAACAAAAGAGCGACTATTAAGAGAGATAATCACCGCCCGCATTAATGATTCCTTCCCATTTCTCGGGAAGAAGATCGATCCCTTGCTTAAAGAAATCCTCGTCTTTCGAGTCAATCCATGCCTTCACACCCGATACTAAGTCATCGAAGTCCTCAAATTCTTCACCTTTGAGAAAATTCTTTACAAAGCGGTTTATGTGATAGTCAGTAGCAAAAAAGAAATCACAACATACGCCAAATAAACAACAGTTAACCGCGAATTTAAAAACGTGCAATAATAACTTGACAACCCAATAACTAAGCTTCTCCAGCATTTCTAATAATTTATCCACAAATGTGCGTCCCATTGAATGATATATTCGAAAAAAGCACCTTGTTCCTTTAAACGCGCCAACAATTTGTCGAGTAGAATCAATTTTCCGCAATTGTACACCAAATGTTCGTCGGTGGTGTAGGGCGGGCCGGGTTCGGTGCCCTCGAACAAATACGGATGGTTGGTGCATTTGCGCAGGTGCATAAGAATGTTGCAGATACGAGCCTTGTCCGCTTTTCCCGCACTATTGATGACGTCAATGTCTTTGAGGAGAATTTTCGTGTACCATTCGCGTTGCATTTTCGACAAGCCAACGTAGATTTTCAGTTCCTTTTTGGGCAAAAGCGACCTCTCCACGTCCGATTTGATGCGCCGCAAGAGGAACGGTTGCAAAACCTACAATAAACAGGAAATATAATAGATTTAGGTGTGAAAAATTATAAAAAATTTTCCCTTGCCTTGTGCAACTTTGACACCAAATCCTGATTGCCGCCGAGTAAATTGTCGTCCGCAAACATCGAATCGAAGGCATCCGCATCGCCGAACATGTCCGGCAACAGGAAGTTTAGCAGCGCCCACAACTCGTGCAAATTGTTCTGAAGCGGTGTTCCGGTAAGAAGCAGTCGATGCTTGGATTTGAGTTGACGAACGAGAACGGAAAGCTAGAAAATAAAAATTAGTCGAGTTTTTTTTTTTGTAAATACACTCAAACCTCGATATAGCGTCACTCTTCGGGATTTTTTTTTTTTGGAATTTGTTTTTGTTATAAATTTTTTACTTTTTAACTAAATTGTAAATTTTTTTTCACATTTGATTTACAACTCCCTGAGAATTTGTTTGACATCAAACTTGTCCATATTGGTTCCGATTTAGAAATTTTAAGGGTGACGGATTAGTGAGGGTGACGGATTAGTGAGGGTGACGGATTATCGAGGTTTGACTGTGGTCAAATAATAAAAAGAAAAAAAAACAAACCCTCGACTTTTCATTCTTAATACGATGCGCTTCATCGATTACAATGTATTTCCACATAATTTTCCTAAGTGTGCTAACGGCCTTGAGAACCATTTCGTAGGAAGTGATAAGCGCCTAAAATCAATAACTCAAAATCAAACATGTCATATAATCCCACAAAAGTATATGCTCTATTCAAACTGGAAGAAAAAAGCACCTCAAAATCAACGGGTCGAATCACTTCTTGTATAATTTTCTCACGGGCTTCTTCGTCGCCAATCAAGACCGTGGTTTTGACGGACGGACACCATTTCGCGAACTCGTTTTCCCAATTCTTCAATGTGGACTTTGGCACAATCACGAGAAAGGGTCCATTCGCATTTTTGTAATGCTTCATAAAACCGAGCACAGAGATTGTTTGAAGTGTTTTTCCCAAACCCTAAAAACTGATCAAATCATTTAAGCTATATAAAAGAAAGCATAAGAATTGATTCGCACCATTTCATCGGCCAAAATTCCGTTAATTCCCTTGTGCTGAAGTTGAACAAGCCAGTTCAATCCTCGCACCTGATAATCACGCATCTCGCCGTTCTTAATGTAAAAAGGCGTTTTGTTAAACATAACAAGATTGTCGGTGGTGTCGGTTTGCTGAAGAAGCTGTTCATCTTCCTCCTCCTCGGTCATCCGATGTCGATGATCGCCTTCAACAGGACCGGATGCCTTGGATCCACCAGCAGCTTTCTTTTTGTGCCCTGCATCTATAAAAAAATATAAACTTGCGAATTTTTTCAACATTTATAGGCTATTAATATAACCTGAACGAGCCTCGGAGTCGCCAGTGCTGAGAACTCGCGCAATATTTTCCGTTTTCTTCAAAATACTCTCAAACTGTTGAAGAGCATCTTGTGTATTCACCGGCTTACTCTTCACAACTTGTTTATCGTCATCGTTTACGGAAGAGTCCATATCCATTTGATCTTCGTCGTTATCACTCATGATTAAAGCTTAATTTAAATAAATAATTAGTAATAAAAATAGAAATAATCTTAAATATCTAAAGTCCATTCATTAAAAATTATGTTACGTTTAAAAATTTTTTTTAATGCTTTTGAATAACGGCCAAATGCCGCCAGATTTTGAGGGAAAAACAAAATTAATTTCAAATTTAAAAGAGAAATCTTTTGGAGACAAAATATTTTTTAAACAAAATTGAAAATGCCATAATATTACGGTAGCAACTTGTTAAGCTAAAGAGTGAATAACTGTGCCTTCTCTTTTAAATTTCTTCCGCTTTTCCGCTTTTTTCTTTCACCTTTTCTTTCAATTTTCTTTGATTTCTCTTGCAATTTTCGCGACGGGCAGCTCGAGTAATCACCGATAATTGTCACTTGTCGTTAGTTTTCAATAAACGATTGTTACATTAAAAATCAAAAAAAATTGAAAGAAAAAGCGAAAGAAAATTGGAAGAAAATATAGTTTTTTACTCTAAAATACAACTCAAAAATATATATTCGTTTCTCTATCCCCTTAACTCTTTTTCAAAACAATTTTGCGGTCATAGATAAAAGCAGTGTTGAGCTCCTTAAACGACTTCTTCTCCTTAGACTCTTGTCCTTAGAACTTGTTTGGTAATACATTTAAGAATCATAATGACTCTTAATGACTCCAAATCAATCACTATTTAAAGAAAGAGTCGTTTATTTAGTTTATTTTCTAAATGACTTGGAGTCAAGTCCTAACACCGTCTTGCAATTTTTTGTAAAAAACATTGCAGAACTCGGAAATTTGACAAGAATAAATTTCTATAATTTCGTGTGTGTAAGTCCGACCTTTAGACACGAAATTAGAGCAAAGTAAGATAGCTTATTTATATAATAACAAATTTTGTCGTCTTTTTGAAACTAAAACAAATTCACAACAAATAAATTATTTTTCAGATAGTTAAACTCTAAACACCTCGACTTTTTGTTGAACAATAGCTATACAGTCAAACCTCTCTAATCCGTCACTCGTCGGGACCGAAGAAAAGTGACGGATTAGCGAGGCTGACGGATTAGAGAGGTTTTGAAAAAAGCTTTGTAGTCAAGCAACAAACTGATCAGAAAAGATGGAGTCTAGTCAAATGTCTTTATTCCGGAGCCAAACACAGATAGAAGAACTCCTGCTAACCTAGGAACTCCAGGAGTGTTGTCTGGCGCATCGTTTTCCGGCGGATCTCCTCCATCTTTTCCTCGAGCTGATCGCAAGCCTTCATCACGCCGGGTTTCCCGCTGTTCTTCTCCCTGAGCTTCCTTAAGCGAGATAATAGGCTCCTCGATCGGCGGCTCTTCGTTGTCGCTTCCTTCTTGCCCATCTTCACGCATGACCTCTCCAGCAATCTCCTCTTGGTTAGATCTCCGCTAACTGGCAGATTCTGTCCACGCGCTTGCTTCAGCCACTTGAGCACCGCTTTGTCGAGCTTCGAATCTTGAGCTTGAGTCAATCTCTTGCGCTTTGCTGGAACTCCCTCTTCAATTCCCGCTTCGATCGAGCTTCGCGAGTTCAGGATGTCATTGACTGTCGTCCTCGGAACGTCGAATTGCTTTGCCAGAGCAGACTTATTCGGGTTCTTTAGTGCCGCTTCTAGGATCTCCTTCTTCTTCCCAAGAGTGAGGTCACTTCGCTTGCGCTTTTCGCTAGACATCGCTAAAATTGATGAACTCAAGATGCCAAAAATTCCTTAAAAATGTTCAAAAAAGTGACGGATTATAGAGGGTATGGGTGACGGATTAAAACATTAATATACGCTAAATTTCGTCGGGGCCGAAGAAAAGTGACGGATTAGTGAGGGTGACGGATTAGAGGGGTGACGGATTAGAGAGGTTTGACTGTATTAGGTTGGCAAAAAAAGTTATGTCGACAATGTTTGTTTGGCTATTTCCTGGATCTAATAAAAGATTTTTTAAAACGGTTTTCTCTCTTAGAAAGATCGTTTTCTTGCGAATATTATGATACAAAAATTATTTGTAATAACTCAATTTTTGGGGCAAAAATTTACATTTATAAAATTTATATATATAATCGACCAAAATTGAGAAGTGCCGAATTTGCAATAAAAACGTACTTTTTGAAGTAACCTTTTTGAAATTAATTTTTTTAACTTTTCGTAAGCCTAATTAATACTATCATAGCAAAAAAGAATGATTTTAAAAAACTTTAGATTTTCCATATGTCAATGAAGTACTCAAAAATTTTAAAGTCTAAAATAGAAATTTGTATGTAAATCGGTTAATATGTCACATACAAGAGTCGTTTTGGTGCCGCCAAATAGCCCAGAAAAATGGCTTCTTATCTCCCATAACCTCGAGCTGCCATAATAAACAATAGCTGAGATAGAGGCAAAAACTTCAAGGTTGCAAAAATTTGGCGATTCAAATTCTTCGAGTCAAATCTAACCGAGTTCTTCTCAAAGAGCATTCATTCTTTTCATGAATGTTCACCATGAGTCATAGATCATAATGGAAAATTCTTTTTGGATTAATGTGTTGTAGTTTTGTTTTTATAATAAATGTCCTTCCATATAAAAACCGACATTTTTTGCCAACCTTATATAAAAAATTGCAAAACTACTGTAATTTTTTTATTAAACAATAAACTATAAATATTTGTGTGTATAATATGAATTTTTTTATAAAAATGTAATAATAATTGTAATCAAAAATAATAATAGGTAAATATGGAAATTAACTTGCAAAAATAAATCTAGAATTTCACACTTGAAAAAATCAATTTTACATTCTGATAAGATAATAATCGATTTTTAATCGAAAAATTTTAAAATGACGCATTTGAAAAGTACTAATTTTGCGCGCTCAACAAGTTATTTGTTTGACGCGCAACTTTATTCTGACTCGATTGCCGAAAACGGCGTGCCAATTAATTAAGTTAACAAAAAGTTATGGCTAAAGATAAACGCATATTTTTCAAAATTTTAACGAAATTTTTTCAGTTCTACTGTAAATTTGCTATGAAATTCTCAAAAATGACGTTACATTTTTAGCTATAACTTTTTGTTAACTTAATCAATTGACACGCCGTTTTCGGCAATCGACTCAGAATAAAGTTGCGCGTCGGACGACATATAACTCATTGAGCGCGCAAAATTTACGATGTCCTGCAAAATGACTGTGAAAGGATCGCAACCGTTTAAGCGTGTATGCCATATGTATTTCGCCAGAAGTCTCAGACGGTACCGCTTTGCTTCTTGTTGCGAAACTTGACGCTGCACCACATTCGCTCTACGGCTTGAGTGCGTGCGTCAGTCGCCGGATCCACAAAGTTGAACTAAAAAAGAAACATATTAGGTTAGCTAAAATAAAATGTCAACAATTGCACAAAACTAAAGAATTAGGAAAAAACAATATTAAATTCGAGTTCTCGGTGCCAGAAAACTTAAAAAAAATCATAAAAAAATTTTTTTGTGCTTCCGATAACCGGTATGAACCAAAATTTTTTATGTTAAGCCGTTTGGAGAATAGATACATTTCAAAATGTTAAATCGTTAAGCGGCTTTTATAACAAAAAACGGACCACGTTTTTAATGGTGATTGATATGGGTCCACATTAATTTTTGTAAATTGTAATTTAATGTATTTTTGGAGTTAAAGTACATGTATATTTATTTTATTAGTTATTTTTTTGTTTTGTTTTTTATACATATTTTAGCAGATGAGTGCAGCCCGCAGCTATTTTTAATGCGCTTAAACATATTATAATTTATTCAATAAGAAATTTGCTCCTATGTTTTTATTAAAAAGGGATTTTTCGATTATACTTTTTGTATAGAAAGAAATTTTTTTAAGTGATTTTGGTTTATTTGCTCGAACTCACATTGTCAGCGAAATTGAGGCAATTGAGAAAATTACTTATTTCACAGTAATTTCATTTCAAAATAAAATGTTCTGGTGTAAAAATTTTTCATTTTAGGGAGAAAGAAATTTTGATTTGATCACTACACGTGAATTTAGAAAGTAAGACGCGTTTCTTTTTCTCGAATTGTCCCGTGTTTCATACATAAAAATATTGTTTTTCTTTATTAACTTTTTGCAACTTACTAATTGATTGCCATTTTAAGTTAGAAAAATAAAATGTATCACGGGAAAAGTTTTTTATAGATTACAATTATCATATTCTTTTATTTTTATTATTTCGCACGTTTATTAGATCATCGCATAAATTTTTTTCCGATGTTTTTTCTTATGAAAAATGCATACCTATTAAAGTAGTCTAATTCCAATTTGCTTCGGCACATAAAGCATTTTATTTTGCTATTATTGGCGGTTTTGTGAGATGAAAATTGCACCCTTCCTATTTTTGCATGAAAAAAGTTGGCTAAAAAAATTGAACTCACATTTGCTTAACATAAAAAAAAACGAATATATTTTTTGATTTAGTTTATTTCTTGAAATAATTCGATTAAAATGTCCGGTATTAATACGGCTTACTTATCGACCAATCGTGGTATCATAAAGATATTGCAAATTGTGTGCGGACTAATCGCATGGGTGCTTCTATGCACAAACTGGTATGTATCTCAATGCTCCTAGTTAATATTTTTACAAGTTTATCACAACAACTTTTTCAGGTATGGTGGCAAAAATTGCATTGCCGAAGAAAGAATCGGCTTCGCTAGCGCCTTAAACTTCGTCGTCGTAATTGTTAACATCGTTCTCTTCATCTTGAATATTGCCAACTTGGCAATGTGGAAAATGGAGAGAATCTATTCCATTGTGGCGTCGTTACTATTTCTTATTTGCGCCGTTCTGCTAGGATGGTACCTCTTTGAGCGCAACTTCTCACCGACAACTGTCGTCGCTAGTTTGGTAAGTAATTTAATGGAGAAGGAAAAAGTTATTATTTTAATTTGCCTGTTATTTTTTAGGTGTTCACCGTGATTGAATTCTTCCTATTCCTATGGGACCTAAAGATTCTCCAGGGAGAATCACCCAATTAAATATCAATTGTAAATTTAATCAAATTCAGTAATGTTTAAAATTCAAAGAAAACAAGTAAACAATTATAGAATTGATAAACCTGAGAAAAAAATGAGCTGTCGGTATATATGGCAGTATACGAAAAAAATGGAACAATTTCGAAAGAAAATTGGAATTTTAATATAAAATTGGAACAACAAAAAAAAGATTAATCGGAAAACATTCAACATATATGAATTCAAAATTAAAAAGAGAAAATAAATTATGCAGATAAGAGAAATATATGAGGCAATAATTTTTTTGAATCGATATTGAAAATAAGGAAATTTAACTTTTTAAGCCCAATAACGGGTAAGCATATTCGGGTCGATCTTGCGGCTGAGATCCAAATAGAAGTGCTCAATCGCTTTCTCATCGACTTCCTGAGTGTAGATGTTCAAGCTGAAAATTTAATTAGATTAAATTAAATGTTTGGTCTAATTCAAGTCCAAACTTTTTAAAACATCGAAAATATTTTGAAATATGCGGAGACAAACTAACTTGGCTGTCTTCAAATTGTTGGAGCCACGCTTTGCCAAATCGCCAGCCGAGTAGAGAGGACCCGGCACCGAGACCGGCGAATTGACAATGGCATGCGTATAGCAGAGAGCGTAAGTTACGCGCTCGAGCTCGGTGAGTGGAATGCGCGGGCTGCATGTGTCCACGATCACCGTACAACGAACCGGACGAGCAGTTCCCTGCAAAAAAATTTCACTAAGAAGAGAATTTAAAATGCGTTGTAAATCATGATCCTGATAAAAAAAGCGCTAACCTGAATTGTTTTATGAGCAACCAAGAGAAACTCGGTGTAGGCCGGACTCATTGCGCGCTCGTCGATAACCGTTCCCGGCTGGACGTTCTGCTCCATGGCTCTGCCCGGCCTGATGTTCGACGGCACAATGCGATAATTGGAATTGCGCTGAACGACGATAATCACAAGCTCGGGAAGTGGGATGTCCTTGTAGACTTGTTTGAAAGCGTCTTCGAAAGCCTGTTTCTCGTACGTGGCAAGCTATAAAAAAATTAAAATGTAATTGGGAATTGGACAAACTTTAAATTATTGAAACGCTTACAATGCGATATTCGCCCTCGCTGACGCCGCCGCGATAGACGAAAACTTGCTTCGGCAAAGTGTTGTTAACAAGCTTAAAATTGCTTAAAGCGATAACCACACGTTCCGTCAAGTACAAAGCGCGAGCGACGCGTGCCGGCTGAACAAAGAAGGTGCCGAACATTCGGCACGGATGACCGACGGTGTAAGCCATCTTGAAAAAAATGTTTTTTTAAATACTTATTATTTGTGAAATGTGGACGCTAAAAAATATGTACCTGAAGAACTTGAAACAAAATCAAACCGAATTTAAATAATTAAATGCATAAAAGAGAAAAAACTTACGCCGAGAACGCTCGGATTGACTTTCGCGCCGGTGTTGCGCTCGAAGAGATTTTGCGCGCCGGCGTGCGAAATATCGATACCGATGAACATGCGACTGGAATGCAACCACTGCTGGGCCCTAACAAAATAATACGACATTTAAAAATGGAATAAAATATGTTGTCATATAAAATTATTTCAAGTTCGAGAAATTACAGGAGTGACAATAAAGTTCCCGCAATTTTATTTCCCACTTTACTAGTCTGTAAAACTGCCAATTCTTACCATTTCTAGGATTCTTATTTTATTTTTGAACTCTCCATTATTTTTTACACATACGTGTAAATTTTTTTACAAAACAATTGCTTATACTAAAAATTACAGTAGTTTTAAAGATGTCACTACATGAAAAAATATTTTTTACTCTTTTTTGACTTTGACAGCCTATTACAATTTTATTTTTAAAAAATTGGTAAAATCAGCTTGCTTATTAAATTCTCCATATTTTTTCACGTATGATAGTAAATTTTTGTTGAAATTGATCAATCCAAAAGAATTTTACAAATAAATTTTAGTTCTGATTTTCAAAATTTTGTCATCTTTTGATTTTACATCTCTGTAACAAGCAAAAAATCTTTTTTTTAATAAGTGCCATTTACCAAAATTACTATAGCTTTTAATAAAGTGGGTGATTTGTAAAAAAATTTACACGTATGTGGAGAGTTCGAAAATAAAATATAAATCCTAAAAATGTCAAAGATTTTTTGCTTGTTACAGAGATGTAAAATCAAAAGATGACAAAATTTTGAAAATCAGAACTAAAAGCATGATATGCTTTTAAAATTTATTTGTAAAATTCTTTTGGATTGATCAATTTCAACAAAAATTTACTATCATATGTAAAAAAATATGGAGAATTTAATAAGCAAGCTGATTTTACCAATTTTTCAAAAATAAAATTGTAATAGGCTGTCAAAGTCAAAAAAGAGTAAAAAATATTTTTTCATGTAGTGACATCTTTAAAACTACTGTAATTTTTAGTATAAGCAATTGTTTTGTAAAAAAATTTACACCATTTGTAAAAAATAATGGAGAGTTCAAAAATAAAATAAGAATCCTAGAAATGGTAAGAATTGGCAGTTGTTACTGAATAGTAAAGTTGGATATAAAATTGCGGATTTTATTTTTAATATAAAATGATAAAACTAAAATTAAAAGTTATCGGGATCTATTTTCCTGGAACATCGTCAATATAATTTATGTTGTGTGATAAAACGTGACGGACTAGAAGACATGTAGATTTTTAAGCCTAAGCTTGGACATAACCTCATGCTTGAGATTTAAACTTTTGTTTTTAAGCTTAAAGGCTTTTAAATTTAAATTTAATTCCACCATTCCATTTTGTCTCGTTTCATTTTTTCGCTCCGCCAAAATGGAATGCGACAAAAGGAGATGGAGTGGAAAGGGGTTTTAGGCTTAAAACTAAGTGTAGATTAAGTGCAGACGCCAATATAAACTGGAGCTATCTTTTTGTTTTTCAAACACCGCATAATGCAATTAGATTGTAAACCCAAATGATATTGGAAAAAAAATCAAGCCCTAGCATATTTTTTCCCTCTCAATGCGTGCTAAAAGTTTGATTTTTCCCTTCAAAAAGTGAGCACATTGTTTCAAGTTCGTACGAGAAAAAAAAAGCTTTTTGTCATGCTGGGATTCTCCATAATACCTAATTAAAAAGTGTAAACGTTGAAGTTTAATAGCTGAAGCCGTGTAATCTACTAAACTATATAAACTATATCAACGCAACGAAATTTGTATATCTTTTAAATCAGGACGCGCCCCCTCCCCTTTTCTTCACTTACAATGGCTCGCCGTTAATAGCATTCTTGCGAAGAAACTGCGAGGCTGTCTTCAATGAATAGTTGATTCCGCCCAATTTGAGGTTCGTCTTCAACAAAATGTTCATGATGGTCGTATGGTTGGATCGTTGGACCGTCTGACTAGAAATGTGCTGAGTGACGATCTTGTGATTCACTTCCATAATCTTCATATTGTGATGGAACGAATCCAACTTGTCTCGTGTGAAAAACATCACAAACCTAAAGCGTTTCAAAAATGCATTAAAAGTGCCATAAAAAATTAGCAAATCACAAAAAAAAATGGAGAGAGGGGATCCGTTTCGAGAAGGCTGACGCTTTTCCCCTCTTTGTCCACGAATAATTAGCATAATAAAAGAGATTATCAATCAACAAACATGATGAATTACAAAAAACAATCTCCAAAAATCTAATAATGAATACAAATAAGGCATTTTTTAGAAAAAAACCAACCGGACTCCATGTTTATAGTAGTTTTCAATAAGTTTATTCATAGCCTCATCACTAGTATCATCGACGGACTCGTAACGCACCGGTTTGTTAAAGTCCATTCCGAGTTGTTGAGCCACTCGAACAAGTTGATCAATGAAATTTTCGCATTGAGAGGCCGGCACTCCGAAGTGGATGATCATCGCCACCCATTTAGAAATACTAGCCGGACGAATGAATCTACGACCCGACGAGCCGTACTTCAGCTCGCCGTTAGGAGACGGCTCATAATTCGTATCGGCGAACACGATACCCGGCGGAAAGAGAAGATCCGCGTTCACGTCAAGCATGTTCGAATCGATGGAGACCTGAAAAAAAACGACAACTTTCTAGCTGACTCGGCGTCCATTGTGAAAAAAAGATAACATACGCCGTGAGCCTTGAAGAAGGGATTCGAGTTTGTCAACATTGCGTTTTCGCGCTGCTTTTTGACGTTACCTGCAAAGTCGATCGGCAAAGCCTGGCATTTACCGATCATCTGCTCGGTCTAAGACGAAAAAAAAACATAAATATTAAAATGAGTCGTTTAATGATCACCGAAATTTTTTTTTTTGTCCACAAAACAGTCAATAAAAAAAATGTCGAACCATTTTGAATAACCTCCCCTTCCCATATATCAATCGGCCTTTGGGGATTTGTTTCAAACATTCGAAAAAACAAAGTCAAATGTCGCAAAAAGCTCACAAAACAATTCGTTATAACGCTGGCGAGACAAAACGAGATGACTCAGGACTAAAAAAGCTTAAATTTCAAGTCCAAGGTCATTTCTAAGCCTAAACCGAAAAATCAACGGTTAGATTTAAGAAGCCTAGGGCCTTTGTTCTATACTCCATCCCATTTGTCCCGTTTTGTCCCAACATCGATATAACACAATTTTTAATAAGCTGCTCAAATTCCCACTAAAAAAGCGTACAAATTTGGGCGTTTGCTTCTCAAGTGGAACACGCTGACCGCCGACAATCTTCAAGACTTCCATCGGATGAAATGAGTCGGCACGCCCTTTATTCTTCTCAATCACGCACAACAACTTCGGCTCTCTAAGGCGCATGTTATGCTCTTTAAAGAAGTAGTCGTTAACATTAATTTCGCCGCCGTCCGTCGTCTGGAACTTCATGGTGTAGCAGTTCTTTTTGCTGATACCGCTGATGACGAACAATCGATTGGCGGCCAAATGCGTTGTGATGACGGTAACTCCGGGAAAAAAAACATACAATTTCAGAGCGTGATTCCACACGATACATGTATAGTCAGCGAAAAAAGTTTAGAGTCATCCCATTTTTTCCATTCTCTATGAATATTCAATGAGTATGGCGCATTCTTGCGGCGGCGGAATTTCAATTGACTCTAACTTTTTTACTTTTTAACCAAATTGTAAAATTTATTTTGTACTCGATTTTACAAGGTTTTACCATTTTGTTTGACAGCAGACTTGTCGATATTGGTTTCGATTTACAAATCTGCTAATCATTTAAGCTTTTTCTGTCAAAAAAGATTTCCATTAAAATGGATTGCATAAGAATCAACTCATCCTAAGCATAAAACCTTTTGGGCTATTTTGAGCTTTTAGCTGAAAATCAAGGTGAAATTCGTTCTTTAAGACATTATTTAAACTATTAAATAAAAAATTAGCGAAAATCAATTCGAAAAATTGCGTCAATTTAATTCTACACATTTTTGACCTTTTGAAAAAGTGGCAAAAAAGTTTAAATGATTAGCAGATTTGCAAATCGAAACCAATATCGACAAGTTTGATGTCAAACAAAATGGTAAAATCTTGGAAATCGAATGCAAAAAAAATTTTACAAATTGGTTAAAAAGTAAAAAAGTTAGAGCCAATTAAGACTCGGAATATGCGCCACCCTGTAAAAAATTGGCGGATGCTCGATAACACCACGTAAGCTGATTTAACGAGCTTTGCGGATTCTTCAATTTTAACCATCTTTTTAAGAATGTTATTTTTCGAAAAATGAATTTTAGCTATTGAATTCAGAGTTTGATTTTGTATCCATTACTTTTTAAATCTCAAATTTTTACCTAATTTAGAAATTACGAAATTTAAAAAGTAAAGTCATTTTCTATTTCCTTAAAAATTTTTTAACTGACTTTACCAACCACATTTTCCCGAGTAAGTTAGAGATTTGATTTAAAAAGTGGTCGTTTGAGAATTCGGAATACACTGGTTAAAAATCAATTTTCTGAAAAATAACCGTGTTTGGACTTTGATGAGTTGATCAAATTTGAAAATCCGCAAATGCCGCTTCATCAAAATTCATTCGTTATTCGACAGCATATATTAAGCGAAGCATTTTTTGCCGAAAAAAACACATACCTCTCAGTTGAGAGGCAACAGTGTCGATATTATTCTCCAATTCCTGACACAAACGACGACTTTCGTTGACGTTAAGAAGACGTCGAACAAACTCCTCGACCATGACTTCCGGGAAAAAAGCCGATTTCTTGGCTGAAAATAAAACACATATATGCTTATGGAATAGAAATAGAAAAAATTATTTCAAATAAAATCACAAAAGCATTTTGAAATTTTTTTCGCAATTACATATTCAATTATATAGCCAAATATAAGAATAAATCTACTAATAATAATTTTTTTGTACATTACCAAAAGCTTTTTGTATATTGCCAAATAAAATTTTCCATTTATTTCAGGATTGCCAGATGAAAATAAAATAAAAACTAAGGTGGGCACGAAAAAAATATTTTTTATTGATAATTTCCAACAACAAAAAAGATTTTTCTAAAAATATCTGAATTGGTCTATTTCGTTAACTTTTCGGGTCAGATTCTTTATTCTCTCAGCAATTAATACTTCTCGGAACTCCTGATCCTGTGTTGTCTAAAGAGAGCCATTCTTCATGGAAAAAAAGAACAAAAAATAAAAAAGAACAGACCCCTTCAAAAAAAGAACAAATCTTTTTAAAAAGAACAAATCTTTTTAAAAAGAACATTCGGCAACCCTGATTTATTTTCTTCAAATTTTTATTAAAAAAATATGCATACAATCGATTTGCATAACGGCAAGCGCCTGCTCGAATCCGTCGCCAACGAGACGGACATTCTTCTGAAGTCCGGACTTGAGAACCATCGGCACGCCTTGTAGAGGCACCTCCTCCGTACGCTTGAACATTCCATTAGCGAATAGGAGAAATTCATCGCTGAAAACAAATAATGCACAAAATTGCGGTCGTCAAAAGTTCTTGCATTAATAATAAAACATACTTCTGAAAGATTTGCTGATTCGCCAACACGTCAAAGAACTGCAATTCGGAGTGATCGCGCTGCGAAAACTCCATGTTTCGCTTGATGACGAAAGAGCCGGTGTACAAGACGGCGGCTGTGATGCGCGCCACGTTACGACCCATATAGGCATATGACTCGCGAGAAATGTTCTCATCCTAAAAAATATTTCTTCTACAAAGTCGTAAAGAAAAATGTCTTCGATTTTACTTCAAGATTGATTTTGAATTCCTTTCGCTCGCCCTTCTTAAGAGTGGTCTTAAGCGAGTAGAAGTTAATTCCGCAATCGTAGACCATCTTTTGGGATTGTCGCCAAAACAAGTTGGATTCTGATTGATAAGCTCCGTGTAGAGCTCCCATAGCAAACGACGGCGTGAACGTGAGGCCACACTAAACAGAAAAAAAGTCTTATTGAAAACCAAAGAAAGAGTATTTCACGTTTGGAGAAAAAAAACATTTATACAAAAAATTTTTCCGAATTTTATGTAGTTGCTTTAATTTATTTTTTTAAAAAAGCTTTAAACATTGATTAAAAAATTTTTGAAAAGTTTCTTTAGATTTCATATTGTAAGCTTATAGCTGATAACTTTTTTCTATAAAAATAGCTAAATTCCCAAATCAAAGACAAATGCAATTATAATCCCGTTAAATCTAAATGTTAGAATATTTCATAAATTGATCAAAATTTAAAATCACGCATATATAAAAACCTATTCCAATAATTTTACAAGATTTATAGCAAAATAAATAAAATCCTTTAAACGTACTCGTTCTTCGGTCCGACAGCGGCATTCAATTCCTTTTCATTGCCGTTCTTCGATATTGTTATTTTGAAGACGAGCTCGTGCTTGTGGATGCAAAGGTCCTCCTTAAGCGAAAGCTTGAATGCGTTGAAATTTACCGAAACGCTAGACGCATTCATGAATTGATCATCTTTCAACAATTTGTCTAAAAAAAAATTTAAATTATTAGAAAAACTGAATTTCTAAAATTAAAAAATATTTTTTTATTTCAAAAATCTCTAAAAAAAATTCCATAAAATTATCACTTATAAAGTTTGCAAACTATAACATATCAAACAATTTTCTTAATCAACAAAATAGGTCAAAGTTAGATTAAAACATTAACTTCGTACAAAAAATTACTTGGCAATTCAGTCGCTTGGACTTCCGCACGACTCAACTCGGTATCCATTATTTTTCAGACTTGTTGAATTATTGCAAAAAACTAAAAACAAAGAATTTTTTTTCTTATTATCGGTTATCAAACGCTAAAACAATTTTTTTCTTTAATTATGAGAAAATGACTTTAAAGATTTCACAAAAACAAAAAATCAATAAGAAACATTTTAGTTGTCCAAAGCCGAGTAAAAAACTCTATTACACTGAAGCGGATAAGCAAACGATTAAGAAACGAAATAAATACTGCCTTATATAACCCTTTTCAATTGACACCAAAATAAACATAAATAGATTTGATTGAGACGTTCTGCCACGTGGTTCATATATTTCTGTGAACTTTTAACCAGTGATGAGGCTCACCCGACAAGCGTCTGCACTCTCTCTTTTTGCATGCTATTTCTCAATAAAAAATTTTTTTTCGACGAGATAGCCTTTTTTTGAGTTTCTTTTAGGTTTGTGAAGTCTATAACTCAATCAGTTTTTAATAAGATTACTCCAAAATAAACATGAATATCGAGCTTTTCGTTGTAATGAAAAGTTTTTTTCAAAATTTAAAAATTCCTATTTTGGACCAAGTCAGGGTCCAATGAGCCATTGAGAAATTCGTGGCTCGCGATGAAGAGAGACGAAAAAGAAAAAAAACGCATACTTTTTTTCTTTTTCATCGCGAGCCATCAATTTTTAAATGGTTCATCGGATCCTGACTTGGCTCAAAATAGGAATTTTTAAATTCTGAAAAAACTGTTATGTCCCGTACACGTGCCTCTATATACACATTAATTTTGGAGTAATTTTATTAAAAAATGATTGAGTTATAGACTTCACAAACCGAAAAGAAACTAAAAAAGGCTATCTCGTCGAAAAGAAAAATTTTTTATTGAAAAATAGCGTGCAAAAACAAGAGAGTCCAGGCGTTTGTCGGTGAGCCACTTACCCATCACTAATTGACAACAAAATAAACATAAATACACTCTTGGTCAAAAGATAGCCGCACTTGAAGATGCATCATAACTCAAGTTTTAATTGGCCGTTTTTTATGAAATATTGCACAAACATGACTTTCTCTATTATAAATCATAATCTTAAAACAATTTTAAAATTTTCGAAATTTTACCCACATATTACTGTGTTTTACTGTATTTTAAGTTTTTATCACTGGACAAATTGGTCGCAGGTTCAAGTCCTGCCACGGAAGTCACCTTTTTCACATGCACAACAATTTGGCGATCAGGATGAGATGGCGCGTCACGCGTCATCATCTCGAACTCCGTGCCGCTATGCGAGGTAGCGTCGTAAGCCGGTATTTGGCTGGGAAGTAATAAACATCACGAACTAGAAGTCCTCATAGATTCTCGATTGAATTCAGGTCGAGTGATCCTCTCATGCAAGAAGCTCATTGTTGGTGCACTTCTTGGGCATTGTCTTGCATGAAGAGATAGCCTTCTTGCCAGAACGGCGTCAAATGTTCGTTAAGCACATGCTGATACTCTTCGCTGTTCATTTTGCTCGACGTAAACGCAAGAGGAAGAGTGCCAGCAGCTTTGAAAGCCCCCCAGACCATCAGCGTGCCACCTCCAAAGTTGCGCTTTAAGAAGTAGAGTGGCTCCTTAAGTAAATCATGCCAGAGAAACCTTCCGGCCCATCAAGATTAAACTTTTCATCCTCCGACCAGACAATCTATAAACGTTAAATTAGTTCATTGGCATGCTTCGTACCCCGACAAAATAATCTTTGACCAGTCAATTTGCTGCGCAAGCTTTTCTTCTGCAAACTGAAAGCAAGCTTATGGACATCAGTTAGACGCGGACACTTGATCATTTTAGAGCGCACGATAACTTTACTCTCATGTAGAACACGGCGAACAGTTTTCGGAGTGCATCCGAGACCCAAATCAGACACAATCTGAGCAGAGGTGACAGTCGAGTTCGATGCAGCCGCAATTATTCGTCGCCGTTGTCGTGCGTTAGTTGACTTTGGGCGACCACCTGATTTTAAAGTACCATAAAAAGCCGGATCCGACAAGAAATTGCTCACAACTTTGTCCGAACGCCCGACGTGAGCTACTATTCGACGATAACTCCGGTTTTCAGCGTGCAGTGCGACGATGCGTCCTTTTTTAAATTGAGTAAGCGGTTTTCCTTTGCCCATAACTATAAATATAAAGTAAAACATTGATAAAGTCCAAAAATGACAAAAACAACCAGATAGAACCGACAAAATGCCTAGGAACTAACGAAACTATAAACCACGGCGATTATTTTGACCAAATTTAAAAATTGAAAAATTACAATATCAACTGAACAAAGTCCCAAAAACAATTCGAACTCAAATTGATTACAAATTACAATTTCTCAATTACAAACGAATACTAAAAAAATCATTATTTTCTATTGAATTTCAACTCAAATTATGCTTATTTTTTAAGTGCGGCTATCATTTAAGTGCGGCTATCATTTTGACCAAGAGTGTATGACATTCTAATCATGCCATTGTCATTTAGAAATTACAATTAAACATAACATTAACAAAAAATAACAACTTTATTAAAGACGAAAATTAGAAACCAGCAATAAATATCAATAAAGAACAACTTGGGCTATAACATACTCACAAAGGGAAGGTCACAACCTGTCCCCCTGGGATTTGGATAAAACTTCATATAGTAGAATATTTTAGGGTGATGATACCAATGGCGGTGGTCATTATTGCCCCAGATTTGATTTTTGATGTTTTTTGGGGATCGTGTGTAACGAATGGTTTTCCAAATAAACCTTATTAACCAAATTCAAATAAATATAAATGCCAACTAAAGTCAAAAACGGCAACTTATTATTTTACAACAATAATTCTTAAACTGGCGAGAAACGCAAGGAAAAGCCGCTCGACAATAATTAAAATCGCAAGAATCGAAAGAATTAAAAGATTTTTGATGCTGGAAAAGACTTGTAACCAAAATAAAGCGCAAATAAATAAAGCGCAAATACAACAATTAAGCGCAAATTTAAATATTATTTTAAACGGACATTTTAATTCTGCTTATTTATTTTAAGGCTTTATTCATTCTGGCGCTATTTTCCGCACAATGAACATCCACTGGTTTTCAAAACTCCTGTCCAATGTTGTTTACTATATTCTTTAACGAATTCATAAAAAAATAAAAATATACATATGTGTGTATTACATATTTGCCTGCACTTTCAATTTTAAAGTAAAAATAGATAAAAATATTGTCTTCGGCAAATTATGAATTTAGTGTTTTATCACTTGAAAAAAAATAATAATAGTATTTGTGGAGTGTGTAATGGTTAAAAAATGCATTAGGAAGCTTTTAAAGGTAAAAAAAATTGACTGCTCCCGACAGAATTCGAACCCACGATTCCCCAAAAATATCAAAAACAAAATTTGGGGGACGAATGACCGCCGCTCCTTGTGTCCCCACCCCAAAATACCCTACTATACGAATCCCAAGAACAAAAAATACAAACAATCGCTTTAAGACTTCAACAAATTTAATTGTCATTTTATCGCATCCTATAATATATCATTTTTTTGTATTCAAAAAAATGTATTGATAATTGTAAAAAACAAATCTAAATTTTGCAAGATTTAGAAAACAAATTCTTTATTTTTTATGCAATATATTATATAAAAAATAATGGTTGGCAAAAAAGTTATGTCGGCAATGTTTGTTTAGCTATATCTAATAAAAGATTTTTTAAAACAGTTCTCTTTTAGAAAGCGTTTTATTTGCGAATATTTCGATACTAAAATTATTTGTAATAACTCAATTTTTGGGGCAAAAAAAGGGGGTATATTTATTGAGATATATACAAAAATTGAAAAGTGCCGAATTTGCAATAAAAACATACTTTTTGAAGCAACCTTTTTGAAATTAATTTTTTTAGCTTTTTTACTATTATAGCAAAAAAGAATGATTTTGAAAAGCTTTAAAATTTTCCATATGTCAATGAGGGTATCGAAGTACTCAAAAATTTTAAGGGTCTAAAATTGGAAATTTGTATGTAACTCGATTAATATGTCAGATACAAGAGCCGCTTTGGTATCGCCAAATAGCCCGGAAATATGGCTTTTTATTCCCCATAGCTTCGAACTGTTATAATAAAGAGGCAAAAAAAAAGAATAGAGGCAAAAATTGAAATAGAGGCAAAAACTTCAAGATTGCAAAAATTTGGCGGTTCAAATTCGTTATTCTAAGTATGTGATCGAGGTCCATGTAGCTCAGTAGGTAGAGCAGCGCTCCGGTTAAGCGTTCGTCGCAGGTTCAAGTCCTGCCACTGAAGTCACCTTTTTCACATGCACAACAATTTGGCGATCAGGATGAGATGGCCTTACGCCTCGTCCGATCGGAATGTTGATATCGTTGTAGAACATTTGTATTTTTATCGTACAGTTTGTGTTGACGTTGAGCAGTATTTTTAAGTGTTGTATTCCTTGGCGCGCGAGTGCGTTTGATTTCTATTGACTCTAAGGCTTTTTCGTAATCAGCAAACACCATGTAGAGTTCACCTATGATAATACATTTTTTTAAAAGCAAAAGCACACTACTCACCTATTCAAAAAATAGTCAACATTTTCAAAAAAATTGGAATAATTAACAAGACAAAAATTTGTTTAAAAAACACATTCAAAAAACAAAAAGAAATCAAAGGAATATTTGTACAAATCTGTATAAAGTAAGCAAAATATTCTAAATTTATGTGCATGAAAAAGCTGAGGCGATTCGAACATTTTTTAGATTTTAAATTGTTCTTCAATCTGTTATAAATATTTTCTCTCCTTTGATTCAAGCCATAAATATAATTCACAAATTGTTTACATCAAAATAAAAATCAACGAAAAATTCAAAAATCGTTCGAAGAGCCGCGGCTTATAGATATGAAACTAGGGTAAAAACAAAGTTTACCCATATATGCATAACGAAATGTACAGGCGTTGTCGCGAATAGCGAAAACATGAATTGGATTATTTTAAAATAATTCAAATTTAATTTAATTTTTCTGGCATTTTTGGACTGCGTTTTGGTTTTGTTTGCGAGAATAAAAAAGCGTTTTTTCGCGCCAGTTTTTGCCGTACCGGACTTTTATTATTTTTTTTATGATTATTGTTGATTGTTGTTTTTTTTAAGATTCTAAGAATAAAGTGCTCTCTTTCTGTTCTTTTACACCTAGTACATAAAAAGGAAAAAGTCGTTTCCACAAATTTGTGCACAAAGGTCTTGTTAGGAATAATTATTAAACCCGTGGACCGATTAAGAATAGTACACTTCGGGAAAAAGTTTAACCTCACTAATCTTTTTTTGATTTTTTTTAAATTAATGATTTTTTCAATTATTTTTCTGTGAAATATGTTTAAATAGCATGACTAAACATCATATAAAATTTAAAAAAATTTTGTTTCTTGAAAAGTACTTTTTTGGAAAATTTTGCATTTACAACCTGGAAAAATGTTTAACCTCACTATGTAAAATTATGATTTTTTTGGTTTTGTGCTTTATGTTCGTAATTTTTAGTTTCATTTCACGTTATTCTTATTAAGCTCTATCAATGGGTCGAAGGATAGGACTCACAAACATCGAAATCGGCAAGATCGAGGCACTTCATGAAGAAGGGTTCAGCAATCGCCAGATCGCTTACAAAATCGCTCGCCTTCGTCGAAGGTCGACTGAACGGTGCCAGCTACCAACATCTTCTTGACGAGTTTCTCCTACCTTTTCACGACCAGCGGGCGGATGAAGGACTCGTCTTCATGCAAGATGGAGCTCCGGCGCATCGATCGGCTAGCACGGTGGCGTGGTTGAACGAACATAACATCATCAAGATCGACTGGCCTGCCTGCTCGCCGGATTTAAATCCAATTGAGAATGTGTGGGGGATCATGGTGCGCCGACTGTATGCCGAAAACCACGTTTATGAGAATTTGCAACAACTTCGAGCTGCAATTCTCGAGTGTTGGGCCTCAATTGAACCCCTCATCTTGAATAATCTTCTGATGAGTATGAATAACCGTATTTTTCAAGTCATTAATCGTAATGGTGATGCTACGGATTATTGAATTGTTTTTGTTAATTTGTTAATGTTTATTTGATGAATAAAGTTGAATTTTACATAGTGAGGTTAAACATTTTTCCAGGTTGTAAATGCAAAATTTTCCAAAAAAGTACTTTTCAAGAAACAAAATTTTTTTAAATTTTATATGATGTTTAGTCATGCTATTTAAACATATTTCACAGAATAATAATTGAAAAAAATCATTAATTTAAAAAAAAATCAAAAAAAGATTAGTGAGGTTAAACTTTTTTCCCGCAGTGTAGTTATTCCCTACAGGCGTATTCCCAAATAGACAATGTGTATTCCTCCTTTTATAGTTAGAAAAAAGTGGGAAAAATAGAAAATGATATAGTGGCTCCAATTCAAAAGTTCAACAAAATAAATCAAGCATAGCCTAATTGATTGTATTGATTTACGATAATATGATGCATATATAGATCAAACATAGCAAGTTATTTAAAATTCAAGTTATTTAAAATTCAAACAACATTAATTGGGGAATAAGCGTGTATCTATATGAAATTCCTACTCAAAGCTTGAGAGAATTGAAGCGATATCCTAAGTCAATGAATTTTGAAAAATGACAAAAGAGAGAGCTTAATATTACGTTAAAAATTTTTCAGGCTTTTATAATGCAATTCAAAATAATCGAATTAATTATGTGCATAATATATTTTTAGAATTAATAAAAATAATTTTTTAGATATGTGTTTATATACATATTATTTGTTTTTTTCTCAATTTTTATGACCTCATGGCGAATAATATTGCAAAAAAAAAAAGAATTTAACTAAATTAGAAACCACGAATTAGTAGAGCTCAGGTAGAATTAGTGAAATGTCAAAAAGCTTTGATCCATTGAATTCTCCGTTAAATTCTCTACCTCCAAATACAATTTGGAAGTGATTTATACTCAAAAAAAAAAGTTAATACAAAAAAAGTTTAATATAATTATACAGATAAATTCTCTTTTTTTTGCAATATTATTCGCCGTGGACCTGCTAATTCAAAATTGTAACGCTGCCATAAATCAATGTTAAAATTGTTTTATTACCTTTATGATATTTTTCCATTCAAATTTATTTAATTATCAAAATTTTTGATGTTTGCATATTAAGTAAAGCATGTTAGACCTATAAAATTTTCAGTTCTTTTGTGATAAAGGACCCCAAAAAAATAACTTCTTTTTCAAAAGCATTTTTTAAGTTTTTTGACACGAAAAATTATGCTTAGGCGTAGCCTAAATCTAGTCTTAAGCTTAAATACCTAATATTAAATAAATTTGGAAGATAGTAAAGAATTATAATCCATTTAGTTTTTAGTTTTTTTCCGAATTTTTTTTACTGAATCATCCATATTATTGTAATTTAATGGCGCCAAAATTGTTGCGGCTTTTAAGCCTAACTTTAAGCCTAAGCCTAAAAGTCTAAGCTTAAGCCCAAGCCTAAGCATAAAAGCATAAGTCTAAGCCTAAAAGCCTAAAAGCTAAAAGCCTAAAAGCCTAAAAGTCTAAAAGCCTAAAAGCCTAAAGGCCTAAGTCTAAGCCTAAGCCTCCCCCAGTTAAAATACCGTTTTTCACCGTTTAATTTTTTATTTTTAAAAGGAAAAAATTTTTCCAAAAATGCTTGATCCCCCTTTAGTTCAAATTTTCATTCAATCTACCGTAACTCGACGAGGAAGCAGAATTAATTTCCATATAAGACCTTTCGAATGAAATATCACATGTCCAGATTCGATTTAAAAATTTTTTTTCTGCGTGGTAAACTGGCGCACTCACAACAGCACACCAAATTTTGACCCGCGACAATTTTGGCACTCTTAAATTACAATAATATGCTATTATGGACGATTTAGTGAAAAAAAATCGGAAAAAAATTAAAAACCAAAGGGATTCTTTACTATAGCCATTGGAGAATGTATTCCGACAACTAAACTGGGAAGAGTACGGTATTTTTATCGACGGTATTTTTGGTGAAATAATTTATCTAGTATTTTTGGTGAGATAATTTATTTACTCTTTGTTAAAATATTTTTTTTAATTTTTAGCATGCTTTTTTTACAGAAAGCATTTTATAGGAAAATGCTCCAAAAACGAATTTGCTTCCGCATGCTCAACCACTCTTTGCAAATTCAAGAAGATGCAACAGAAGTTGCATCCTCTTGAATTGCATACAACCTACTGTTTGTATTTGTGCTTCAAATTATGCACGAATAAATCGTAATGGACTCTACATTCCTATGATAATGTGTCAAAACAAGATTGATAGACAAGAAAATAAATATTCGGACGAGAAACCGATTTTTTAAAGAATATAAAAAATGTAACGGAAATTGGAGCAAGAAGAAAGCAGCAAGCATCTTCTATATACAGTCAAACCTGTCTACTATGGCACCCCTCGAGACCGGCCAAAGGTGCCGTAGTAGATAGGTGCTATAGTTTTCCAAAATAAGCCGTTTTTAATAAAATTACTCCAAAATAAACTTGAATATCGAGCTTTTCGTTGTAATGAAAAGTTTTTTGTCAAAATTTAAAAATTCCTATTTTGGACCAAGTCAGGGTCCAATAAGCCATTGAGAAATTCGTGGCTCGCGATGAAGAGAGACGAATTTGGGATTAAAAAATATCGTGTAAAATTTAAAAAAATCACCTAAAGAATATTTCGCTATATTCCAAAAATTGCCTAAAGCGTTGTGTGCCCTCAGCAATTCAATGCCAATGAAGAAAAAAACAGATTTATTAAAATTTCTCAGATAAAAAATGTCAATTTTTCAGTTTTCTCCTTATTTTTCAAGCTTTTATTCTGTTTTTAAATGAAATGACAAAAAAAACAATAGAAAAATGCTCAAAATTTTCTTTAAGATAACAAAATAAGTATTATAACGGTTCTTGTGGGTTATCGAGCAGCGAAAAAAAAAAATTTTAATGATTTTTTTAGGTTTTCAGACATGAGGAATCCGAATTTAATAATATTTGATATATTTCATATATTGTAATATTTCAAAAAAGAAACAAATAAATAGCGAAACATTCTTTGATAAAAACTGTTATTTAATAAACAATTACAATATATTGTCAATTTCTGACTAAGTGGGTGATGAAGTGCGCTATTATAAAATAAAATAGATTTTCAGTAATTTAGCTATAAAATTATACATTTAGATATCTAAATTTCTGGCGCAGTTGTTGGGCGAGATTTCTGGCGCAAGTGGGTGGTCCTGGGTGATGGTAAAAAAATGGGGTTAATTTGCGTATTTTTTAGAAATTATGGGGCTGTTTGCTTAATATTTGGTAGTAAATTAGGGGTTGGTTGTTGGGTGTGGGTGCTCCAGAGATAGCTATTGTATACTACTACCACTAACTTCCCAGCCAAATACCGGCTTACGACGCTACCATAGCGGCACGTAGTTCGAGATGATGACGCGTGACGCGCCATCTCATCCTGATCGCCAAATTGTTGTGCATGTGAAAAAGGTGACTTCAGTGGCAGGACTTGAACCTGCGACGAACGCTTAACCGGAGCGCTGCTCTACCTACTGAGCTACATGGACCTCGATCACATACTTAGAATAACGAATTTGAACCGCCAAATTTTTGCAATCTTGAAGTTTTTGCCTCTATTTCAGTTTTTGCCTCTATTTTTTTTGCCTCTTTATTATAACAGTTCGAAGCTATGGGGGATAAAAAGCCATATTTCCGGGCTATTTGGCGATACCAAAGCGGCTCTTGTATCTGACATATTAATCGAGTTACATACAAATTTCCAATTTTAGACCCTTAAAATTTTTGAGTACTTCGATACCCTCATTGACATATGGAAAATTTTAAAGCTTTTCAAAATCATTCTTTTTTGCTATAATAGTAAAAAAGCTAAAAAAATTAATTTCAAAAAGGTTGCTTCAAAAAGTATGTTTTTATTGCAAATTCGGCACTTTTCAATTTTTGTATATATCTCAATAAATATACCCCCTTTTTTTGCCCCAAAAATTGAGTTATTACAAATAATTTTAGTATCGAAATATTCGCAAATAAAACGCTTTCTAAAAGAAAACTGTTTTAAAAAATCTTTTATTAGATATAGCTAAACAAACATTGCCGACATAACTTTTTTGCCAACCTTTATTTTTTATTTAATATATTGCATAAAAAAATAAAGAATTTGTTTTCTAAATCTTGCAAAATTTTGATTTGTTTTTTACATTTATCAATACATTTTTTTGAATACAAAAAAATGATATATTATAGGATGCGATAAAATGACAATTAAATTTGTTGAAGTCTTAAAGCGATTGTTTGTATTTTTTGTTCTATGTTGTACATGTGAAAAAGGTGACTTCAGTGGCAGGACTTGAACCTGCGACCAACGCTTAATCGGAGCGCTGCTGAGCTACACGGACCTTATTCACATACTTTGAATTTCTTCTTATAACTCCGTCATAACATCTCTCTTTCAAGATTTTACATGCAACCACAAAGATGTGGAAGGTCACAGGACTAGATCCACCGGACCAGCACAGTACCGATGGCTATACATTGAAATACAAGCATTTTTATGCATTGCGCGACAAACAGCCGGGTAGTTTTTTGGAATTCAAGATCCGGACTTACGCTTGGAACACATTTTACACGTCGCCGAAAGGAAGATATACCACAGTAGTATACAATAGCTATCTCTGGCGCACCCACACCCAACAACCAACCCCTAATTTACTACCAAATATTAAGCAAACAGCCCCATAATTTCTAAAAAATACGCAAATTAACCCCATTTTTTTACCATCACCCAGGACCACCCACTTGCGCCAGAAATCTCGCCCAACAACTGCGCCAGAAATTTAGATATCTAAATGTATAATTTTATAGCTAAATTACTGAAAATCTATTTTATTTTATAATAGCATTTTATAATAACAAAAAAAATTGTCCTAATTTGTGTGTACACTTTTATTCACAAGTAAAATGAAAGAAGAAAAAAAAGAAAGAAGAAAAAAAATTTTTTTGTCTTTTTATCTTTTTCTCTAATACTATTTTTTTGTCTTTTTTCTCTGCCGCATTTTTTACAACGTGCAAAAATCTGTACGGGATGGCATGCGTCCTTTAACCGACCAACGCTTAACCGTAGCGCTGCTCTACCGATTGAGTTATTCACATACTTCGAATTTTTTCTTATAACTCCGCCATAACATTCTAATTTTTATGTTGCCGGATTTTTCGTATTTTTCCGTACAACTCTGTCCATTTTCGTATTTTCTATGTTTGTTCAATATTTCTTTTTTAGATGTCAAATAAACGTGCAAAAATTTTGGCGTTACACGAGCTAAAAAAGCGGAACTCTGAGATTGTGCGTTTGCTCCGAATCGACTCAGCGATCGTTGCATCAAACGATACAAGGAGCTTGGTCATAATGGCCGCCATTCAGAAAGTGGTAGAAAGCGCACCGTCAGGACAATAAAAAACCGGAAACTCTCTCGAGCGGATCAATCAAAATTTGAGGGTTTCATTGAGGAAAATCGTTCGTATCAGTGACAGTTCCGTTTGCTGAATAGTTAAAGATGACCACAAACTTAAGCCTTACAAGTTCAAAAAAGCTCAGCTTCTCATCGACAAAAACAAGAGCGTACGGCTCAAAAAATGCAAACGACTTTTTCGTCGCCACGCGACTCTAAAGCGTAGAAATCGAGAGGTCAATAAATAGCCAAGATACATACAAAAGTACACTCCTGTGAAAATTTCAAGGTTCTAGTAATTCTATGGATCCAGCAGTATACCGTCGATGCGAATAGAAGCAGAAAAATTCTTCCTCAGCTCACAAAGCAAACAAGAATAGTTCAAAAACGAAAATTTCAAAATTGATGAAATTTTGAGTGAAAATAAATGATTGCCTCATACTCAATTATTTCAAATCGATGCAAAACAATCTATAGTAAATCTTAAAGGATAGGGACTGTGCTATATTTCACAAAAGTTTGGAAAGCGCTGAAGCGTTCCCTGCGCCGACAGTAGGCTCGATTGTCACCGGAAATATGTGCGTGGCGCGGAAAAAAATTTCCGGAAGCTTTTGGTGCTCTGCAAAGACGTGCAAGGCGGCCACTCCGAAACCCGCTGATAAGGGAACGTCACAACCTGTCCCCTGGGATTCGTATAGTAGGGTATTTTGGGGTGGGGACACAAAGAGCGGCGGTCATTCGTCCCCCAAATTTTGTTTTTGATATTTTTTGGGGAATCGTGGGTTCGAATTCTGTCGGGAGCAGTCAATTTTTTTACCTTCAAAAGCTTCCTAATGCATTTTTTAACCATTACACACTCCACAAATACTATTATTATTTTTTTCAAGTGATAAAACACTAAATTCATAATTTGCCGAAGACAATATTTTTATCTATTTTTACTTTAAAATTGAAAGTGCAGGCAAATATGTAATACACACATATGTATATTTTTATTTTTTTATGAATTCGTTAAAGAATATAGTAAACAACATTGGACAGGAGTTTTGAAAACCAGTGGATGTTCATTGTGCGGAAAATAGCGCCAGAATGAATAAAGCCTTAAAATAAATAAGCAGAATTAAAATGTCCGTTTAAAATAATATTTAAATTTGCGCTTAATTGTTGTATTTGCGCTTTATTTATTTGCGCTTTATTTTGGTTACAAGTCTTTTCCAGCATCAAAAATCTTTTAATTCTTTCGATTCTTGCGATTTTAATTATTGTCGAGCGGCTTTTCCTTGCGTTTCTCGCCAGTTTAAGAATTATTGTTGTAAAATAATAAGTTGCAGTTTTTGACTTTAGTTGGCATTTATATTTATTTGAATTTGGTTAATAAGGTTTATTTGGAAAACCATTCGTTACACACGATCCCCAAAAAAACATCAAAAAT
Organism: Bradynema listronoti; assembly: GCA_024678965.1. Classification (NCBI taxonomy): domain Eukaryota; kingdom Metazoa; phylum Nematoda; class Chromadorea; order Rhabditida; family Allantonematidae; genus Bradynema; species Bradynema listronoti. The sequence continues at coordinate 2,240,585 of JANLNO010000009.1, forward strand.
CAAATCTGGGGCAATAATGACCACCGCCATTGGTATCATCACCCTAAAATATTCTACTATATGAAGTTTTATCCAAATCCCAGGGGGACAGGTTGTGACCTTCCCTTTGTGAGTATGTTATAGCCCAAGTTGTTCTTTATTGATATTTATTGCTGGTTTCTAATTTTCGTCTTTAATAAAGTTGTTATTTTTTGTTAATGTTATGTTTAATTGTAATTTCTAAATGACAATGGCATGATTAGAATGTCATACACTCTTGGTCAAAATGATAGCCGCACTTAAATGATAGCCGCACTTAAAAAATAAGCATAATTTGAGTTGAAATTCAATAGAAAATAATGATTTTTTTAGTATTCGTTTGTAATTGAGAAATTGTAATTTGTAATCAATTTGAGTTCGAATTGTTTTTGGGACTTTGTTCAGTTGATATTGTAATTTTTCAATTTTTAAATTTGGTCAAAATAATCGCCGTGGTTTATAGTTTCGTTAGTTCCTAGGCATTTTGTCGGTTCTATCTGGTTGTTTTTGTCATTTTTGGACTTTATCAATGTTTTACTTTATATTTATAGTTATGGGCAAAGGAAAACCGCTTACTCAATTTAAAAAAGGACGCATCGTCGCACTGCACGCTGAAAACCGGAGTTATCGTCGAATAGTAGCTCACGTCGGGCGTTCGGACAAAGTTGTGAGCAATTTCTTGTCGGATCCGGCTTTTTATGGTACTTTAAAATCAGGTGGTCGCCCAAAGTCAACTAACGCACGACAACGGCGACGAATAATTGCGGCTGCATCGAACTCGACTGTCACCTCTGCTCAGATTGTGTCTGATTTGGGTCTCGGATGCACTCCGAAAACTGTTCGCCGTGTTCTACATGAGAGTAAAGTTATCGTGCGCTCTAAAATGATCAAGTGTCCGCGTCTAACTGATGTCCATAAGCTTGCTTTCAGTTTGCAGAAGAAAAGCTTGCGCAGCAAATTGACTGGTCAAAGATTATTTTGTCGGGGTACGAAGCATGCCAATGAACTAATTTAACGTTTATAGATTGTCTGGTCGGAGGATGAAAAGTTTAATCTTGATGGGCCGGAAGGTTTCTCTGGCATGATTTACTTAAGGAGCCACTCTACTTCTTAAAGCGCAACTTTGGAGGTGGCACGCTGATGGTCTGGGGAGCTTTCAAAGCTGCTGGCACTCTTCCTCTTGCGTTTACGTCGAGAAAAATGAACAGCGAAGAGTATCAGCATGTGCTTAACGAACATTTGACGCCGTTCTGGCAAATGGGGTATCTCTTCATGCAAGACAATGCCCAAGAAGTGCACCAACAATGAGCTTCTTGCATGAGAGGATCACTCGACCTGAATTCAATCGAGAATCTATGAGGACTTCTAGTTCGTGATGTTTATTACTTCCCAGCCAAATACCGGCTTACGACGCTACCTCGCATAGCGGCACGGAGTTCGAGATGATGACGCGTGACGCGCCATCTCATCCTGATCGCCAAATTGTTGTGCATGTGAAAAAGGTGACTTCCGTGGCAGGACTTGAACCTGCGACCAATCCCCTAATTTACTACCAAATATTAAGCAAACAGCCCCATAATTTCTAAAAAATACGCAAATTAACCCCATTTTTTTACCATCACCCAGGACCACCCACTTGCGCCAGAAATCTCGCCCAACAACTGCGCCAGAAATTTAGATATCTAAATGTATAATTTTATAGCTAAATTACTGAAATTCTATTTTATTTTATAATAGCGCACTTCATCACCCACTTAGTCAGAAATTGACAATATATTGTAATTGTTTATTAAATAACAGTTTTTATCAAAGAATGTTTCGCTATTTATTTGTTTCTTTTTTGAAATAATACAATTCTATCTTTTCAACTTTATTTATACACCTTCAAAACGTGCTTGGCGTTCTGTTTTGGCTTTTTTCCAGCAATTTTTTCCATATTTTTTTTTTGCTTTTCCATATCAAACATTTTTGCTTGTTTACAAAAAGCAATTAATTCGTTGTTTTTAGGTTATTTCGACTATCAGAATGGCGCATTCAATTCAGATGGAGATGTTGGGCAAACATGCTGAAGTGGATTTGACGGCGAACGTGCTAAATAAAAGCACTATCAGAAGTGCTTTCCTAATTCCTCCGGATGCCATCGTCTCGTTAAATTATGAACGAGATAGTCGTCGAAAGTCTTGCCGGTAAATTATATGTTGGATTATTTCTGATTGTATTTCAATTAATTTAGGGTGAATGAAGCTGGTACGGCCTTTCTTCTTCCGGAAAACTGGCAAGAGATGCAGTTCTTTGTGAAGTCCGATAAGAGGCCGTCTCGACTAGCCACACCGATGGATGGTATTTTCAAAATATTTTAACGCTTTTTGTGATCATATCTAGATTTTTACTTAAAATATTCATTTTAGGGCATTTTTCCGACTATCATCGGGATCGACTTGAATCGCCTTACGTCCTCGATGGTATTATATTTTAAATAGTCTAACAATTTATTGCTGGTTTTTAGAGGAATTAGCCGGGGAACTTCGAGACCGACTCTTTTTTATTCCTCGAGGACAAAAAGCTCTACAAGATCCAGAGAAATATTCTGTCGAACTTATAAGAGATGGTGTAATTGATGGTGGTTGCGTATCGCCAATTTCGTCAAGAGCGGCTGTAACATATGCGCACAAGTCACATAAAATTCTCCGTGAGTACGATGAAGGACAGAATGATGAAATCAATAAGCACAGTCTTGTTGAAATACGAAATTGTCAGAATAACAGTATTCGACATACAATGAAGGTATCTTAAAAGAAATTTTTTTATAATTAATTCAATATATTGTAGGTCATTGTGGTCGACGCTCATCACGACTTTGTGATTCTTCGCTCAGTTGACGGAAGCGAGATTTTCCAAGACTATCCTCATTCTAATCGTTATCCTATGAATTTCGAATGGTTTCTCGGGTTTGGTCTAAGTCATCAAACAGAAGCTGGACAGCATATAACTTATCGAAATGGTCGGATCTGTTCTAATTCCGTGGACTATAGAGGACGTTTTTTGGCCAGTTCTTCGATTGATGGTGGGGATTCTGGAGGCCCATGCTATTCTGCTGACCGAGCTCTTATTGGCATTATGGTGGCTTCAACAACAACAGATCCATGGCTCAGGAAGGAATATGATCAGGAAATCGTAGAAGAAGTAATTATAGACGCGTCCTCTAATCCAGCTGATACTTGGATAACTCCCGGCAATTTAATCGCTGAAGCTTATCAAGTAATTTATTTTAAAACCTATAAATTCACATATAATATTTTTTTAAAGATTTATCTGGTAAAGCATGGTCTTCTACAAGTTCGACGAGAGAAGGAGCTTGGAGAACCGAAAGCAAAGCGACCGAAGACAATTGACATTTAAGATCTGCTGAATCTGATAAGCCACCATCTAAGATAATGATGATGGGAATTTCTACGCAATGATGCGAGCAGAGAGCTTTAATTTTCATCAGAATTTTTTGTTATTCATTTTCTTTCTCTGAACATGATATACAGTCTGTCCAATAATTATAGGTTCACCCCATTTTTTGGCTATAAATCGAGTATTTCTGATTCAAATGGTCTGAAAATTGAGCGCAAAGTTGCTAAAGGGTCATAGACACAACCTGTAAAAATTGGTTACATTTGAAAAAAAGTTTGGTTTTTACACCCATTTCCTCAAAAATTGCTGTCCAAAAATTATAGGTTCACTATGTCTCACTTGATCTTAAACCCATCAAACTTTGTTCTGCGTTTATGCACAAGTAAGCATGCTTTCTTCTATGATTATTTTCAACATGGCAAAAGGAAAGCAGCTGTCTGATTACGAGAAAGGTCAAATCAACGTCAAATCAACCGCGGAATGGAGCAACCGCCGCATTGCAAGGCACTTGAAGCGCTCGCTCAACGTCATCAATCACTACGTTCTGGATCCTCGTTCCTACGGTACGCGGAAGTCTGCAGGCGCGCCTAAAAAGCTTACCAAGCGTGAGAAGCGTCAAATTGTGGCAGCCGCAACGCGTGAAAACAAAAGCTGTCGTCAAATTAAACGCGAATTGACTTGCAATGTGTCGAAGAGCACCGTGTGGAACGTGTTAAATCTTTCACCGCACGTGCAACGCGAAAAGATGAACGCTGCGCCGCGTTTGAAGTCTCACCATAAAGTCGCGCGCATTGATTTCGCTCAGGAGCACATGTCTTGGACACATGAATGGAATAAGGTTTTGTTCAAAACATGCTTGTTAGAAATTTTAAAGTTTTTCTTTTCATTTTTTATTGAAGATTATTTGGACGGATGAGAAGAAGTGGAATTTGGACGGTCCAGACGGCATGCGCTACTACTGGCGTGATCTGAGGCATGAAGCGCGTGTGTTCTCAAAGCGCAACTTTGGCGGCGGAAACGTTATGATTTGGGCAGGTTTCAGCGCGTATGGAAAAACGTCACTCGCATTTATCTCGTCTAAAATGAACAGCGAGAAGTACCAGGCTGTCTTGCAGGAGCATCTGTTGCCACACATGCGACGTTTTCGAGCGGCAAAGCTGATCCTGCAGCAGGACAATGCGGCGGTGCACGCAAGCCAATCGACTCAGACGTGGCTGGCAAAGACAAAAATTCCGGTGATGCAATGGCCGGCGATTTCCCCGGACTTGAATCCTATAGAGAATCTCTGGGGTATCATGGTTCGAGATGTTTACGCCAATGGCAAGCAGTATGATACGGTAGAGCAGCTCAAAACAGCGATTCGTAACGCTTGGGACCGAATTGACATTACCGTAATGAAAAATCTCATTGGAACCATGCCAAAGCGCATTTTTGAAGTGATTAGCAAAAATGGAGAATGCACCCATTATTAATTTGTTGTTATTTTACTATTTTATTGTTAATAAAGTTGAGTGAACCTATAATTTTTGGACAGCAATTTTTGAGGAAATGGGTGTAAAAACCAAATTTTTTTTTCAAATGTAACCAATTTTTACAGGTTGTGTCTATGACCCTTTAGCAACTTTGCGCTCAATTTTCAGACCATTTGAATCAGAAATACTCGATTTATAGCCAAAAAATGGGGTGAACCTATAATTATTGGACAGACTGTATCTATTCGAATCTGATTATTTCCATAATAGAACTTGATCCTCTCAACTTGATTTTCCATCTCGAATTTGATTTTCTCATAAAAATATTAGGTTGGCAAAAAAATTATGTCGGTTTTTATATGAAATGACATTTATTATAAAAACAAAACTACATCATCCAATTAATCTAAGAGGTATTTTTCATCATGATCTATGACTCATGGTCAACATTCATGCAAAGAATGAATGCCCTTCTTGAAGAACTCGACCGACTGTGGCTCAACGAATTTGAACCGCCAAATTTTTGCAATCTTGAAGTTTTTGCCTCTATTTCAGTTTTTGCCTCTATTCTTTTTTTTGCCTCTTTATTATAACAGTTCGAAGCTATGGGGGATAAAAAGCCATATTTCCGGGCTATTTGGCGATACCAAAGCGGCTCTTGTATCTGACATATTAATCGAGTTACATACAAATTTCCAATTTTAGATTCTTAAAATTTTTCAGTACTTCGATACCCTCATTGACATATGGAAAATTTTAAAGCTTTTCAAAATCATTCTTTTTTGCTATAATAGTAAAAAAGCTAAAAAAATTAATTTCAAAAAGGTTGCTTCAAAAAGTATGTTTTTATTGCAAATTCGGCACTTTTCAATTTTTGTATATATCTCAATAAATATACCCCCTTTTTTTGGCCGAAAAATTGAGTTATTACAAATAATTTTAGTATCGAAATATTCGCAAATAAAACGCTTTCTAAAAGAGAACTGTTTTAAAAAATCTTTTATTAGATATAGCTAAACAAACATTGCCGACATAACTTTTTTGCCAACCTTTATTTTTTATATAATATATTGCATAAAAAATAAAGAATTTGTTTTCTAAATCTTGCAAAATTTAGATTTGTTTTTTACAATTATCAATACATTTTTTTGAATACAAAAAAATGATATATTATAGGATGCGATAAAATGACAATTAAATTTGTTGAAGTCTTAAAGCGATTGTTTGTATTTTTTGTTCTATGTTGTACATGTGAAAAAGGTGACTTCAGTGGCAGGACTTGAACCTGCGACCAACGCTTAATCGGAGCGCTGCTGAGCTACACGGACCTTATTCACATACTTTGAATTTCTTCTTATAACTCCGTCATAACATCTCTCTTTCAAGATTTTACATGCAACCACAAAGATGTGGAAGGTCACAGGACTAGATCCACCGGACCAGCACAGTACCGATGGCTATACATTGAAATACAAGCATTTTTATGCATTGCGCGACAAACAGCCGGGTAGTTTTTCTGGAATTCAAGATCCGGACTTACGCTTGGAACACATTTTACACGTCGCCGAAAGGAAGATATACCACAGTAGTATACAATAGCTATCTCTGGCGCACCCACACCCAACAACCAATCCCCTAATTTACTACCAAATATTAAGCAAACAGCCCCATAATTTCTAAAAAATACGCAAATTAACCCCATTTTTTTACCATCACCCAGGACCACCCACTTGCGCCAGAAATCTCGCCCAACAACTGCGCCAGAAATTTAGATATCTAAATGTATAATTTTATAGCTAAATTACTGAAAATCTATTTTATTTTATAATAGCGCACTTCATCACCCACTTAGTCAGAAATTGACAATATATTGTAATTGTTTATTAAATAACAGTTTTTATCAAAGAATGTTTCGCTATTTATTTGTTTCTTTTTTGAAATACAGTCAAACCTCGATATAACGTCACCCTTCGGGACCGGGCCTAAGTGACGTTATACCGAGGTTGACGTTAAAGCGAGGTTTTACTAAGCAGAGTATTAACTGCCCCAAAGTCTGAGTAAGAAGCTGTTATGTCTCTGAATGACTTTTAACAAAGAAAAAGGTTTACAATATACTTTATTTTTTAATTTAAAAAGAAAATGAAAGAAAAATTTAAATTTAAAGAGAAAATGAAATGAATTTAAAGAGAAAATAATTTAAAGAGAAAATGAAATTAATTTAAAGAGAAAATAATTTAAAGAGAAAATGAAATTAATTTAAAGAGAAAATGAAATGCTAAAATCCGCGGAATTGTTTGCAAAGCTTTCGATGATAGTCGGCTGGCGCATCTTCTTCTGACGAAGCTTCAGCATCGCATCGTCAATGGGATCGCACGCCTTCATCGCCCTGGACTCATTTCCGTTTTGCTCTAGATATCGCCGGACAATGACCGCCGATCGCTGCGCCTTTTTGAACGAAATCCCAATCTCTTCGATGAAAGGCTCCTCGTCGTCGGTAAATTCATGCCCCTCGATTGCTTCAGCCACATCGGCACCGCTTCGTCTAGCTTTGGAATGTGAGAAGGCATTAGCTTCTTGCGCTTTGATAAAATTCCAGCGTTGATGGCCTTTGTGATCGATTGCTTCGAACTCAGAATCGAAAAGAAAAAAATGAGCAGAATGCTAAGGAAATAAGCGCGAAAAGAGAAAAAAATTGAATTTAAAAAAGATTTTTTAACTTTTCGTAAACCAAAGTTTACGACACAGGGTGACGTTAAAGCGAGGGTTCATATAATTGAAGGTGACGTTATAGCATAGTAAAATCATTGGGACTGGGCCTAAGTGACGTTATACCGAGGTTGACGTTAAAGCGAGGGAGGTGACGTTATATCGAGGTTTGACTGTATTACAATTCTATCTTTTCAACTTTATTTATACTTCAAAACAGCGCGCTTTTCGTGCTTGGCGTTCTGTTTTGGCTTTTTTCCAGCAAATTTTTCCATATTTTTTTTTTTGCTTTTCCATATCAAACATTTTTGCTTGTTTACAAAAAGCAATTAATTCGTTGTTTTTAGGTTATTTCGACTATCAGAATGGCGCATTCAATTCAGATGGAGATGTTGGGCAAACATGCTGAAGTGGATTTGACGGAGAACGTGCTAAATAAAAGCACTATCAGAAGTGCTTTCCTAATTCCTCCAGATGCCATCGTCTCGTTAAATTATGAACGAGATAGTCGTCGAAAGTCTTGCCGGTAAATTATATGTTGGATTATTTCTGATTGTATTTCAATTAATTTAGGGTGAATGAAGCTGGTACGGCCTTTCTTCTTCCGGAAAACTGGCAAGAGATGCAGTTCTTTGTGGAGTCCAATAAGAGGCCGTCTCGACTAGCCACACCGATGGATGGTATTTTCAAAATATTTTAACGCTTTTTGTGATCATATCTAGATTTTTACTTAAAATATTCATTTTAGGGCATTTGTCCGACTATCATCGGGATCGACCTAAATCGCCTTACGTCCTCGATGGTATTATATTTTAAATAGTCTAACAATCTATTGCTGGTTTTTAGAGAAATTAGCCGAGGGACTTCGAAACCTACTCTTTTTTATTCCTCGAGGACAAAAAGCTCTACAAGATCCAGAAAAATCTTCTGTCGAACTTATAAGAGATGGTGTAATTGATGGTGGTTGCGTATCGCCAATTTCGTCAAGAGCGGCTGTAACATATGCGCACAAGTCACATAAAATTCTCCGTGAGTACGATAAAGGACAGAATGATGAAATCAATAAGCACAGTCTTGTTGAAATACGAAATTGTCAGCATCACAGTATTCGACATACAATGAAGGTATCTTAAAAGAAATTTTTTTATAATTAATTCAATATATTGTAGGTCATTGTGGTCGACGCTCATCACGACTTTGTGATTCTTCGCTCAGTTGACGGAAGCGAGATTTTCCAAGACTATCCTTATTCTAAGCGTTCTCCTAAGAATTTCGAATGGTTTCTCGGGTTTGGTCTAAGTCATCAAACAGAAGCTGGACAGCAAATAACTCATCGAAATGGTCGGATCTGTTCTGATTCCGTGGACTATAGAGGACGTTTTTTGGCCAGTTATTCGATTGATGGTGGGGATTCCGGAGGCCCATGCTACTCTGCTGACCGAGCTCTTATTGGCATTATGGTGGCTTCAACAACAACAGATCCATGGCTCAGGAAGGAATATGATCAGGAAATCGTAGAAGAAGAAATTATAGACGTGCCCTCTAATCCAGCTGATACTTGGATAACTCCCGGCAATTTAATCGCTGAAGCTTATCAAGTAATTTATTTTAAAACCTATAAATTCACATATAATATTTTTTAAAGATTTATCTAGTAAAGCATGGTCTTCTACAAGTTCGACGAGAGAAGGAGCTTGGAGAACCGAAAGCAAAGCGACCGAAGGCAATTGACATTTAAAAATTGTTTCCGATTGAATTTGTTTGAAAATTTCTGGTTTATTGGATTAATGTGGAATAAAAACATATTTGAAAAAAAATATTTGCATTTTATTTATTTTTTATTTGGTGATCAAATTTCTTTAGTAGGCAGAAAATACATAGGTACATATTATTTGATTTTTATTCTAAAATTTTGTATTAGTTAAATGGTTTACTTAAATATCCATTTAACTTCAAATCATAAAAACTTCACGTATTACTCATTACCAAATAAAATATTTGATAAAAATTATGAAATAGCTTTAATTAAATTAGATGGAGAGATTAATAATTCAAAGTTAGAATCTAAACTGTTACTTCGTAACACCAATATGAATGTTGATATAGATGAAAATAATAATATTTTAACAAACAATGCAGATAATGAAAAAAGTAATAAAAATTCTATGCATAATATTTATATTAATTGCAACTTAATAAATTATTCATACATTAATGAAAACGACATTAATTCCTTGTACAGAATAAGAAATATCGGCGACAATATTACCATTGAGCCAAAACAGTTAATTTATCATAAAGTAATAAAGAAAATAAATATTAGACTTGTAGATGATAAAAATAATTTGATTAAATATAATAATATAGATCTTTATATAGAATTACATTTAAAGGAAGTATAATTTCATTATTTTGAGATACGCTTAAATCCTGAACCAGAAATTATTCCATTTAGAAATTCTTGGTTCTCTTTAGTTAATTTATTTTTCTTTTTATAAGTTTTTGGTCTTTTAATTGTAGTTTGACTATTCTCATTTTTTTCTATATTTTTATTATCATTTTGTGACAATTTTAAACTCTGATCGGAATCAGCTAATTTTATTATCTCTACGTATTCTTTTATATTTTCATTAACTATGGAGTAATTTGTTGTATCACTATCAAAAATTACAAGCCCCATTTAAAAAATAAAAATATTTTTAATTATTATCTAAGGAAGTAATAGACGGAAATTCTGCTAATCTTACCTTTCTTTTTCCACGAATAGATTTTCGAGATAAAGGCTCAGTTTGAAAAACTGTTTCAATCACTTCGTTTTTAGCTTCTAAACTTTCATCAGTTTCATTTATATTTAAATTTTTATTTAGTGGTATAGCCTTTGCTATAGATCGACTTTGTTGATTTATTGACGTTTCCATAGATCGACGATTTATAGATTTATATTCATTATATTTATTTTTTTTCTTTTCTAAAATTAAACGAAAATACTGGTGATAGGACATATATTAATGATCTAACTAGGAAAATGTAAACTAAAGTCACTCCTATGGTTACATAAATTCTCCAGTATTTTATATAATAAGATTCAAAAATATCTTGAATTTCATTTATGATTTCATGGGGAACTACAGAGTTTTGCTCTTGTTCTTCCATTTCTATTCCAACATTAGATATTTGTATCATTTCTTTTAATAATTCTTCCTCAATATTAGTCTTCATATCATCAAAAATATGCTCTTTAATAAATAATTTATCATCTAGAAAGTGTAAATCATAATTTTTCTTTATATCAAAATTTTTTATAGCTCCAGTATCCTCTAAATTTATCTCATTAATATGAATTTCATCAACTATAATATTATCTTTGTAGTACCAAATTTTATCATTATAAACATGGTCTATCATGCCGTGATACTTCTTTATTTTTACTGGAATATATCCTTTCAATTTACTATTTTTTATTAAATTTAAGTCAACAAAATCAATTAATTTATTATTTATTTTTTTACAAAATGTGACCTCAATTATCGCTCCAATATCTGTTTCAATTATTTTAGCATTAATAGCACAATAGTTTAGAACTTTTTCAATATACTTTCTAGGATTTTCCATTAATAAAGTTTCTAAAATATTATTATGATCATTATGCATTGGCATTATTGCTTATTAATTTTAAAATTATTGAAAAAGTACGATTATAAAAATATAATTTTTAGTTTTTTATAGGTTATAAAATATTCTTATATGTAATAAAATTATATATGGAATAAAACATACATTTTCACTATATAGAAATTCAAGTAGTAAGAATAGCATTTATTCAACTGATATTCTAGAGTATGATGCTTGTCGCAAAAGCGACAAAATGATTCATAAATTTATACTTTCACATAAATTTATTTTTGCTAAATGTTACATTTTGCCCTATAAGAAAATTATTTTTTATGTTAAACACGTTCATATGAATCAGGTTTTGTATCTGAGAAAGCATTATGTCTGTCTATCTATCTCAAAAGTACAAATCACAAAATGTATATAAACGACCAGAAAAGACTGGTCGTCGCACATTGAAGAAATAAGATAGTCAATAATACAAAAGCTCTACACAAAATTTTCTACTATTTCTATTACTCTTCGCGCTATTATAATATTGGTTATTAAGAATTATTTAATAAATATAATATTTTTTAACGCGTCAAACAAAACAAAACACGGAGTCTCAACAATTGGTGCCGCGAGCAAATACGACAAACGATAATTTACAACAACGCAGGATGGTCACACCACTCAAAAAACAAATTGCGCTAACAACAAACAGGCTAGTTGATTATCTAGAAAGTTATGACAAATTATACGAGGAAGATCAAGAATCCCCGGAAACTTTTATCGATAATCTTACTAAACTAGAAAACAAAATAACGCAAACGACTAATCTACTGGACAACTACAACACACAGTGGATAGAGTATATACAACGACTAGAACTCAAAGACCAACCTGCGGCAGAAAACAATACGAGAATTATACAAAATCTGACAACAGCTTCCTAAACATCATGGACAAAGCCAGGGAGGCATTATTTTCAATACAGGAAACTGTAAAGACCGAGAGCAAGAAGTATTCCATTTCTAATATTTTTAATAATTCAAATGCCACAAATAATCTAAACGAACGAATTTCTCTACCGAAAATTCGTCTCCCATCGTTTAATGGAGATCCAATGAATTGGTCGACATTTTGGCAGTTATATGAAACGACCATTCACAACCAGCCACTACCAGGCGTGCAAAAGATGTCATATCTACTTGGATGTCTCAACGGTGCCGCGCTCAAAGATACACAAGGTTTTCCAGTTACTAATGAAAGTTATAACATAATTATTGAATTACTCAAAAACAAATATGGAAAACATGACAAACTAATTGAAAGATTACACACAGAAATAATTAATTTACCACAAGCCAACGAATCCACACGTTCTCTACAAGAGTTATTACAAGCAACTGATCGTATCTGTCGTCAACTACTCACACTACATGAACCAGACGACACGACATTTCTTACCACCAGTGCTGGGTAATAACTCAAAATCAGCTCATGGCTCATGGCGAGGATCACAAATTATTGAGCTATTTGACTCATCAATATGAGTCACGCAACTCAAATTGATGATTTGAATAGCTCAGTAGCTCATGAGTCATTTTTAATTTATGAGCCAAAATAACTTAATAAATTATGATCCTCTCGTGATTTATGAGCTGAGAGAAATTTTAGCTCACTTGACAATGAGCTATTTTAATAAAATTTTTGAGCTAACTCAAAAGACTCACATAGCTCATTTGACTCAAAAAATTTTCTTTCTCAAAATTTTTCTTTTTCATCGTGAGGCGAATGAGTCATTTGAGTCGACTCATGAGCCGACTCAAGGCTCATTGACTCAAATTCTTATTCAAGTGAAATAAAAAGAACATGATTATTATCCATAAGAGAGAGAAAACAGAGGGCAATGCACAAAAAATTAATAACAAACATACGTTGTTCGTCTATAACCGTTGTATAACTCTTTTTTTGCATATAAAAGATTTCTAAAATATCAAGTTATAAATACTATAATATAACAAAAAATGGGAGGGAGGGCGATTGCAAACACAAAAGAAAGCTCTGGTCGGAAAAGGGAGTTATGGAGATAAAAAAGACTCACATTGTCGTTTATAGCCAATTGTTTCACAGAGTCTTCCACTTTAATAAAGCTGTGAACTCGTTACGGGGGTTAATTGTATATCCGATTGAGGAGTTGTTGCCTGTTCGATGATAAAGTCACTTTATGTTTGACTGTAGCAAATTTTAAAATACTTAATAAAAAATACAAAAGGCCAACTAATAATTTTGATTAACATTATAATCATTGAATATTTTTTCTAAACAAGATCATTATTTATAATATCGAAACTTTTAAATAATGTAGTGTCATGTTTTTAGATGAATGAAATTGAATTTTCCACTAGTGATACCAATATTGAACGTATTTCCGAACAGGCAACAACTCCTCAATCGGATATACAATTAACCCCCGTAACGAGTTCACAGCTTTATTAAAGTGGAAGACTCTGTGAAACAATTGGCTATAAACGACAATGTGAGTCTTTTTTATCTCCATAACTCCCTTTTCCGACCAGAGCTTTCTTTTGTGTTTGCAATCGCCCTCCCTCCCATTTTTTGTTATATTATAGTATTTATAACTTGATATTTTAGAAATCTTTTATATGCAAAAAAAGATTTATACAACGGTTATAGACGAACAACGTATGTTTGTTATTAATTTTTTGTGCATTGCCCTCCGTTTTCTCTCTCTTATGGATAATAATCATGTTCTTTTTATTTCACTTGAATAAGAATTTGAGTCAATGAGCCTTGAGTCGGCTCATGAATCGACTCAAATGACTCATTCGCCTCACGAGAGAAAAATGTTGAAAAATAAAATTTTTTGAGTCAAAATCATATGGCTCAATTTATTTGAGCCATGAGTCTGCTCCTTTTTTTTTGACTCATTTTTGTTTTTTGAGCTAATTAGCTCACATCATGAGCCGCTCGACTCATGCATAATTGTGCTAAATTAACTCAAAAAGTGACTCATAGCTCATGAGCTTTGAGCCAAATTGCAACATAATTGACTCAGTGACTCACGAGCTTGATCCTTTGCGTAGCTCAATGAATCAAGAAAATGACGCTCACGAGCCGGTGAGTTGACTCAAGCTCAAAACTCATGAGCTATTTTTGAGCTTTTACCCAGCACTGCTTACCACAACGATCAAATCCAAACTTCCACGTAATATTCTTACAAAATTGAATGAGATGCAAGCTTATTCTTCCACGCCATGGTCAACTCAATTCATACGCGACTCTCTAACCAAAATAATCAACTGGCGTGACGATGCACAACATACTTACGACGCCACACACAAATTTTCTGAAGCCGGTTCTCACAGTAACCATTATAACAAATTCAAAAGTACTACAAAAATAGAGAAGACACGCAATTTCGCCATCACTGAACCACGGAAGACCACAAAACCCTCGAGAAAGTGTTTCCTTTGTGAAACAGGTTTTCACTGGGCCAGTGACTGCAAAAAAATCCTCAGTCGAGAGGATCGCGTGAAGCGATTAAAAGAACTAAATAGGTGCTTTAGATGTCTGAAAACAGGACATATGTCAAATAATTGCACATCAACAAGAGTTTGTTGGAAGAAAGAATGTAAGGGAAATCATCACGAAATCATATGCCCAAAAGATGAGACAAACAACGACTATTCAGCCAATAAATCACGAACCGCCCTTATACCAGAAATAAAAATCAATACACTACAAACAGAAAGCTCAATTAACACAAGCATCAATACAAAACCTAAAGAAGTTCTTCTCATGGCTAAGAAAATACAAGTTTCTTCCCCAGAAAATCCTGAGAGAAACTATGAAGCAGTAGTATTTTTCGATAGCGGAAGCCAAACGTCATTTGTCACTAATAAGTTGGCTAGAATGATGAAACTCAAAAAAACTTCAGAAGGAGATTTAGAAGTCTACACATTCAATAACAAAGAACCGATACGTTTTAAGTCTCCGA
Source organism: Bradynema listronoti (assembly GCA_024678965.1). Classification (NCBI taxonomy): domain Eukaryota; kingdom Metazoa; phylum Nematoda; class Chromadorea; order Rhabditida; family Allantonematidae; genus Bradynema; species Bradynema listronoti. The sequence continues at coordinate 2,255,798 of JANLNO010000009.1, forward strand.
AATATAACATACAAATCCAACTAATAAATGGAAATAAGCAATTAGTAACATTAAATGGAACTAATAACATTACAAATCCTCTCAGAATAACTTCATTACCAATCGAAAAGATGAGAGAAACGAATAACTTGCAAGACATAAGAGATATTAATCAATTGGAGACGCCAGATATCCTTATCGGAAATGGAGATTTTTGGCAATTTTTCAAAAAAAGCGAAAAAATAAATTCTGATTTACACATAATACACACAACAGTTGGCCCAATCCTGTGCGGAAAAACCAATGCGATAGCCACAAATGCGCAGAAAGGAGTACACTCAACAATAAGCGCAACGGCAAAATTCTCAATTCCGCAAAAAGAAGAAATAGAAAATTTTTGGAATTTGCAAGGAATAGGTATTACAGATGATCCAGAGGATAATGATGAAGAAATCGCAATGATTCACTTTCAAAAAACCATCCAACAAGGAGAAGATGGTAGGTACAAAGCAAAATGGCCTTGGAGAAAAGAAAAAACAGAACTACCTTCAAATTATCAATTATGTTATTCTAGATTAAAATCAAACTTACAAAGACTACAGAACACACCGGAATTATTGAAAAAATATGATGAAGTATTTACTGAACAGTTAAAAAACAATATCATCGAAATTGACATGAATAAAGAAGACGGAAACTTGGAACATTTTTTGCCACATCAAGCAGTAGTGAGACTAGAAAAAGTAAACACAAAATTGCGAGTAGTATTCGACGCTAGTGCTCATATAAAAAATTCGCCAAGTTTAAATGATTGCTTGTTCAAAGGCCCGACGATTCTGCCCGATCTAGCAGGATTACTATTGCGATTTCGATTGGCACCAATCGTAATCTTAGCTGACATAGAAAAGGCTTTTTTGATGATAGAACTCGACGAGGCAGATCGGAACTTTACCAAATTTTTGTGGGTAAAAAATATAAACAAACCTTTAACAAAGGATAACTTGAATGTTTTTCGATTTCGCAGAATCACTTTCGGCGTAATATCGTCACCATTCATTCTTGCAGCAACAATTCAACATCATTTAAAAAGATATGATACTGAATTAGCTCGAGAAATCGCATCAAATATTTATGTAGATAATGTAATGATGACAGCAACTAACACCGAAGAAGGATTCAGTAAATATTTGGAATCCAAAGAAATATTCAGCCATGCAAAAATGAATCTAAGAGAATTTCTCGTCAATAATAAGGAATTAAATGACTCTATTCCTGAAGAAGATAGATTAATTAAAGAAAATCCTAAAGTTCTCGGCATTCCATGGAATACGAAGAAAGATACAATCCAATTACTTTTAATGCCAAAACAAAAAATGAAACTGTCGCGAATGGAATTACAAGAAGAACAGTACTTCAAGAGATGGCAAGCACTTTCGATCCGTTGGGATTGATAGCGCCGGTTATTTTACAACAAAAATTATTCTTTCAAACGCTGTGGAATGATCAAAAATTCTGGGACACACCATTAACTGAAAAGGAAGCACAAAAATGGATGACATTGAAAGAGAATATCACACAGAAACATATAGAGATCCCAAGAGTTATCAAAAAGGGTAAAAATATTCAATTACACGCATTCGTAGACGCATCAAAAAACTGTTACGCAGCAACCATATATTTAAGAAGCGAGAACGATATGAGTGCTGACAATGACTTGATATTTTCCAAAAATAGATTGAAACCACATCAAGGAATGACAATTCCAAGAATGGAATTAATGGCGATTTTAATCGGAGTTCGAGCATTAAACTATGTCAAGAAGGAATTACGTTTGGACATAACGCGAGAATTTTTATGGAGCGATTCACAATGCGCATTAAAATGGATAGCGTCCACAGAAGACAAACCAAGATTTATTGAAAACCGGATAAAAGAAATTAGAAAATCTGCGCATGTTTCTTTCAATTACGTGGCCTCAGGAGAAAATCCTGCAGACGTGTCTACTCGTGGTTCCACTTTAGAAGAACTCACCAACAATGAACTATGGTGGAATGGACCGAGTTGGATAAAGGAAACGGAAGCAAAATGGCCTACTATCCTTCAAATAAAAACACCAGAATCTCAAGAAGTTGCAGAAGTGATTAATACGGCAATTCAGATGAAAAACTCAACAGAAAAATCTAAGGAACCAATACAACTCTTAGAGGCTTCACAATATAGCTCATGGAAGAAACTCATCCGTATAACAAAATACTGTCTAAAGTTTGTGAAAGCTTTGGTATCTAAAAATAAAGCGAAATGGTCTACAAAAATCTTACTCTTCTCCGAAGAAGAAACAGAATCCGAAGAAACACAACTTGCTGAGAGAGTAATTATCAAAATTATGCAAAACAACTACGAAGTCGAACAACAAAAATTTAACCAGTGGAAAGTATATGAAGACAATAATCATATATTGAGGATTCGTACCAGGATAACCTATAGCGAGTACCCTGATGATCAAAAATTTCCAATATTGGTAAATCCAAAAGACCACATCACAAGGCTAATTATAAGAAATATACACGAAGAATACAAACATGTAGGGACGGATACGACCTTGTCCGAATTTTTAAGAAATTATTGGACTCCACATGCCCGAAAAACTGTAAAAAGCGTGTTAAAAGACTGCAAAAAATGCGAACGATATAGGGCTATGCCGTTTAAACTTCCACCAATGCCCTCACTTCCAAAAGATAGAGTGGTCCAAAGTCGACCTTTTAAAAGTGTAGGACTTGATTATTTGGGCCCGACACTTACAAAAGTCGGAGATGAGATCAAAAAGACGTGGATCATGATTATTACATGTTTAACGACAAGAGCTGTTTACTTAGACGTAATAGCCGATTTATCAACCACAACTTTTATTAACAGCTTCCGGAGATTTGTTTCGCGACGCGGAAAACCAGATCGAATTTTATCAGACAACGGTAGAACCTTCGTATTAGGAGCGAAAGTGTTCGAAGACAATTGGAAAGAACTTGAGATTTCAACACAATTTCAAGAACATTTGGCAGAACAAAAGATTCAATGGAAATTTATTCCGGAGATGTCACCGTGGCAAGGTGGAATTTATGAACGCTTAGTTGCGCTAGTTAAAAATGCTTTCAAACGTTCTATCGGCAAAAGAATCTTACCTTTCGATGAACTTATAACATTCACTACTGAAGTAGAAAGTACTATAAATCATCGACCTCTTACGTATGTGAATGATGACGTAGAAGGAATTCTGCCTCTTAGACCAATAGATTTTATTCATCCAAACACAACGATCATATTACAAACAACACCAACAGAAGAAAACTGGTCAGAAAACATCAATAATAGAGAAAAAGCGTTGACTATTTGGAAATCAACATCCAAGATTTTGGAAAAATTTTGGTCAATTTGGAAAACCGATTATTTGTTACACTTAAGAAGTAAAGTTGATACAAATCACAAAGGGCCACATTTACAAAACAAAAGTATACCCAAAATAGGTCAAGTAGTTTTGGTAGAAGAAAGTTTAACACCAAGAAATGTATGGAAACTGGGAAAGATAGTAGAATTATCTTCAACTGACCCATCAAAAATTAGAAATGCAAAAATATTGATGGGCAACAAACGAATTTTAAGCAGGCCAATCAATAAATTGTATCTATTAGAAGTAGAAGATACGGAAGGTGATGAAAACCAAATCACTGAAACTACTGAACATAAAGAAGAAATATCTGAAAAACCTTTACCAAAAGAATCTCGTGAACGAAACACTACTAAATACAACAACAAAAGTTACACCGTTCAGACGGAAGAAAAATGTTTGTTTGGAATATGTATCGACTTAAACTTCGACTTTCTCTACTGGATCAAGACTTTTTTTACGCAGGACAATGGATCATCACGAGTCTAATTTTATTAGGCATTATCATATTATTCATAAGTTTAAGGACGTTAACGAATTTACATCCAACAACACGGATGATCAGACGGATCATATGCTGTATTATCATCATCTTAATCACATGTGAGGCTTCATGACTTTCTAACAACAACGCAAACTTTCAAGTCGGGAGTGTCGCAAAAGCGACAAAATGATTCATAAATTTATACTTTCACATAAATTTATTTTTGCTAAATGTTACATTTTGCCCTATAAGAAAATTATTTTTTATGTTAAACACGTTCATATGAATCAGGTTTTGTATCTGAGAAAGCATTATGTCTGTCTATCTATCTCAAAAGTACAAATCACAAAATGTATATAAACGACCAGAAAAGACTGGTCGTCGCACATTGAAGAAATAAGATAGTCAATAATACAAAAGCTCTACACAAAATTTTCTACTATTTCTATTACTCTTCGCGCTATTATAATATTGGTTATTAAGAATTATTTAATAAATATAATATTTTTTAACGCGTCAAACAAAACAAAACACGGAGTCTCAACAATGCTAAATTTACTGTCACAAAATTGAATTGGTTAGTACCAAAAATAATACCTAGTTTAGAGATGCAAAATAAACTTATGAATATGTTTGATAATAAGAAAAGTTTTAGTTTACCGTTTATTTCAAGACAATTAGAAGACAATAATGTTCCATTAGCTTCTAAAGATTTTACTTGGAAATTGGGAACTAAATATGAAAAAATTAAATATTTTGTAATTGGTTTTCAAATTGATCGAGATATTAATCATAAAAATGCAGCAAAATTTGATCATTGTAATTTAGAAACATTATTTGTTGAGCTAAATAGTGAACGATATCCATATGAATGTTTAAAGTGCAATTTTACTAATTATAATGCCGTACAACAATTTAATTTCGCTAAAGAGTTTAAAAATAGTTATTATAATACTGTTAAAGAATGTATATTTATAGATGAAGATCTACATATATTATAATTATTACCCATTATTTGTTGTAGATGTCTCAAAACAAAGTGAAAGAATTAAAAATTCTAGACCAGATATTACAATAAAAGCCTCATTTTCTAAAAGCATTACTAGTGATACCAAATGCTATTGTTTAGTTTTGAGTGAAAATCTCATAGAAATTAATGGAGATGGCCTAAGAGTAAATGTTAAATAAAATAAAAAAAAATTAATTATTAAATGATATATTTAATTTTTATACTAATACTATTTTTTCCTCAAATTTATTCCTCTATAATTTGTACTAATAATTCTCCAAAACAATACTTTAATTTTCCTAAATTATCAAAATGTGATTATAAATATGAAAATAATACTAAAATTAAATCTTTTGAAGTTTTTAAACCTAATACTATAGAATTTATTTCAAATGCTCATTTATGTAAGAAAATTATAACAGAAGTTTCAATGTATACAGATTTATCTGGATATGAACATTTAATTGAAAAAGAAATAAATAATAAAGGAATTACTAATAAAGAATGTGAAGATATTATAAAAAATAAATTTTGTGAATTTGGTGCATTGAAAAAAGGAGAATACTCATATCATACTAATAATAAAGTTGTAGGTGAGTATCCGAATAGATTTATAAGTTTAGCAAAATCTAAAACTTATATCAAAGAAAATTGTGTATTAATAGAGACTAAAGTATTTTCACACTTCAATCAAGATAATCCTACAAATGCTTTAGTTTCGTTAAATAATTGTAGTTATTCTCATGGAACTTGTCAAATTAAACCAAATGAATTGATAATTTGGGATGTGAATAAAGATCAAAATTGTAAATTTATATCTATAGGTGTTTTTGATGGCATTATTAATAATGATGAAACATATTGGATTAATAACGATAATCAAATAGCTTTAAATCTATTGGATAAATATAAAAGACATTGTGGAAATTATTTACAATATACTTCCGAAGGCTATGCTCTTAAATCTACTACTAGAGAAAAAAGAAGTACTAATTTATTAGCTAGTACGTTTCAAGAAGCTGGTGAACTACAATACTTAGAAACTAATTTTGAAAATCATTTGAGTCTTTTAGCAAAAATATTTTGTCAAATGCATAATGATCATAATAATATTTTAGAAACTTTATTAATGGAAAATCCTAGAAAATATGTATATTGAAAAAGTTTTAAACTATAGTGCTATTAATGCTAAAATAATTGCACTCCACGTTGAAAGTGATGATAGTGGCGTTATGTATAAAATTATTTTTTATAATTCACCCGTTATACTTTTTTAGTAAAATCAACTATATTAATTTTGTTTTAATATAAAGTGTGTGTGCACAAAAGAAAGCCAATAAAATTCTGAATTGAATGACTATAAACTTGCAACATAACATGCAAAAATTTTACTCCAATTTTTGCTTTTTCTATAATGCCTACTTTTCTCACTTAATGTACAAACTATTTTTGCATTCAAATTAAAGTCCAAAATGAAAAATCGGCTTCATAGATCTTGTTCCCCGTCCTTTGTTCTATAAGTTGGTAAAATTTCAGACCAATTGAATGCCTAGTATTATTGTAAAAAACGTTTTACTGAAATTTCAGTGTTTTGTAAATTTTCAGTTTTTCAGAAAAGTAAATTAAGAGAAAGAAAAGAGCAGCTAGAATGGAAAATTGTGAGCAAATAATAGGCGCGAATAATCGCAAAGCTGATGCATCAGCTGATGAAGCCGCTCCGACATCGTTTGTCGACTCTCGGACCTCGATTTCGTCGTCCGACCAGGCATCGACTTCGGGAGTCAATCCCGCGAAAGTGAGTATTTCTAATAAACGAATTTGCAAAGTCAAAAATTGAATTTGCTATGTTGTTTGTCATATATTTTTCTTTATGTAGGTAAAGTTTGAGATCGATTGCTCTGTTAGAAAAAAAGTTGCTCTGACGGAAGTGGACCTAGGTCGAATTTTTCAATATTTGATTTTTCAGATAATCAGCTCGGAAGTTCTGTGTACTGCTCGTACAGCGCTAGAGGAAAAAAAAAAGAAGCAAGAGCATTTAGCAAAGATGCGCGAAGCTCGGCGAACTGTGAAAACTGTGACAACGCCATGTGTCGACCCTGAACCCTCAATTTTGTCGACCGTCAATTCCGCGAATGTGAGTATTTCTAATAAATTGAATTTGGAAAGTCAAAAATGTTATTTTTTGTTAGCCCTCCAATGATTTTTTATTAAGGTAAGAGTCTTGTTTACCCCCAGAAAAGGGGGTACTGTAACCTACTGTAAATGACGCCAAAATTTTGTTTTTAGGAGATGCCTCTCAAAAAAAGGGCCAAATGGGATCGAAAAAATAAGCACGTGCTGGCATTGGCAAACGCCGCGCGTAATCCAGTCATCCAGAAGCTGCGCGTCGAAAATCTTTCATTAAAGCGCCGAATACGACAACAAGATGACAAAATTAAAAACTAGTGGGGATCATACGGCGAGCAAGGTTGTGAAGCACTGCACCACAGCGCTAACACTGCGGTATTAAAGTGCTTCGGCGCTAACGCAGAAAAGCGCCTTTCATTCTTCCTGCAACAACAGCTCATCACCGCCTTCACAAATCCAGCTTTAGTTTGCGCCAAAACAACGTTCTCGTTCTCGCAGCGTGACGCCCGAAGAAGAGCCTATGTTCTTTGACGGAGAGATAAATGTAGCGCACGACGAAATTGTCGAATGGTACGCTGATGACGAGTAATTAAACATGTTTTAATATCAATTTTTTATGTTATATGTTATTGCCATTTTGTTTAAATAAAACTTCGAAAAATGGCGTATATCTAAATTTATTTATCTGTTGAGACATCCATGCGATGGTACTACTAGAGAAAAAAGAAGTACTAATTTATTAGCTAGTACGTTTCAAGAAGCTGGTGAACTACAATACTTAGAAACTAATTTTGAAAATCATTTGAGTCTTTTAGCAAAAATATTTTGCCAAATGCATAATGATCATAATAATATTTTAGAAACTTTATTAATGGAAAATCCTAGAAAATATATTGAAAAAGTTTTAAACTATAGTGCTATTAATGCTAAAATAATTGAAACAGATATTGGAACAATAATTGAAGTTGCATTTTGTAAAAAAATAAATAATAATATAATTGATTTTTTTGACTTAAATTTATTAAGAAATACTAATGTCGCGAAAGCGAGAAAAATAAAATATATAAAACATAAAAATATTTAATAAGCAATTATCAATATCAATATTTATCAATCAATTTACTCAATTTCATTTACTTAATTTACTCAATTTATTCAATTGTCCCATTAATCATTACAGTAATCAACATGTAGCTTAAAATCTACAATAGCAATAGGCAATCAAGGTCTAACTCTACTTCTACCTTGCCTCATATATCTTTCGGAGCACGCTTAGTAGCCTTGAAATACTCCTATCTCAATGTATAAATCATTGATGTATAGAGTAGTATGCACTTTGCGTTCCGAACTATTATTTTCGCATTTATTCATTTTTTCATTTTTTTATGCTGATTGCTATTAAGATAAGAAGCAACATTGTTTTTTACAGCACTTATCTTAAAACATCTCTGTTGCAAATTGTTTTTTACCACATTATTTAAATTTTAATTTAAATTTTTCTCTCGCTGCCCCTCCTGTCTCCATTACCAATCCATTACAAATTTACAACATTTTGTACTATTACAGGGGCAGCTTGTCCATCTTTTCTCAATAACATTGCACTTTTAAAAATTAAAATGGTATATAAGCTCACCACTTTTCAATCATCTTTGTGCTCCTACAATTTGTGTTTTTCAATGATCTTTGTGCTCCAAAATTGCTCAAACGCTATTACTACTTACAATTAAATTTATATTTAATATTTTATTTTATTTATATTTTATTCTATTCTATTTTATTCCGTAATAAATATTTTCATAAATTATATTTGTCGACCTGCAAACCGCAGCTCAAGACAATTGGGGGCTCAGCCGCATCTAATCGAACCTCTCGCATATTAAATGGATACTTTCCAGTAAAAATAAAGAAGTATCACGGTATGATAGACCATGTTTATAATGATAAAATTTGGTACTACAAAGATGATATTATAGTTGATGAAATTCCTATTAATGAGATAAATTTAGGAGCTACTGGAGCTATAAAAAATTTTGAAATAAATAAAAATTATGATTTACACTTTCTAGATGATAAATTAATTATTAAAGAGCATATTTTTGATGATATGAAGACTAATATTGAGGAAGAATTAGTGTGGCTAGTCGAGACGGCCTCTTATCGGACTCCACAAAGAACTGCATCTCTTGCCAATTTAATTAAAGCTATTTCATAATTTTTATCAAATATTTTATTTGGTAATGAGTGATACTCGAAGTTTTTATGATTTGAAGTTAAATGGATATTTAAGTAAACCATTTAACTAATACAAAATTTTAGAATAAAAATCAAATAATATGTACCTATGTATTTTCTGCCTACTAAATAAATTTGATCACCAAATAAAAAATAAATAAAATGCAAATATTTTTTTTTCAAATATGTTTTTATTCCACATTAATCCAATAAACCAGAAATTTTCACAAACGAATTCAATCGGAAACAATTCTTAAATGTCAATTGTCTTCGGTCGCTTTGCTTTCGGTTCTCCAAGCTCCTTCTCTCGTCGAACTTGTAGAAGACCATGCTTTGCTAGATAAATCTTTAAAAAAATATTATATGTGAATTTATAGGTTTTAAAATAAATTACTTTATAAGCTTCAGCGATTAAATCGCCGGGAGTTATCCAAGTATCAGCTGGATTAGAGGACGCGTCTATAATTTCTTCTTCTACGATTTCCTGATCATATTCCTTCCTGAGCCATGGATCTGTTGTTGTTGAAGCCACCATAATGCCAATAAGAGCTCGGTCAGCAGAGTAGCATGGGCCTCCGGAATCCCCATCATCAATCGAATAACTGGCCAAAAAACGTCCTCTATAGTCCACGGAATCAGAACAGATCCGACCATTTCGATAAGTTATATGCTGTCCAGCTTCTGTTTGATGACTTAGACCAAACCCGAGAAACCATTCGAAAATCTTAGGAGAACGCTTAAAATAAGGATAGTCTTGGAAAATCTCGCTTCCGTCAACTGAGCGAAGAATCACAAAGTCGTGATGAGCCTCGACTACAATGACCTACAATATATTGAATTAATTATAAAAAAATTTCTTTTAAGATACCTTCATTGTATGTCGAATACTGTGATGCTGACAATTTCGTATTTCAACAAGACTGTGCTTATTGATTTCATCGTTCTGTCCTTCATCGTACTCACGGAGAATTTTATGTGACTTGTGCGCATATGTTACAGCCGCTCTTGAAGAAATTGGCGATACGCAACCACCATCAATTACACCATCTCTTATAAGTTCGACAGAAGATTTCTCTGGATCTTGTAGAGCTTTTTGTCCTCGAGGAATAAAAAAGAGTCGGTTTCGAAGTTCGTCGGCTAATTTCTCTAAAAACCAGCAATAAATTGTTAGACTATTTAAAATATAATACCATCGAGGACGTAAGGCGATTCAGGTCGATCCCGATGATAGTCGGACAAATGCACTAAAATGAATATTTTAAGTAAAAATCTAGATATGATCACAAAAAGCGTTAAAATATTTAGAAAATACCATCAATCGGTGTGGCTGGTCGAGACGGCCTCTTATTGGACTCCACAAAGAACTGCATCTCTTGCCAGTTTTCCGGAAGAAGAAAGGCCGTACCAGCTTCATTCACCCTAAATTAATTGAAATACAATCAGAAATAATCCAACATATAATTTACCGGCAAGACTTTCGACGACTATCTCGTTCATAATTTAACGAGACGATGGCATCCGGAGGAATTAGGAAAGCACTTCTGATAGTGCTTTTATTTAGCACGTTCTCCGTCAAATCCACTTCAGCATGTTTGCCCAACATCTCCATCTGAATTGAATGCGCCATTCTGATAGTCGAAATAACCTAAAAACAACGAATTAATTGCTTTTTGTAAACAAGCAAAAATGTTTGATATGGAAAAGCAAAAAAAAAAGCATCGTCGCACTGCACGGAGTTATCGTCGGGCGTTCGGACAATGTTGTGAGCAATTTTTTGCGGATCCGGCTTTTATGGAACTTTAAAATCAGGTGGTCGCCCAAAGTCAACTAACGCACGACAACGGCGACGAATAATTGCGGCTGCATCGAACTCGACTGTCACCTATGCTCAGATTGTGTCTGATTTGGGTCTCGGATGCACTCCGAAAACTGTTCGCCGTGTTCTACATGAGAGTAAAGTTATCGTGCGCTCTAAAATGATCAAGTGTCCGCGTCTAACTAATGTCCATAAGCTTGCCTTCAGTTTGCAGAAGAAAAGCTTGCGCAGCAAATTGACTGGTCAAAGATTATTTTGTCGGGGTACGAAGCATGCCAATGAACTAATTTAACGTTTATAGATTGTCTGGTCGGAGGATGAAAAGTTTAATCTTGATGGGCCGGAAGGTTTCTCTGGCATGATTTACTTAAGGAGCCACTCTACTTCTTAAAGCGCAACTTTGGAGGTGGCACGCTGATGGTCTGGGAGCTTTCAAAGCTGCTGGCACTCTTCCTCTTGCGTTTACGTCGAGCAAAATGAACAGCGAAGAGTATCAGCATGTGCTTAACGAACATTTGACGCCGTTCTGGCAAGAAGGCTATCTCTTCATGCAAGACAATGCCTAAGAAGTGCACCAACAATGAGCTTCTTGCATGAGAGGATCACTCGACCTGAATTCAATCGAGAATCTATGAGGACTTCTAGTTCGTGATGTTTATCACTTCCCAGCCAAATACCGGCTTACGACGCTACCTCGCATAGCGGCACGGAGTTCGAGATGATGACGCGTGACGCGCCATCTCATCCTGATCGCCAAATTGTTGTGCATGTGAAAAAGGTGACTTCCGTGGCAGGACTTGAACCTGCGACCAATTTGTCCAGTGATAAAAACTTAAAATACAGTAAAACACAGTAATATGTGGGTAAAATTTCGAAAATTTTAAAATTGTTTTAAGATTATGATTTATAATAGAGAAAGGCATGTTTGTGCAATATTTCATAAAAAACGGCCAATTAAAACTTGAGTTATGATGCATCTTCAAGTGCGGCTATCTTTTGACCAAGAGTGTATTTATGTTTATTTTGTTGTCAATTAGTGATGGGTAAGTGGCTCACCGACAAACGCCTGGACTCTCTTGTTTTTGCACGCTATTTTTCAATAAAAAATTTTTCTTTTCGACGAGATAGCCTTTTTTAGTTTCTTTTCGGTTTGTGAAGTCTATAACTCAATCATTTTTTAATAAAATTACTCCAAAATTAATGTGTATATAGAGGCACGTGTACGGGACATAACAGTTTTTTCAGAATTTAAAAATTCCTATTTTGAGCCAAGTCAGGATCCAATGAACCATTTAGAAATTGATGGCTCGCGATGAAAAAGAAAAAAAGTATGCGTTTTTTTTCTTTTTCGTCTCTCTTCATCGCGAGCCACGAATTTCTCAATGGCTCATTGAACCCTGACTTGGTCCAAAATAGGAATTTTTAAATTTTGAAAAAAAACTTTTCATTACAACGAAAAGCTCGATATTCAAGTTTATTTTGGAGTAATTTTATTAAAAACGGCTTATTTTGGAAAACTATAGCACCTATCTACTACGGCACCTTTGGCCGGTCTCGAGGGGTGCCATAGTAGACAGGTTTGACTGTATATAGAAGATGCTTGCTGCTTTCTTCTTGCTCCAATTTCCGTTACATTTTTTATATTCTTTAAAAAATCGGTTTCTCGTCCGAATATTTATTTTCTTGTCTATCAATCTTGTTTTGACACATTACCATAGGAATGTAGAGTCCATTACGATTTATTCGTGCATAATTTGAAGCACAAATACAAACAGTAGGTTGTATGCAATTCAAGAGGATGCAACTTCTGTTGCATCTTCTTGAATTTGCAAAGAGTGGTTGAGCATGCGGAAGCAAATTCGTTTTTGGAGCATTTTCCTAAAAAATGCTTTCTGTAAAAAAAGCATGCTAAAAATTAAAAAAAATATTTTAACAAAGAGTAAATAAATTATCTCACCAAAAATACTAGATAAATTATTTCACCAAAAATACCGTCGATAAAAATACCGTACTCTTCCCAGTTTAGTTGTCGGAATACATTCTCCAATGGCTATAGTAAAGAATCCCTTTGGTTTTTAATTTTTTTCCGATTTTTTTCACTAAATCGTCCATAATAGCATATTATTGTAATTTAAGAGTGCCAAAATTGTCGCGGGTCAAAATTTGGTGTGCTGTTGTGAGTGCGCCAGTTTACCACGCAGAAAAAAATTTTTAAATCGAATCTGGACATGTGATATTTCATTCGAAAGGTCTTATATGGAAATTAATTCTGCTTCCTCGTCGAGTTACGGTAGATTGAATGAAAATTTGAACTAAAGGGGGATCAAGCATTTTTGGAAAAATTTTTTCCTTTTAAAAATAAAAAATTAAACGGTGAAAAACGGTATTTTAACTGGGGGAGGCTTAGGCTTAGACTTAGGCCTTTAGGCTTTTAGGCTTTTAGACTTTTAGGCTTTTAGGCTTTTAGACTTTTAGGCTTTTAGGCTTTTAGGATTTTAGGCTTTTAGGCTTTTAGGCTTAGACTTATGCTTTTATGCTTAGGCTTGGACTTAAGCTTAGACTTTTAGGCTCAGGCTTAAAGTTAGGCTTAAAAGCCGCAACAATTTTGGCGCCATTAAATTACAATAATATGGATGATTCAGTAAAAAAATTCGGAAAAAAACTAAAAACTAAATGGATTATAATTCTTTACTATCTTCCAAATTTATTTAATATTAGGTATTTAAGCTTAAGACTAGGTTTAGGGAGAAAATTGAATTGTTTTTTTATATGTAAAACATTTTAAAAGCTCATCACGACTTTGTGATTCTTCGCTCAGTTGACGGAAGCGAGATTTTCCAAGACTATCCTTATTTTAAGCGTTCTCCTAAGATTTTCGAATGGTTTCTCGGGTTTGGTCTAAGTCATCAAACAGAAGCTGGACAGCATATAACTTATCGAAATGGTCGGATCTGTTCTGATTCCGTGGACTATAGAGGACGTTTTTTGGCCAGTTCTTCGATTGATGGTGGGGATTCCGGAGGCCCATGCTACTCTGCTGACCGAGCTCTTATTGGCATTATGGTGGCTTCAACAACAACAGATCCATGGCTCAGGAAGGAATATGATCAGGAAATCGTAGAAGAAGAAATTATAGACGCGTCCTCTAATCCAGCTGATACTTGGATAACTCCCGGCGATTTAATCGCTGAAGCTTATAAAGTAATTTATTTTAAAACCTATAAATTCACATATAATATTTTTTTAAAGATTTATCTAGCAAAGCATGGTCTTCTACAAGTTCGACGAGAGAAGGAGCTTGGAGAACCGAAAGCAAAGCGACCGAAGACAATTGACATTTAAGAATTGTTTCCGATTGAATTCGTTTGTGAAAATTTCTGGTTTATTGGATTAATGTGGAATAAAAACATATTTGAAAAAAAAAAATTTGCATTTTATTTATTTTTTATTTGGTGATCAAATTTATTTAGTAGGCAGAAAATACATAGGTACATATTATTTGATTTTTATTCTAAAATTTTGTATTAGTTAAATGGTTTACTTAAATATCCATTTAACTTCAAATCATAAAAACTTCGAGTATCACTCATTACCAAATAAAATATTTGATAAAAATTATGAAATAGCTTTAATTAAATTGGCAAGAGATGCAGTTCTTTGTGGAGTCCGATAAGAGGCCGTCTCGACTAGCCACACTAATTCTTCCTCAATATTAGTCTTCATATCATCAAAAATATGCTCTTTAATAATTAATTTATCATCTAGAAAGTGTAAATCATAATTTTTATTTATTTCAAAATTTTTTATAGCTCCAGTAGCTCCTAAATTTATCTCATTAATAGGAATTTCATCAACTATAATATCATCTTTGTAGTACCAAATTTTATCATTATAAACATGGTCTATCATACCGTGATACTTCTTTATTTTTACTGGAAAGTATCCATTTAATTTAGTATTTATTAATAAATTTAAGTCAAAAAAATCAATTAATTTATTATTTATTTTTTTACAAAATGCAACTTCAATTATTGTTCCAATATCTGTTTCAATTATTTTAGCATTAATAGCACTATAGTTTAAAACTTTTTCAATATACATATTTTCTAGGATTTTCCATTAATAAAGTTTCAAAAATATTATTATGATCATTATGCATTGGCATTATTGCTTATTAATTTTAAAATTATTGAAAAAGTACGATTATAAAAATATAATTTTTAGTTTTTTATAGGTTATAAAATATTCTTATATGTAATAAAATTATATATGGAATAAAACATACATTTTCACTATATAGAAATTCAAGTAGTAAGAATAGCATTTATTCAACTGATATTCTAGAATATGATGCAAAATTTACTGTTACAAAATTAAATTGGTTAGTACCAAAAATAATACCTAGTCTAGAAATGCAAAATAAACTTATGAATATGTTTGATAATAAAAAAAGTTTTAGTTTACCATTTATTTCAAGACAATTAGAAGATAATAACGTTCCATTAGCTAGTAAAGATTTTACTTGGAAATTGGGAACTAAATATGAAAAAATTAAATATTTTGTAATTGGATTTCAAATTGATCGAGATAATAATCATAAAAATGCAGCAAAATTTGATCATTGTAATTTAGAAACATTATTTGTTGAGCTAAATAGTGAACGATATCCATATGAATGTTTAAAATGCAATTTTACTAATTATAATGCCGTACAACAATTTAATTTCGCTAAAGAGTTTAAAAATAGTTATTATAATACTGTTAAAGAATGTATATTTATAGATGAAGATCTACATATATTATAATTATTACCCATTATTTGTTGTAGATGTCTCAAAACAAAGTGAAAGAATTAAAAATTCTAGACCAGATATTACAATAAAAGCCTCATTTTCTAAAAGCATTACTAGTGATACCAAATGCTATTGTTTAGTTTTGAGTGAAAATCTCATAGAAATTAATGGAGATGGCCTAAGAGTAAATGTTAAATAAAATAAAAAAATATTAATTATTAAATGATATATTTAATTTTTATACTAATACTATTTTTTCCTCAAATTTATTCCTCTATAATTTGTACTAATAATTCTCCAAAACAATACTTTAATTTTCCTAAATTATCAAAATGTGATTATAAATATGAAAATAATACTAAAATTAAATCTTTTGAAGTTTTTAAACCTAATACTATAGAATTTATTTCAAATGCTCATTTATGTAAGAAAATTATAACAGAAGTTTCAATGTATACAGATTTATCTGGATATGAACATTTAATTGAAAAAGAAATAAATAATAAAGGAATTACTAATAAAGAATGTGAAGATATTATAAAAAATAAATTTTGTGAATTTGGTGCATTGAAAAAAGGAGAATACTCATATCATACTAATAATAAAGTTGTAGGTGAGTATCCGAATAGATTTATAAGTTTAGCAAAATCTAAAACTTATATCAAAGAAAATTGTGTATTAATAGAGACTAAAGTATTTTCACACTTCAATCAAGATAATCCTACAAATGCTTTAGTTTCGTTAAATAATTGTAGTTATTCTCATGGAACTTGTCAAATTAAACCAAATGAATTGATAATTTGGGATGTGAATAAAGATCAAAATTGTAAATTTATATCTATAGGTGTTTTTGATGGCATTATTAATAATGATGAAACATATTGGATTAATAACGATAATCAAATAGCTTTAAATCTATTGGATAAATATAAAAGACATTGTGGAAATTATTTACAATATACTTCCGAAGGCTATGCTCTTAAATCTACTACTAGAGAAAAAAGAAGTACTAATTTATTAGCTAGTACGTTTCAAGAAGCTGGTGAACTACAATACTTAGAAACTAATTTTGAAAATCATTTGAGTCTTTTAGCAAAAATATTTTGTCAAATGCATAATGATCATAATAATATTTTAGAAACTTTATTAATGGAAAATCCTAGAAAATATGTATATTGAAAAAGTTTTAAACTATAGTGCTATTAATGCTAAAATAATTGCACTCCACGTTGAAAGTGATGATAGTGGCGTTATGTATAAAATTATTTTTTATAATTCACCCGTTATACTTTTTTAGTAAAATCAACTATATTAATTTTGTTTTAATATAAAGTGTGTGTGCACAAAAGAAAGCCAATAAAATTCTGAATTGAATGACTATAAACTTGCAACATAACATGCAAAAATTTTACTCCAATTTTTGCTTTTTCTATAATGCCTACTTTTCTCACTTAATGTACAAACTATTTTTGCATTCAAATTAAAGTCCAAAATGAAAAATCGGCTTCATAGATCTTGTTCCCCGTCCTTTGTTCTATAAGTTGGTAAAATTTCAGACCAATTGAATGCCTAGTATTATTGTAAAAAACGTTTTACTGAAATTTCAGTGTTTTGTAAATTTTCAGTTTTTCAGAAAAGTAAATTAAGAGAAAGAAAAGAGCAGCTAGAATGGAAAATTGTGAGCAAATAATAGGCGCGAATAATCGCAAAGCTGATGCATCAGCTGATGAAGCCGCTCCGACATCGTTTGTCGACTCTCGGACCTCGATTTCGTCGTCCGACCAGGCATCGACTTCGGGAGTCAATCCCGCGAAAGTGAGTATTTCTAATAAACGAATTTGCAAAGTCAAAAATTGAATTTGCTATGTTGTTTGTCATATATTTTTCTTTATGTAGGTAAAGTTTGAGATCGATTGCTCTGTTAGAAAAAAAGTTGCTCTGACGGAAGTGGACCTAGGTCGAATTTTTCAATATTTGATTTTTCAGATAATCAGCTCGGAAGTTCTGTGTACTGCTCGTACAGCGCTAGAGGAAAAAAAAGAAGCAAGAGCATTTAGCAAAGATGCGCGAAGCTCGGCGAACTGTGAAAACTGTGACAACGCCATGTGTCGACCCTGAACCCTCAATTTTGTCGACCGTCAATTCCGCGAATGTGAGTATTTCTAATAAATTGAATTTGGAAAGTCAAAAATGTTATTTTTTGTTAGCCCTCCAATGATTTTTTATTAAGGTAAGAGTCTTGTTTACCCCCCAGAAAAGGGGGTACTGTAACCTACTGTAAATGACGCCAAAATTTTGTTTTTAGGAGATGCCTCTCAAAAAAAGGGCCAAATGGGATCGAAAAAATAAGCACGTGCTGGCATTGGCAAACGCCGCGCGTAATCCAGTCATCCAGAAGCTGCGCGTCGAAAATCTTTCATTAAAGCGCCGAATACGACAACAAGATGACAAAATTAAAAACTAGTGGGGATCATACGGCGAGCAAGGTTGTGAAGCACTGCACCACAGCGCTAACACTGCGGTATTAAAGTGCTTCGGCGCTAACGCAGAAAAGCGCCTTTCATTCTTCCTGCAACAACAGCTCATCACCGCCTTCACAAATCCAGTTGAGTTTGCGCCAAAACAACGTTCTCGTTCTCGCAGCGTGACGCCCGAAGAAGAGCCTATGTTCTTTGACGGAGAGATAAATGTAGCGCACGACGAAATTGTCGAATGGTACGCTGATGACGAGTAATTAAACATGTTTTAATATCAATTTTTTATGTTATATGTTATTGCCATTTTGTTTAAATAAAACTTCGAAAAATGGCGTATATCTAAATTTATTTATCTGTTGAGACATCCATGCGATGGTACTACTAGAGAAAAAAGAAGTACTAATTTATTAGCTAGTACGTTTCAAGAAGCTGGTGAACTACAATACTTAGAAACTAATTTTGAAAATCATTTGAGTCTTTTAGCAAAAATATTTTGCCAAATGCATAATGATCATAATAATATTTTAGAAACTTTATTAATGGAAAATCCTAGAAAATATATTGAAAAAGTTTTAAACTATAGTGCTATTAATGCTAAAATAATTGAAACAGATATTGGAACAATAATTGAAGTTGCATTTTGTAAAAAAATAAATAATAATATAATTGATTTTTTTGACTTAAATTTATTAAGAAATACTAAATTAAATGGATACTTTCCAGTAAAAATAAAGAAGTATCACGGTATGATAGACCATGTTTATAATGATAAAATTTGGTACTACAAAGATGATATTATAGTTGATGAAATTCCTATTAATGAGATAAATTTAGGAGCTACTGGAGCTATAAAAAATTTTGAAATAAATAAAAATTATGATTTACACTTTCTAGATGATAAATTAATTATTAAAGAGCATATTTTTGATGATATGAAGACTAATATTGAGGAAGAATTAGTGTGGCTAGTCGAGACGGCCTCTTATCGGACTCCACAAAGAACTGCATCTCTTGCCAATTTAATTAAAGCTATTTCATAATTTTTATCAAATATTTTATTTGGTAATGAGTGATACTCGAAGTTTTTATGATTTGAAGTTAAATGGATATTTAAGTAAACCATTTAACTAATACAAAATTTTAGAATAAAAATCAAATAATATGTACCTATGTATTTTCTGCCTACTAAATAAATTTGATCACCAAATAAAAAATAAATAAAATGCAAATATTTTTTTTTTCAAATATGTTTTTATTCCACATTAATCCAATAAACCAGAAATTTTCACAAACGAATTCAATCGGAAACAATTCTTAAATGTCAATTGTCTTCGGTCGCTTTGCTTTCGGTTCTCCAAGCTCCTTCTCTCGTCGAACTTGTAGAAGACCATGCTTTGCTAGATAAATCTTTAAAAAAATATTATATGTGAATTTATAGGTTTTAAAATAAATTACTTTATAAGCTTCAGCGATTAAATCGCCGGGAGTTATCCAAGTATCAGCTGGATTAGAGGACGCGTCTATAATTTCTTCTTCTACGATTTCCTGATCATATTCCTTCCTGAGCCATGGATCTGTTGTTGTTGAAGCCACCATAATGCCAATAAGAGCTCGGTCAGCAGAGTAGCATGGGCCTCCGGAATCCCCACCATCAATCGAATAACTGGCCAAAAAACGTCCTCTATAGTCCACGGAATCAGAACAGATCCGACCATTTCGATAAGTTATATGCTGTCCAGCTTCTGTTTGATGACTTAGACCAAACCCGAGAAACCATTCGAAAATCTTAGGAGAACGCTTAAAATAAGGATAGTCTTGGAAAATCTCGCTTCCGTCAACTGAGCGAAGAATCACAAAGTCGTGATGAGCGTCGACCACAATGACCTACAATATATTGAATTAATTAAAAAAAAATTTCTTTTAAGATACCTTCATTGTATGTCGAATACTGTGATGCTGACAATTTCGTATTTCAACAAGACTGTGCTTATTGATTTCATCGTTCTGTCCTTCATCGTACTCACGGAGAATTTTATGTGACTTGTGCGCATATGTTACAGCCGCTCTTGAAGAAATTGGCGATACGCAACCACCATCAATTACACCATCTCTTATAAGTTCGACAGAAGATTTCTCTGGATCTTGTAGAGCTTTTTGTCCTCGAGGAAAAAAAAAGAGTCGGTTTCGAAGTTCGTCGGCTAATTTCTCTAAAAACCAGCAATAAATTGTTAGACTATTTAAAATATAATACCATCGAGGACGTAAGGCGATTCAGGTCGATCCCGATGATAGTCGGACAAATGCACTAAAATGAATATTTTAAGTAAAAATCTAGATATGATCACAAAAAGCGTTAAAATATTTAGAAAATACCATCAATCGGTGTGGCTGGTCGAGACGGCCTCTTATTGGACTCCACAAAGAACTGCATCTCTTGCCAGTTTTCCGGAAGAAGAAAGGCCGTACCAGCTTCATTCACCCTAAATTAATTGAAATACAATCAGAAATAATCCAACATATAATTTACCGGCAAGACTTTCGACGACTATCTCGTTCATAATTTAACGAGACGATGGCATCCGGAGGAATTAGGAAAGCACTTCTGATAGTGCTTTTATTTAGCACGTTCTCCGTCAAATCCACTTCAGCATGTTTGCCCAACATCTCCATCTGAATTGAATGCGCCATTCTGATAGTCGAAATAACCTAAAAACAACGAATTAATTGCTTTTTGTAAACAAGCAAAAATGTTTGATATGGAAAAGCAAAAAAAAAAGCATCGTCGCACTGCACGGAGTTATCGTCGGGCGTTCGGACAATGTTGTGAGCAATTTTTTGCGGATCCGGCTTTTTATGGAACTTTAAAATCAGGTGGTCGCCCAAAGTCAACTAACGCACGACAACGGCGACGAATAATTGCGGCTGCATCGAACTCGACTGTCACCTATGCTCAGATTGTGTCTGATTTGGGTCTCGGATGCACTCCGAAAACTGTTCGCCGTGTTCTACATGAGAGTAAAGTTATCGTGCGCTCTAAAATGATCAAGTGTCCGCGTCTAACTAATGTCCATAAGCTTGCCTTCAGTTTGCAGAAGAAAAGCTTGCGCAGCAAATTGACTGGTCAAAGATTATTTTGTCGGGGTACGAAGCATGCCAATGAACTAATTTAACGTTTATAGATTGTCTGGTCGGAGGATGAAAAGTTTAATCTTGATGGGCCGGAAGGTTTCTCTGGCATGATTTACTTAAGGAGCCACTCTACTTCTTAAAGCGCAACTTTGGAGGTGGCACGCTGATGGTCTGGGGAGCTTTCAAAGCTGCTGGCACTCTTCCTCTTGCGTTTACGTCGAGCAAAATGAACAGCGAAGAGTATCAGCATGTGCTTAACGAACATTTGACGCCGTTCTGGCAAGAAGGCTATCTCTTCATGCAAGACAATGCCTAAGAAGTGCACCAACAATGAGCTTCTTGCATGAGAGGATCACTCGACCTGAATTCAATCGAGAATCTATGAGGACTTCTAGTTCGTGATGTTTATCACTTCCCAGCCAAATACCGGCTTACGACGCTACCTCGCATAGCGGCACGGAGTTCGAGATGATGACGCGTGACGCGCCATCTCATCCTGATCGCCAAATTGTTGTGCATGTGAAAAAGGTGACTTCCGTGGCAGGACTTGAACCTGCGACCAATTTGTCCAGTGATAAAAACTTAAAATACAGTAAAACACAGTAATATGTGGGTAAAATTTCGAAAATTTTAAAATTGTTTTAAGATTATGATTTATAATAGAGAAAGGCATGTTTGTGCAATATTTCATAAAAAACGGCCAATTAAAACTTGAGTTATGATGCATCTTCAAGTGCGGCTATCTTTTGACCAAGAGTGTATTTATGTTTATTTTGTTGTCAATTAGTGATGGGTAAGTGGCTCACCGACAAACGCCTGGACTCTCTTGTTTTTGCACGCTATTTTTCAATAAAAAATTTTTCTTTTCGACGAGATAGCCTTTTTTAGTTTCTTTTCGGTTTGTGAAGTCTATAACTCAATCATTTTTTAATAAAATTACTCCAAAATTAATGTGTATATAGAGGCACGTGTACGGGACATAACAGTTTTTTCAGAATTTAAAAATTCCTATTTTGAGCCAAGTCAGGATCCAATGAACCATTTAGAAATTGATGGCTCGCGATGAAAAAGAAAAAAAGTATGCGTTTTTTTTTTTTCGTCTCTCTTCATCGCGAGCCACGAATTTCTCAATGGCTCATTGAACCCTGACTTGGTCCAAAATAGGAATTTTTAAATTTTGAAAAAAACTTTTCATTACAACGAAAAGCTCGATATTCAAGTTTATTTTGGAGTAATTTTATTAAAAACGGCTTATTTTGGAAAACTATAGCACCTATCTACTACGGCACCTTTGGCCGGTCTCGAGGGGTGCCATAGTAGACAGGTTTGACTGTATATAGAAGATGCTTGCTGCTTTCTTCTTGCTCCAATTTCCGTTACATTTTTTATATTCTTTAAAAAATCGGTTTCTCGTCCGAATATTTATTTTCTTGTCTATCAATCTTGTTTTGACACATTACCATAGGAATGTAGAGTCCATTACGATTTATTCGTGCATAATTTGAAGCACAAATACAAACAGTAGGTTGTATGCAATTCAAGAGGATGCAACTTCTGTTGCATCTTCTTGAATTTGCAAAGAGTGGTTGAGCATGCGGAAGCAAATTCGTTTTTGGAGCATTTTCCTAAAAAATGCTTTCTGTAAAAAAAGCATGCTAAAAATTAAAAAAAATATTTTAACAAAGAGTAAATAAATTATCTCACCAAAAATACTAGATAAATTATTTCACCAAAAATACCGTCGATAAAAATACCGTACTCTTCCCAGTTTAGTTGTCGGAATACATTCTCCAATGGCTATAGTAAAGAATCCCTTTGGTTTTTAATTTTTTTCCGATTTTTTTCACTAAATCGTCCATAATAGCATATTATTGTAATTTAAGAGTGCCAAAATTGTCGCGGGTCAAAATTTGGTGTGCTGTTGTGAGTGCGCCAGTTTACCACGCAGAAAAAAATTTTTAAATCGAATCTGGACATGTGATATTTCATTCGAAAGGTCTTATATGGAAATTAATTCTGCTTCCTCGTCGAGTTACGGTAGATTGAATGAAAATTTGAACTAAAGGGGGATCAAGCATTTTTGGAAAAATTTTTTCCTTTTAAAAATAAAAAATTAAACGGTGAAAAACGGTATTTTAACTGGGGGAGGCTTAGGCTTAGACTTAGGCCTTTAGGCTTTTAGGCTTTTAGACTTTTAGGCTTTTAGGCTTTTAGACTTTTAGGCTTTTAGGCTTTTAGGATTTTAGGCTTTTAGGCTTTTAGGCTTAGACTTATGCTTTTATGCTTAGGCTTGGACTTAAGCTTAGACTTTTAGGCTCAGGCTTAAAGTTAGGCTTAAAAAAGCCGCAACAATTTTGGCGCCATTAAATTACAATAATATGGATGATTCAGTAAAAAAATTCGGAAAAAAACTAAAAACTAAATGGATTATAATTCTTTACTATCTTCCAAATTTATTTAATATTAGGTATTTAAGCTTAAGACTAGGTTTAGGGAGAAAATTGAATTGTTTTTTTATATGTAAAACATTTTAAATTTGATGTTTTTGAAATTAATTTTTATTTTTATTATAGAATGTTTTAATTATCAATAGCATCGAGGATTTAAAAATTGTCGGTACCAGAAAGTTATTTTCGATCTACTGAATCTGATAAACCACCATCTAAGATAATGATGATGGGAATTTCTACGCAAGGATGCGAGCAGAGAGCTTTAATTTTCATCAGAATTTTTTGTTATTCATTTTCTTTCTCTGAACATGATATTCGATCTATTCGAATTTGATTATTTCCATAATAGAACTTGATCCTCTCAACTTGATTTTCCATCTCGAATTTGATTTTCTCATAAAAATATTAGGTTGGCAAAAAAATTATGTCGGTTTTTATATGAAATGACATTTATTATAAAAACAAAACTACATCATCCAATTAATCTAAGAGGTATTTTTCATCATGATCATGGTCAACATGGTCAACATTCATGCAAAGAATGAATGCCCTTCTTGAAGAACTTGACCGACTGTGGCTCAACGAATTTGAACCGCCAAATTTTTGCAATCTTGAAGTTTTTGCCTCTATTTCAGTTTTTGCCTCTATTCTTTTTTTTTGCCTCTTTATTATAACAGTTCGAAGCTATGGGGGATAAAAAGCCATATTTCCGGGCTATTTGGCGATACCAAAGTGGCTCTTGTATCTGACATATTAATCGAGTTACATACAAATTTCCAATTTTAGACCCTTAAAATTTTTGAGTACTTCGATACCCTCATTTACATATGGAAAATTTTAAAGCTTTTCAAAATCATTCTTTTTTGCTATAATAGTAAAAAAGCTAAAAAATTAATTTCAAAAAGGTTGCTTCAAAAAGTATGTTTTTATTGCAAATTCGGCACTTTTCAATTTTTGTATATATCTCAATAAATATACCCCCTTTTTTTGCCCCAAAAATTGAGTTATTACAAATAATTTTAGTATCGAAATATAATTTTAGTATCGAAATATATCGAAATAATAAGCAAATAAAACGTTTTCTAAAAGAGAACTGTTTTAAAAAATCTTTTATTAGATATAGCTAAACAAACATTGCCGAAATAACTTTTTTGCCAACCTTTATTTTTTATATAATATATTGCATAAAAAATAAAGAATTTGTTTTCTAAATCTTGCAAAATTTTGATTTGTTTTTTACATTTATCAATACATTTTTTTGAATACAAAAAAATGATATATTATAGGATGCGATAAAATGACAATTAAATTTGTTGAAGTCTTAAAGCGATTGTTTGTATTTTTTGTTCTATGTTGTGTATGTGAAAAAGGTGACTTCAGTGGCAGGACTTGAACCTGCGACCAACGCTTAATCGGAGCGCTGCTGAGCTACACGGACCTTATTCACATACTTTGAATTTCTTCTTATAACTCCGTCATAACATCTCCCTTTCAAAATTTTACATGCAACCACAAAGATGTGGAAGGTCACAGGACTAGATCCACCAGACCAGCACAGTACCGATTCAAGATCCGGACTTACGCTTGGAACACATTTTACACGTCGCCGAAAGGAAGATATACCACAGTAGTATACAATAGCTATCTCTGGCGCACCCACACCCAACAACCAACCCCCTAATTTACTACCAAATATTAAGCAAACAGCCCCATAATTTCTAAAAAATACGCAAATTAACCCCATTTTTTACCATCACCCAGGACCACCCACTTGCGCCAGAAATCTCGCCCAACAACTGCGCCAGAAATTTAGATATCTAAATGTATAATTTTATAGCTAAATTACTGAAAATCTATTTTATTTTATATTAGCGCACTTCATCACCCACTTAGTCAGAAATTAACAATATATTGTAATTGTTTATTAAATAACAGTTTTTATCAAAGAATGTTTCGCTATTTATTTGTTTCTTTTTTGAAATATTACAATTCTATCTTTTCAACTTTATTTATACTTCAAAACAGCGCGCTTTTCGTGCTTGGCGTTCTGTTTTGGCTTTTTTCCAGCAAATTTTTCCATATTT
Source organism: Bradynema listronoti (assembly GCA_024678965.1). Taxonomy (NCBI): domain Eukaryota; kingdom Metazoa; phylum Nematoda; class Chromadorea; order Rhabditida; family Allantonematidae; genus Bradynema; species Bradynema listronoti. The sequence continues at coordinate 2,281,817 of JANLNO010000009.1, forward strand.
TTTTTTTTGCTTTTCCATATCAAACATTTTTGCTTGTTTACAAAAAGCAATTAATTCTTTGTTTTTAGGTTATTTCGACTATCAGAATGGCGCATTCAATCCAGATGGAGATGTTGGGCAAACATGCTGAAGTGGATTTGACGGAGAACGTGCTAAATAAAAGCACTATCAGAAGTGCTTTCCTAATTCCTCCGGATGCCATCGTCTCGTTAAATTATGAACGAGATAGTCGTCGAAAGTCTTGCCGGTAAATTATATGTTGGATTATTTCTGATTGTATTTCAATTAATTTAGGGTGAATGAAGCTGGTACGGCCTTTCTTCTTCCGGAAAACTGGCAAGAGATGCAGTTCTTTGTGGAGTCCAATAAGAGGCCGTCTCGACCAGCCACACCGATGGATGGTATTTTCTAAATATTTTAACGCTTTTTGTGATCATATCTAGATTTTTACTTAAAATATTCATTTTAGGGCATTTGTCCGACTATCATCGGGATCGACTTGAATCGCCTTACGTCCTCGATGGTATTATATTTTAAATAGTCTAACAATCTATTGCTGGTTTTTAGAGAAATTAGCCGAGGGACTTCGAAACCTACTCTTTTTTATTCCTCGAGGACAAAAAGCTCTACAAGATCCAGAAAAATCTTCTGTCGAACTTATAAGAGATGGTGTAATTGATGGTGGTTGCGTATCGCCAATTTCGTCAAGAGCGGCTGTAACATATGCGCACAAGTCACATAAAATTCTCCGTGAGTACGATGAAGGACAGAATGATGAAATCAATAAGCACAGTCTTGTTGAAATACGAAATTGTCAGCATCACAGTATTCGACATACAATGAAGGTATCTTAAAAGAAATTTTTTTATAATTAATTCAATATATTGTAGGTCATTGTGGTCGACGCTCATCACGACTTTGTGATTCTTCGCTCAGTTGACGGAAGCGAGATTTTCCAAGACTATCCTTATTCTAATCGTTCTCCTAGGAATTTCAAATGGTTTCTCGGGTTTAGTCTAAGTCATCAAACAGAAGCTGGACAGCAAATAACTCATCGAAATGGTCGGATCTGTTCTGATTCCGTGGACTATAGAGGACGTTTTTTGGCCAGTTCTTCGATTGATGGTGGGGATTCTGGAGGCCCATGCTATTCTGCTGACCGAGCTCTTATTGGCATTATGGTGGCTTCAACAACAACAGATCCATGGCTCAGGAAGGAATATGATCAGGAAATCGTAGAAGAAGAAATTATAGACGTGCCCTCTAATCCAGCTGATACTTGGATAACACCCGGCAATTTAATCGCTGAAGCTTATCAAGTAATTTATTTTAAAACCTATAAATTCACATATAATATTTTTTTAAAGATTTATCTGGTAAAGCATGGTCTTCTACAAGTTCGACGAGAGAAGGAGCTTGGAGAACCGAAAGCAAAGCGACCGAAGACAATTGACATTTAAGATCTGCTGAATCTGATAAGCCACCATCTAAGATAATGATGATGGGAATTTCTACGCAATGATGCGAGCAGAGAGCTTTAATTTTCATCAGAATTTTTTGTTATTCATTTTCTTTCTCTGAACATGATATTCGATCTATTCGAATTTGATTATTTCCATAATAGAACTTGATCCTCTCAACTTGATTTTCCATCTCGAATTTGATTTTCTCATAAAAATATTAGGTTGGCAAAAAAATTATGTCGGTTTTTATATGAAATGACATTTATTATAAAAACAAAACTACATCATCCAATTAATCTAAGAGGTATTTTTCATCATGATCATGGTCAACATGGTCAACATTCATGCAAAGAATGAATGCCCTTCTTGAAGAACTTGACCGACTGTGGCTCAACGAATTTGAACCGCCAAATTTTTGCAATCTTGAAGTTTTTGCCTCTATTTCAGTTTTTGCCTCTATTCTTTTTTTTGCCTCTTTATTATAACAGTTCGAAGCTATGGGGGATAAAAAGCCATATTTCCGGGCTATTTGGCGATACCAAAGTGGCTCTTGTATCTGACATATTAATCGAGTTACATACAAATTTCCAATTTTAGACCCTTAAAATTTTTGAGTACTTCGATACCCTCATTGACATATGGAAAATTTTAAAGCTTTTCAAAATCATTCTTTTTTGCTATAATAGTAAAAAAGCTAAAAAAATTAATTTCAAAAAGGTTGCTTCAAAAAGTATGTTTTTATTGCAAATTCGGCACTTTTCAATTTTTGTATATATCTCAATAAATATACCCCCTTTTTTTGCCCCAAAAATTGAGTTATTACAAATAATTTTAGTATCGAAATATAATTTTAGTATCGAAATATATCGAAATAATAAGCAAATAAAACGTTTTCTAAAAGAGAACTGTTTTAAAAAATCTTTTATTAGATATAGCTAAACAAACATTGCCGAAATAACTTTTTTGCCAACCTTTATTTTTTATATAATATATTGCATAAAAAAATAAAGAATTTGTTTTCTAAATCTTGCAAAATTTTGATTTGTTTTTTACATTTATCAATACATTTTTTTGAATACAAAAAAATGATATATTATAGGATGCGATAAAATGACAATTAAATTTGTTGAAGTCTTAAAGCGATTGTTTGTATTTTTTGTTCTATGTTGTGTATGTGAAAAAGGTGACTTCAGTGGCAGGACTTGAACCTGCGACCAACGCTTAATCGGAGCGCTGCTGAGCTACACGGACCTTATTCACATACTTTGAATTTCTTCTTATAACTCCGTCATAACATCTCCCTTTCAAAATTTTACATGCAACCACAAAGATGTGGAAGGTCACAGGACTAGATCCACCGGACCAGCACAGTACCGATGGCTATACATTGAAATACAAGCATTTTTATGCATTGCGCGACAAACAGCCGGGTAGTTTTTTTGGAATTAAAGATCCGGACTTACGCTTGGAACACTTTTTACACGTCGCCGAAAGGAAGATATACCACAGTAGTATACAATAGCTATCTCTGGCGCACCCACACCCAACAACCAACCCCTAATTTACTACCAAATATTAAGCAAACAGCCCCATAATTTCTAAAAAATACGCAAATTAACCCCGATGGCTTTGCAAGCTTTTTTTTTTTTGCTTTTTCATATCAAACATTTTTGCTTGTTTACAAAAAGCAATTAATTCGTTGTTTTTAGGTTATTTCGACTATCAGAATGGCGCATTCAATCCAGATGGAGATGTTGGGCAAACATGCTGAAGTGGATTTGACGGCGAACGTGCTAAATAAAAGCACTATCAGAAGTGCTTTCCTAATTCCTCCGGATGCCATCGTCTCGTTAAATTATGAACGAGATAGTCGTCGAAAGTCTTGCCGGTAAATTATATGTTGGATTATTTCTGATTGTATTTCAATTAATTTAGGGTGAATGAAGCTGGTACGGCCTTTCTTCTTCCGGAAAACTGGCAAGAGATGCAGTTCTTTGTGGAGTCCAATAAGAGGCCGTCTCGACCAGCCACACCGATGGATGGTATTTTCTAAATATTTTAACGCTTTTTGTGATCATATCTAGATTTTTACTTAAAATATTCATTTTAGGGCATTTGTCCGACTATCATCGGGATCGACTTGAATCGCCTTACGTCCTCGATGGTATTATATTTTAAATAGTCTAACAATTTATTGCTGGTTTTTAGAGAAATTAGCCGACGAACTTCGAAACCGACTCTTTTTTATTCCTCGAGGACAAAAAGCTCTACAAGATCCAGAGAAATCTTCTGTCGAACTTATAAGAGATGGTTCTCGATCTAAAAAATCGAGATTTTAATACATCTCTCATCATAAAAATTTGGCCTCTCATTTTTCATTTACTGGGTATGCCAAATTGGCGCCAAGATTTGTTTTTGTTATAACTTTTTTTATTTTGGGTCCGATTTGCAAAAAAATTGTTTCTGTTCGATTCTCAAGTCTGAGAGAATTTATTCCGCACCAAACTTGTCCATATTGATTTCGATTTACAAATTTTATAATCATTTGAATTTTTTCAAAAATACCGATAAAATCATTAAAATTTGTAATATAACGATGGACGCGTCCTAATCGTCGAGCCTATATTGAAAGATTCCGACATTTGGGCTCAAAATGAGGATAAAATTAATCATAATAAATGAACATTATTTAATCTATTAATTTTAGCAAAATTTAGATCTAAAAATTGAGTCAATTTCAAGTCAATTTTACTCATTTTTTACCTTTAAAAATGATGTCAAAAAGTTCAAATGATTATAAAATTTGCAAATCGAATCCAATATGGACAAGTTTTGTGTCGAACAAATTCAGTCTTGGGAAAAAATTTTTATTTTTACCTTTTGGTATAACTTTTTTTTCTGAATTAGAAATAATTTGAAATTTGTCTAGGCAGTTTACCCCCCTCCCCCAGAATTTCAAATTTTTTTAATTGTATTTGGGGTATATTTTGGGTCCTGAGAACGAATTCGATTCTCATTTTTTGAGGAAATGCCTCTTAAGGACCCTACAAACCACAAAAAAATTTTTTTTGGTGTCAAACAAATTCTCCCAGTCTTGGGAATCGAACAAAAACAAGTCCCGGCGCCAATTTGGAACACCCCGTACATTGTAAATACTCATTTTATAAACTGTTGTACATTTTTATTTCAGTCAAAAAAAATTTGCTTTTCATCTCTTCAGAGACTAAATTTTCGCATTTTAAAATGTGGAAAAAATTAAAGCATGAGATTACGTCTTAACACATTCATTATACCTATTTAAGAATGCTATGAAGGTACAAATCAATAAATAGAATAAACCAAAAAAAATCAATCAATCAAAAACAATTCTATAAACACATCGCGAAAAAAGGGAAGATGAATACGATTAAATTAACAAGGAAAAAGTGGGAATTGTATTATCATTCCCGGCCTACAAGCGAAGGCCACAACCTGTCCAAAGTATGCATTGGCTGATTATAAGCTTTGCCCGTAAGCTTTGCCCCTACATATATGTGTATTACATATTTGCCTGCACTTTCAATTTTAAAGTAAAAATATATAAAAATATTGACTTCGGCAAATTATGAATTTAGTGTTTTATCACTTGAAAAAAAATAATAATAGTATTTGTGGAGTGTGTAATGGTTAAGGAATGCATTAGGAAGCTTTTAAAGGTAAAAAAATTGACTGCTCCCGACGGAATTCGAACCCACGATTCCCCAAAAATATCAATAACAGTTTTTATCAAAGAATGTTTCGCTATTTATTTGTTTCTTTTTTGAAATATTACAATTCTATCTTTTCAACTTTATTTATACTTCAAAGGTTTACAATATACTTTATTTTTTAATTTAAAAAGAAAATGAAAGAAAAATTTAAATTTAAAGAGAAAATGAAATGAATTTAAAGAGAAAATAATTTAAAGAGAAAATGAAATTAATTTAAAGAGAAAATAATTTAAAGAGAAAATGAAATTAATTTAAAGAGAAAATGAAATGCTAAAATCCGCGGAATTGTTTGCAAAGCTTTCGATGATAGTCGGCTGGCGCATCTTCTTCTGACGAAGCTTCAGCATCGCATCGTCAATGGGATCGCACGCCTTCATCGCCCTGGACTCATTTCCGTTTTGCTCTAGGGCCTAAGTGACGTTATACCGAGGTTGACGTTAAAGCGAGGTGATGTTATATCGAGGTTTGACTGTATTACAATTCTATCTTTTCAACTTTATTTATACACCTTCAAAACAGCGCGCTTTTCGTGCTTGGCGTTCTGTTTTGGCTTTTTTCCAGCAAATTTTTCCATATTTTTTTTTTGCTTTTCCATATCAAACATTTTTGCTTGTTTACAAAAAGCAATTAATTCGTTGTTTTTAGGTTATTTCGACTATCAGAATGGCGCATTCAATCCAGATGGAGATGTTGGGCAAACATGCTGAAGTGGATTTGACGGAGAACGTGCTAAATAAAAGCACTATCAGAAGTGCTTTCCTAATTCCTCCGGATGCCATCGTCTCGTTAAATTATGAACGAGATAGTCGTCGAAAGTCTTGCCGGTAAATTATATGTTGGATTATTTCTGATTGTATTTCAATTAATTTAGGGTGAATGAAGCTGGTACGGCCTTTCTTCTTCCGGAAAACTGGCAAGAGATGCAGTTCTTTGTGGAGTCCAATAAGAGGCCGTCTCGACCAGCCACACCGATGGATGGTATTTTCTAAATATTTTAACGCTTTTTGTGATCATATCTAGATTTTTACTTAAAATATTCATTTTAGGGCATTTGTCCGACTATCATCGGGATCGACTTGAATCGCCTTACGTCCTCGATGGTATTATATTTTAAATAGTCTAACAATTTATTGCTGGTTTTTAGAGAAATTAGCCGACGAACTTCGAAACCGACTCTTTTTTATTCCTCGAGGACAAAAAGCTCTACAAGATCCAGAGAAATCTTCTGTCGAACTTATAAGAGATGGTTCTCGATCTAAAAAATCGAGATTTTAATACATCTCTCATCATAAAAATTTGGCCTCTCATTTTTCATTTACTGGGTATGCCAAATTGGCGCCAAGATTTGTTTTTGTTATAACTTTTTTTATTTTGGGTCCGATTTGCAAAAAAATTGTTTCTGTTCGATTCTCAAGTCTGAGAGAATTTATTCCGCACCAAACTTGTCCATATTGATTTCGATTTACAAATTTTATAATCATTTGAATTTTTTCAAAAATACCGATAAAATCATTAAAATTTGTAATATAACGATGGACGCGTCCTAATCGTCGAGCCTATATTGAAAGATTCCGACATTTGGGCTCAAAATGAGGATAAAATTAATCATAATAAATGAACATTATTTAATCTATTAATTTTAGCAAAATTTAGATCTAAAAATTGAGTCAATTTCAAGTCAATTTTACTCATTTTTTACCTTTAAAAATGATGTCAAAAAGTTCAAATGATTATAAAATTTGCAAATCGAATCCAATATGGACAAGTTTTGTGTCGAACAAATTCAGTCTTGGGAAAAAATTTTTATTTTTACCTTTTGGTATAACTTTTTTTTCTGAATTAGAAATAATTTGAAATTTGTCTAGGCAGTTTACCCCCCCCCCTCCCCCAGAATTTCAAATTTTTTTAATTGTATTTGGGGTATATTTTGGGTCCTGAGAACGAATTCGATTCTCATTTTTTGAGGAAATGCCTCTTAAGGACCCTACAAACCACAAAAAAAATTTTTTTTGGTGTCAAACAAATTCTCCCAGTCTTGGGAATCGAACAAAAACAAGTCCCGGCGCCAATTTGGAACACCCCGTACATTGTAAATACTCATTTTATAAACTGTTGTACATTTTTATTTCAGTCAAAAAAAATTTGCTTTTCATCTCTTCAGAGACTAAATTTTCGCATTTTAAAATGTGGAAAAAATTAAAGCATGAGATTACGTCTTAACACATTCATTATACCTATTTAAGAATGCTATGAAGGTACAAATCAATAAATAGAATAAACCAAAAAAAATCAATCAATCAAAAACAATTCTATAAACACATCGCGAAAAAAAGGGAAGATGAATACGATTAAATTAACAAGGAAAAAGTGGGAATTGTATTATCATTCCCGGCCTACAAGCGAAGGCCACAACCTGTCCAAAGTATGCATTGGCTGATTATAAGCTTTGCCCGTAAGCTTTGCCCCTACATATATGTGTATTACATATTTGCCTGCACTTTCAATTTTAAAGTAAAAATATATAAAAATATTGACTTCGGCAAATTATGAATTTAGTGTTTTATCACTTGAAAAAAATAATAATAGTATTTGTGGAGTGTGTAATGGTTAAGGAATGCATTAGGAAGCTTTTAAAGGTAAAAAAATTGACTGCTCCCGACGGAATTCGAACCCACGATTCCCCAAAAAATATCAATAACAGTTTTTATCAAAGAATGTTTCGCTATTTATTTGTTTCTTTTTTGAAATATTACAATTCTATCTTTTCAACTTTATTTATACTTCAAAGGTTTACAATATACTTTATTTTTTAATTTAAAAAGAAAATGAAAGAAAAATTTAAATTTAAAGAGAAAATGAAATGAATTTAAAGAGAAAATAATTTAAAGAGAAAATGAAATTAATTTAAAGAGAAAATAATTTAAAGAGAAAATGAAATTAATTTAAAGAGAAAATGAAATGCTAAAATCCGCGGAATTGTTTGCAAAGCTTTCGATGATAGTCGGCTGGCGCATCTTCTTCTGACGAAGCTTCAGCATCGCATCGTCAATGGGATCGCACGCCTTCATCGCCCTGGACTCATTTCCGTTTTGCTCTAGGGCCTAAGTGACGTTATACCGAGGTTGACGTTAAAGCGAGGTGATGTTATATCGAGGTTTGACTGTATTACAATTCTATCTTTTCAACTTTATTTATACACCTTCAAAACAGCGCGCTTTTCGTGCTTGGCGTTCTGTTTTGGCTTTTTTCCAGCAAATTTTTCCATATTTTTTTTTTGCTTTTCCATATCAAACATTTTTGCTTGTTTACAAAAAGCAATTAATTCGTTGTTTTTAGGTTATTTCGACTATCAGAATGGCGCATTCAATCCAGATGGAGATGTTGGGCAAACATGCTGAAGTGGATTTGACGGAGAACGTGCTAAATAAAAGCACTATCAGAAGTGCTTTCCTAATTCCTCCGGATGCCATCGTCTCGTTAAATTATGAACGAGATAGTCGTCGAAAGTCTTGCCGGTAAATTATATGTTGGATTATTTCTGATTGTATTTCAATTAATTTAGGGTGAATGAAGCTGGTACGGCCTTTCTTCTTCCGGAAAACTGGCAAGAGATGCAGTTCTTTGTGGAGTCCAATAAGAGGCCGTCTCGACCAGCCACACCGATGGATGGTATTTTCTAAATATTTTAACGCTTTTTGTGATCATATCTAGATTTTTACTTAAAATATTCATTTTAGGGCATTTGTCCGACTATCATCGGGATCGACTTGAATCGCCTTACGTCCTCGATGGTATTATATTTTAAATAGTCTAACAATTTATTGCTGGTTTTTAGAGAAATTAGCCGACGAACTTCGAAACCGACTCTTTTTTATTCCTCGAGGACAAAAAGCTCTACAAGATCCAGAGAAATCTTCTGTCGAACTTATAAGAGATGGTTCTCGATCTAAAAAATCGAGATTTTAATACATCTCTCATCATAAAAATTTGGCCTCTCATTTTTCATTTACTGGGTATGCCAAATTGGCGCCAAGATTTGTTTTTGTTATAACTTTTTTTATTTTGGGTCCGATTTGCAAAAAAAATTGTTTCTGTTCGATTCTCAAGTCTGAGAGAATTTATTCCGCACCAAACTTGTCCATATTGATTTCGATTTACAAATTTTATAATCATTTGAATTTTTTTCAAAAATACCGATAAAATCATTAAAATTTGTAATATAACGATGGACGCGTCCTAATCGTCGAGCCTATATTGAAAGATTCCCACATTTGGGCTCAAAATGAGGATAAAATTAATCATAATAAATGAACATTATTTAATCTATTAATTTTAGCAAAATTTAGATCTAAAAATTGAGTCAATTTCAAGTCAATTTTACTCATTTTTTACCTTTAAAAATGATGTCAAAAAGTTCAAATGATTATAAAATTTGCAAATCGAATCCAATATGGACAAGTTTTGTGTCGAACAAATTCAGTCTTGGGAAAAAATTTTTATTTTTACCTTTTGGTATAACTTTTTTTTCTGAATTAGAAATAATTTGAAATTTGTCTAGGCAGTTTACCCCCCCTCCCCCAGAATTTCAAATTTTTTTAATTGTATTTGGGGTATATTTTGGGTCCTGAGAACGAATTCGATTCTCATTTTTTGAGGAAATGCCTCTTAAGGACCCTACAAACCACAAAAAAATTTTTTTGGTGTCAAACAAATTCTCCCAGTCTTGGGAATCGAACAAAAACAAGTCCCGGCGCCAATTTGGAACACCCCGTACATTGTAAATACTCATTTTATAAACTGTTGTACATTTTTATTTCAGTCAAAAAAAAATTTGCTTTTCATCTCTTCAGAGACTAAATTTTCGCATTTTAAAATGTGGAAAAAATTAAAGCATGAGATTACGTCTTAACACATTCATTATACCTATTTAAGAATGCTATGAAGGTACAAATCAATAAATAGAATAAACCAAAAAAAATCAATCAATCAAAAACAATTCTATAAACACATCGCGAAAAAAAGGGAAGATGAATACGATTAAATTAACAAGGAAAAAGTGGGAATTGTATTATCATTCCCGGCCTACAAGCGAAGGCCACAACCTGTCCAAAGTATGCATTGGCTGATTATAAGCTTTGCCCGTAAGCTTTGCCCCTACATATATGTGTATTACATATTTGCCTGCACTTTCAATTTTAAAGTAAAAATATATAAAAATATTGACTTCGGCAAATTATGAATTTAGTGTTTTATCACTTGAAAAAAAAATAATAATAGTATTTGTGGAGTGTGTAATGGTTAAGGAATGCATTAGGAAGCTTTTAAAGGTAAAAAAATTGACTGCTCCCGACGGAATTCGAACCCACGATTCCCCAAAAAATATCAATAACAGTTTTTATCAAAGAATGTTTCGCTATTTATTTGTTTCTTTTTTGAAATATTACAATTCTATCTTTTCAACTTTATTTATACTTCAAAGGTTTACAATATACTTTATTTTTTAATTTAAAAAGAAAATGAAAGAAAAATTTAAATTTAAAGAGAAAATGAAATGAATTTAAAGAGAAAATAATTTAAAGAGAAAATGAAATTAATTTAAAGAGAAAATAATTTAAAGAGAAAATGAAATTAATTTAAAGAGAAAATGAAATGCTAAAATCCGCGGAATTGTTTGCAAAGCTTTCGATGATAGTCGGCTGGCGCATCTTCTTCTGACGAAGCTTCAGCATCGCATCGTCAATGGGATCGCACGCCTTCATCGCCCTGGACTCATTTCCGTTTTGCTCTAGGGCCTAAGTGACGTTATACCGAGGTTGACGTTAAAGCGAGGTGATGTTATATCGAGGTTTGACTGTATTACAATTCTATCTTTTCAACTTTATTTATACACCTTCAAAACAGCGCGCTTTTCGTGCTTGGCGTTCTGTTTTGGCTTTTTCCAGCAAATTTTTCCATATTTTTTTTTTTGCTTTTCCATATCAAACATTTTTGCTTGTTTACAAAAAGCAATTAATTCGTTGTTTTTAGGTTATTTCGACTATCAGAATGGCGCATTCAATCCAGATGGAGATGTTGGGCAAACATGCTGAAGTGGATTTGACGGAGAACGTGCTAAATAAAAGCACTATCAGAAGTGCTTTCCTAATTCCTCCGGATGCCATCGTCTCGTTAAATTATGAACGAGATAGTCGTCGAAAGTCTTGCCGGTAAATTATATGTTGGATTATTTCTGATTGTATTTCAATTAATTTAGGGTGAATGAAGCTGGTACGGCCTTTCTTCTTCCGGAAAACTGGCAAGAGATGCAGTTCTTTGTGGAGTCCAATAAGAGGCCGTCTCGACCAGCCACACCGATGGATGGTATTTTCTAAATATTTTAACGCTTTTTGTGATCATATCTAGATTTTTACTTAAAATATTCATTTTAGGGCATTTGTCCGACTATCATCGGGATCGACTTGAATCGCCTTACGTCCTCGATGGTATTATATTTTAAATAGTCTAACAATTTATTGCTGGTTTTTAGAGAAATTAGCCGACGAACTTCGAAACCGACTCTTTTTTTTTCCTCGAGGACAAAAAGCTCTACAAGATCCAGAGAAATCTTCTGTCGAACTTATAAGAGATGGTTCTCGATCTAAAAAATCGAGATTTTAATACATCTCTCATCATAAAAATTTGGCCTCTCATTTTTCATTTACTGGGTATGCCAAATTGGCGCCAAGATTTGTTTTTGTTATAACTTTTTTTATTTTGGGTCCGATTTGCAAAAAAAAATTTTTTCTGTTCGATTCTCAAGTCTGAGAGAATTTATTCCGCACCAAACTTGTCCATATTGATTTCGATTTACAAATTTTATAATCATTTGAATTTTTTCAAAAATACCGATAAAATCATTAAAATTTGTAATATAACGATGGACGCGTCCTAATCGTCGAGCCTATATTGAAAGATTCCCACATTTGGGCTCAAAATGAGGATAAAATTAATCATAATAAATGAACATTATTTAATCTATTAATTTTAGCAAAATTTAGATCTAAAAATTGAGTCAATTTCAAGTCAATTTTACTCATTTTTTACCTTTAAAAATGATGTCAAAAAGTTCAAATGATTATAAAATTTGCAAATCGAATCCAATATGGACAAGTTTTGTGTCGAACAAATTCAGTCTTGGGAAAAAATTTTTATTTTTACCTTTTGGTATAACTTTTTTTTCTGAATTAGAAATAATTTGAAATTTGTCTAGGCAGTTTACCCCCCCCCCTCCCCCAGAATTTCAAATTTTTTTTAATTGTATTTGGGGTATATTTTGGGTCCTGAGAACGAATTCGATTCTCATTTTTTGAGAAATGCCTCTTAAGGACCCTACAAACCACAAAAAAATTTTTTTGGTGTCAAACAAATTCTCCCAGTCTTGGGAATCGAACAAAAACAAGTCCCGGCGCCAATTTGGAACACCCCGTACATTGTAAATACTCATTTTATAAACTGTTGTACATTTTTATTTCAGTCAAAAAAAAATTTGCTTTTCATCTCTTCAGAGACTAAATTTTCGCATTTTAAAATGTGGAAAAAATTAAAGCATGAGATTACGTCTTAACACATTCATTATACCTATTTAAGAATGCTATGAAGGTACAAATCAATAAATAGAATAAACCAAAAAAAAATCAATCAATCAAAAACAATTCTATAAACACATCGCGAAAAAAAGGGAAGATGAATACGATTAAATTAACAAGGAAAAAGTGGGAATTGTATTATCATTCCCGGCCTACAAGCGAAGGCCACAACCTGTCCAAAGTATGCATTGGCTGATTATAAGCTTTGCCCGTAAGCTTTGCCCCTACATATATGTGTATTACATATTTGCCTGCACTTTCAATTTTAAAGTAAAAATATATAAAAATATTGACTTCGGCAAATTATGAATTTAGTGTTTTATCACTTGAAAAAAAATAATAATAGTATTTGTGGAGTGTGTAATGGTTAAGGAATGCATTAGGAAGCTTTTAAAGGTAAAAAAATTGACTGCTCCCGACGGAATTCGAACCCACGATTCCCCAAAAAATATCAATAACAGTTTTTATCAAAGAATGTTTCGCTATTTATTTGTTTCTTTTTTGAAATATTACAATTCTATCTTTTCAACTTTATTTATACTTCAAAGGTTTACAATATACTTTATTTTTTAATTTAAAAAGAAAATGAAAGAAAAATTTAAATTTAAAGAGAAAATGAAATGAATTTAAAGAGAAAATAATTTAAAGAGAAAATGAAATTAATTTAAAGAGAAAATAATTTAAAGAGAAAATGAAATTAATTTAAAGAGAAAATGAAATGCTAAAATCCGCGGAATTGTTTGCAAAGCTTTCGATGATAGTCGGCTGGCGCATCTTCTTCTGACGAAGCTTCAGCATCGCATCGTCAATGGGATCGCACGCCTTCATCGCCCTGGACTCATTTCCGTTTTGCTCTAGGGCCTAAGTGACGTTATACCGAGGTTGACGTTAAAGCGAGGTGATGTTATATCGAGGTTTGACTGTATTACAATTCTATCTTTTCAACTTTATTTATACACCTTCAAAACAGCGCGCTTTTCGTGCTTGGCGTTCTGTTTTGGCTTTTTTCCAGCAAATTTTTCCATATTTTTTTTTTTGCTTTTCCATATCAAACATTTTTGCTTGTTTACAAAAAGCAATTAATTCGTTGTTTTTAGGTTATTTCGACTATCAGAATGGCGCATTCAATCCAGATGGAGATGTTGGGCAAACATGCTGAAGTGGATTTGACGGAGAACGTGCTAAATAAAAGCACTATCAGAAGTGCTTTCCTAATTCCTCCGGATGCCATCGTCTCGTTAAATTATGAACGAGATAGTCGTCGAAAGTCTTGCCGGTAAATTATATGTTGGATTATTTCTGATTGTATTTCAATTAATTTAGGGTGAATGAAGCTGGTACGGCCTTTCTTCTTCCGGAAAACTGGCAAGAGATGCAGTTCTTTGTGGAGTCCAATAAGAGGCCGTCTCGACCAGCCACACCGATGGATGGTATTTTCTAAATATTTTAACGCTTTTTGTGATCATATCTAGATTTTTACTTAAAATATTCATTTTAGGGCATTTGTCCGACTATCATCGGGATCGACTTGAATCGCCTTACGTCCTCGATGGTATTATATTTTAAATAGTCTAACAATTTATTGCTGGTTTTTAGAGAAATTAGCCGAGGGACTTCGAAACCTACTCTTTTTTATTCCTCGAGGACAAAAAGCTCTACAAGATCCAGAAAAATCTTCTGTCGAACTTATAAGAGATGGTGTAATTGATGGTGGTTGCGTATCGCCAATTTCGTCAAGAGCGGCTGTAACATATGCGCACAAGTCACATAAAATTCTCCGTGAGTACGATGAAGGACAGAATGATGAAATCAATAAGCACAGTCTTGTTGAAATACGAAATTGTCAGCATCACAGTATTCGACATACAATGAAGGTATCTTAAAAGAAATTTTTTTATAATTAATTCAATATATTGTAGGTCATTGTGGTCGACGCTCATCACGACTTTGTGATTCTTCGCTCAGTTGACGGAAGCGAGATTTTCCAAGACTATCCTTATTCTAATCGTTCTCCTAGGAATTTCGAATGGTTTCTCGGGTTTAGTCTAAGTCATCAAACAGAAGCTGGACAGCAAATAACTCATCGAAATGGTCGGATCTGTTCTGATTCCGTGGACTATAGAGGACGTTTTTTGGCCAGTTATTCGATTGATGATGGGGATTCCGGAGGCCCATGCTACTCTGCTGACCGAGCTCTTATTGGCATTATGGTGGCTTCAACAACAACAGATCCATGGCTCAGGAAGGAATATGATCAGGAAATCGTAGAAGAAGAAATTATAGACGTGCCCTCTAATCCAGCTGATACTTGGATAACTCCCGGCCATTTAATAGCTGAAGCTTATCAAGTAATTTATTTTAAAACCTATAAATTCACATATAATATTTTTTTAAAGATTTATCTAGTAAAGCATGGTCTTCTACAAGTTCGACGAGAGAAGGAGCTTGGAGAACCGAAAGCAAAGCGACCGAAGACAATTGACATTTAAGATCTGCTGAATCTGATAAGCCACCATCTAAGATAATGATGATGGGAATTTCTACGCAATGATGCGAGCAGAGAGCTTTAATTTTCATCAGAATTTTTTGTTATTCATTTTCTTTCTCTGAACATGATATATCTATTCTGGAGCTGATCGATGTACACAGAAGCTGTGACAGTCATGCCTACGGGCAGCAACTCGTAGTAGATCGGTCCCTTCGCATCCCACCAAACACACAGAAGATGTTTGCGCTGGTGAGGGTTCGGCTTCAGTTGAGCTGGTGGTTCTGCATCCCGCGGGAGCCAAACGGCGTGCCTGCCATTGTTGTCATAGACTACCCAACTTTCATCACCAGTCACCAATCTGCGAGAAATTCCGTTCGATGCGGTTGAAAGAGCAGCGACTCACAGATGTTCACACGTGCTTGCTTGTGGGCTTCGGTCAGTTGGTGGGGAATCCATCTCGATAGAACTTTTCGGTAACCATGCTCGTGAAGATGGTTTTCAACTGTGGCATGGGAGTATCCAAGTGTCGTCGTCAGTTCACGAGTGCTAACTTCCGGATTGGATTTGACAACGCTCAGCAATTCGTCGTCATTGGTGGTAGAGGGTCGTCCACTGCGCTCATGATCTTCAAGGCTTGTATCTCCGTTCGCAAAGCGGTTGAACCAATTGTTGACCGTCGCACGATGAACAGTCCCTTCACCAATTATGCTGTTGATATTTGCAGCAGCCGCGCTTGCACTCTTGCTTTGGAGCCACTCGTAGTAGATGATAGCTCGAATATGGTCTTTACTAATCATTAGTAAAAATTAACAAAACTCTGCGCGCGTGTCCTTATATACTCATATAATAATAGTTTCGAGAATGTTCTACAAGGCTATCAAACTTATAAAATTATTTGAATTATTTCCAGAAAATTTTAGAATTTTGAAATTTTTGTCGAAGTACTTTTTTGCCAAGCTAATATTTTTTTAAAGATTTATCTAGTAAAGCATGGTCTTCTACAAGTTCGACGAGAGAAGGAGCTTGGAGAACCGAAAGCAAAGCGACCGAAGGCAATTGACATTTAAAAATTGTTTCCGATTGAATTTGTTTGAAAATTTCTGGTTTATTGGATTAATCTGGAATAAAAACATATTTGAAAAAAAAATATTTACATTTTATTTATTTTTTATTTGGTGATCAAATTTCTTTAGTAGGCAGAAAATACATAGGTACATATTATTTGATTTTTATTCTAAAATTTTGTATTAGTTAAATGGTTTACTTAAATATCCATTTAACTTCAAATCATAAAAACTTCGAGTATCACTCATTACCAAATAAAATATTTGATAAAAATTATGAAATAGCTTTAATTAAATTGGCAAGAGATGCAGTTCTTTGTGGAGTCCGATAAGAGGCCGTCTCGACTAGCAACACTAATTCTTCCTCAATATTAGTCTTCATATCATCAAAAATATGCTCTTTAATAATTAATTTATCATCTAGAAAGTGTAAATCATAATTTTTATTTATTTCAAAATTTTTTATAGCTCCAGTAACTCCTAAATTTATCTCATTAATAGGAATTTCATCAACTATAATATCATCTTTGTAGTACCAAATTTTATCATTATAAACATGGTCTATCATACCGTGATACTTCTTTATTTTTACTGGAAAGTATCCATTTAATTTAGTATTTCTTAATAAATTTAAGTCAAAAAAATCAATTATATTATTATTTATTTTTTTACAAAATGCAACTTCAATTATTGTTCCAATATCTGTTTCAATTATTTTAGCATTAATAGCACTATAGTTTAAAACTTTTTCAATATACATATTTTCTAGGATTTTCCATTAATAAAGTTTCTAAAATATTATTATGATCATTATGCATTTGGCAAAATATTTTTGCTAAAAGACTCAAATGATTTTCAAAATTAGTTTCTAAGTATTGTAGTTCACCAGCTTCTTGAAACGTACTAGCTAATAAATTAGTACTTCTTTTTCTCTAGTAGTAGATTTAAGAGCATAGCCTTCGGAAGTATATTGTAAATAATTTCCACAATGTCTTTTATATTTATCTAATAGATTTAAAGCTATTTGATTATCGTTATTAATCCAATATGTTTCATCATTATTAATAATGCCATCAAAAACACCTATAGATATAAATTTACAATTTTGATCTTTATTCACATCCCAAATTATCAATTCATTTGGTTTAATTTGACAAGTTCCATGAGAATAACTACAATTATTTAACGAAACTAAAGCATTTGTAGGATTATCTTGATTGAAGTGTGAAAATACTTTAGTCTCTATTAATACACAATTTTCTTTGATATAAGTTTTAGATTTTGTTAAACTTATAAATGTATTCGGATACTCACCTACAACTTTATTATTAGTATGATATGAGTGTTCTCCTTTTTTCAATGCACCAAATTCACAAAATTTATTTTTTATAATATCTTCACATTCTTTATTAGTAATTCCTTTATTATTTATTTCTTTTTCAATTAAATGTTCATATCCAGATAAATCTGTATACATTGAAACTTCTGTTATAATTTTCTTACATAAATGAGCATTTGAAATAAATTCTATAGTATTAGGTCCCTCAGCAATTCAATGCCAATGAAGAAAAAAACAGATTTATTAAAATTTCTCAGATAAAAAATGTCAATTTTTCAGTTTTCTCCTTATTTTACAAGCTTTTATTCTGTTTTTAAATGAAATGACAAAAAAAAACAATAGAAAAATGCTCAAAATTTTCTTTAAGATAACAAAATAAGTATTATAACGGTTCTTGTGGGTTATCGAGCAGCGAAAAAAATTTTTTAATGATTTTTTTAGGTTTTTAGACATGAGGAATCCGAATTTAATAATATTTTGTACTCTTTTTGTTTTTATTGTTTTTTTAGTTCAAAACATTATCAAATTCGGATTCCCGATGCCAGAAAATCTACAAAAAATCATTAAAAAAATTTTTTTTGCTACCCGATAACCTACAATAACCATTATTTGTCTATATAATCACCTATGATACACTTGAATACTTGAAGATCCGTGTCACACGTTGATAGCAGTTGTGCGAGACTTGTCCACCAGAGCGATTTCCGTATCCTCAAGCTCTATTACTTCAGTTTTTCGATTATTGCACATTGCCTGTTTTCGCTCAGTTTATACGTAGTCCGACGGCTGTGCTTGCATTATTCAATTCTTTCAACATAAGTTGAGCTGTTTTTGCATTCTATGCGAATAAGACGATGTCATCTGAGGTGGTGAAGCTTTTCCCCGTCGATAGAAATACCGCACTCTTCCTAGTTTATTTTTCGGAATACATCTTCCAATGCAGCAGTAAAGAGTTTTGGCGATATGGTATCGTCCTACCTTACGCCTCGTCCGATCGGAATGTTGATATCGCTGTAGAACATTTGTATTTTTATCGTACAGTTTGTGTTGACGTTGAGCAGTATTTTTAAGTGTTGTATTCCTTGGCGCGCGAGTGCGAAATGTACAGGCGTATTCCGAAATAGACAATGTGTATTCCTCCTTTTGTAGTTAGAAAAAAGTGGGAAAAATAGAAAATGATATAGTGGCTCCAATTCAAAAGTTCAACAAAATAAATCAAGCACAGCCTAATTGATTGTATTGATCTACGATAATATGATGCATATATAGATCAAACATAGCAAGTTATTTAAAATTCAAGTTATTTAAAATTCAAACAACATTAATTGGGGAATAAGCGTGTATCTATATGAAATTCCTACTCAAAGCTTGAGAGAATTGAAGCGATATCCTAAGTCAATGAATTTTGAAAAATGACAAAAGAGAGAGCTTAATATTACGTTAAAAATTTTTCAGGCTTTTATAATGCAATTCAAAATAATCGAATTAATTATGTGCATAATATATTTTTAGAATTAATAAAAATAATTTTTTAGATATGTGTTTATATACATATTATTTGTTTTTTCTCAATTTTTATGACCTCACGGCGAATAATATTGCAAAAAAAAAAAGAATTTAACTAAATTAGAAACCACGAATTAGTAGAGCTCAGGTAGAATTAGTGAAATGTCAAAAAGCTTTGATCCATTGAATTCTCCGTTAAATTCTCTACCTCCAAATACAATTTGGAAGTGATTTATACTCAAGAAAAAAGTTAATACTAAAAAAGTTTAATATAATTATACAGATAAATTCTCTTTTTTTGCAATATTATTCGCCGTGGACCTGCTAATTCAAAATTGTAACGCTGCCATAAATCAATGTTAAAATTGTTTTATTACCTTTATGATATTTTTCCATTCAAATTTATTTAATTATCAAAATTTTTGATGTTTGCATATTAAGTAAAGCATGTTAGACCTATAAAATTTTCAGTTCTTTTGTGATAAAGGACCCCAAAAAATAACTTCTTTTTTCAAAAGCATTTTTTAAGTTTTTTGACACGAAAAATTATGCTTAGGCGTAGCCTAAATCTAGTCTTAAGCTTAAATACCTAATATTAAATAAATTTGGAAGATAGTAAAGAATTATAATCCATTTAGTTTTTAGTTTTTTTCCGAATTTTTTTACTGAATCATCCATATTATTGTAATTTAATGGCGCCAAAATTGTTGCGGCTTTTAAGCCTAACTTTAAGCCTAAGCCTAAAAGTCTAAGCTTAAGCCCATGCCTAAGCATAAAAGCATAAGTCTAAGCCTAAAAGCCTAAAAGCTAAAAACCTAAAAGCCTAAAAGCCTAAAAGCCTAAAAGTCTAAAAGTCTAAAAGTCTAAAAGCCTAAAAGCCTAAAGGCCTAAGCCTAAGCCTAAGCCTCCCCCAGTTAAAATACCGTTTTTCACCGTTTAATTTTTTATTTTTAAAAGGAAAAAATTTTTCCAAAAATGCTTGATCCCCCTTTAGTTCAAATTTTCATTCAATCTACCGTAACTCGACGAGGAAGCAGAATTAATTTCCATATAAGACCTTTCGAATGAAATATCACATGTCCAGATTCGATTTAAAAATTTTTTTCTGCGTGGTAAACTGGCGCACTCCCAGCACACCAAATTTTGACCCGCGACAATTTTGGCACTCTTAAATTACAATAATATGCTATTATGGATGATTTAGTGAAAAAAAATCGGAAAAAAATTAAAAACCAAAGGGATTCTTTACTATAGCCATTGGAGAATGTATTCCGACAACTAAACTGGGAAGAGTACGGTATTTTTATCGACGGTATTTTTGGTGAAATAATTTATCTAGTATTTTTGGTGAGATAATTTATTTACTCTTTGTTAAAATATTTTTTTTTAATTTTTAGCATGCTTTTTTTACAGAAAGCATTTTATAGGAAAATGCTCCAAAAACGAATTTGCTTCCGCATGCTCAACCACTTTTGCAAATTCAAGAAGATGCAACAGAAGTTGCATCCTCTTGAATTGCATACAACCTACTGTTTGTATTTGTGCTTCAAATTATGCACGAATAAATCGTAATGGACTCTACATTCCTATGATAATGTGTCAAAACAAGATTGATAGACAAGAAAATAAATATTCGGACGAGAAACCGATTTTTTAAAGAATATAAAAAATGTAACGGAAATTGGAGCAAGAAGAAAGCAGCAAGCATCTTCTATATACAGTCAAACCTGTCTACTATGGCACCCCTCGAGACCGGCCAAAGGTGCCATAGTAAATAGGTGCTATAGTTTTCCAAAATAAGCCATAGTTTTCTAAGATAAGCTGGAAATCTCACGCGTTTTTGGTTAGTTAACCCCACGAGTTTTCGGTTAGTATTGATTTCATTCCTCAGTAGGCAGGTGCTATAGTAGACAGGTTTGACTGTATTACTTTTACTATTATTATGATTATTGTTCATAAGAAAATGTAATTATATTAGTATGTATGTTTTTTTTTAATATAAAATGTTTGAGAAGTTTTGGGTTGTTTTTTAGTAATCAGTAAAAAAAATTTTTTATTTATTTTATTTTTTGATTCTTCATTATTTTTTACTAAACTTTATAAAGTAACATAAATTTAAAAATGATGTTAGGTATTTTAAAAAAAGATGATGAAATTTGACATGATGAATTTCACTTAGCACGCTAAATGAAATTTGAGCACTAGTAACCATATCCTTGGAATTTAAAGAGTGATTCATTTTTAGATGCCACAAAAACGTAAAATCAGAACTAAAAATGAAGAAAATAAAAAAATTTAATATGATATGTTTTTGCAATTTATGTAATGTAAAATTCTTTAAACTTTTCTATTTAACAAAAATTTACTATCCTATGTAAAATATGAGGAATTTTAATTAGTAACACAATTCAAACACTTTATTGGAAATTAAGCTAGTTAAATTAAAAATTACAATTTTTTAAATTCTTAATATTTTTTGTAAAAGTGATTGTTTAGTAAAATAACTATTAAATATATATTAAAATGCCTAATAAATAATCTAAAAATAAAAAATCATTAAATATTAAAAAAATATTAAAATATGGGATTGATTTTTAAGGGATTGCTAAAATTGAAAAAATCCGAGAATTTTTCAAACATCTCTTATAATTACTATATAATCTGTGTAGATAATTATATTATGCTGGCTGATAACATAATTGATGTAACATGCGCTATTAATTATGAAAAAAAATTTATTTCTTACATAAATATCAAAAATATTTTTTAAGAGTTCAAATGTGTGTTTAGTACATCCAGTTTTTATGTGAAAAATGAATCTATATTTACTGAAGAATTACAAAAGGAATATTTTAAATTCAAATTTATTTGACTAATAAACAAAAAAAATTCTGCCGATTGCTGCCGAAAATTTTTGAATGATAAAAATCTTTAAAATAAACAAATTAACTGAAACAATGTATGTAAATAAATAAAATGCTCAACTTTTTTTCTCTTGGAATATATCGCTTTTGTTATTTTCATTTTCATTTCCAATGAAGATCGGATTACAATTAAAAACCAACTAGTTTCATTTCTTTTTTTAGATGGTTCGAACTTCAATAGAAAAATATTAATTTTATGTGTCCTTTACATTATGTTTTATATAAATTTTGAAAATTTATTAAAAAAGAAATATTAATTTTAATTGATAATTTTTGTAATTAAAGCATATATGTTAGTATTAGGTTGGTAAAAAAGAAATGAGCTTCATGTTTGTTGATTTGTATTTTATTCACAATAAAAGATTTTTTAAAACGGTTTTCTCTCTTAGAAAGATCGTTTTCTTGCGAATATTATGATACAAAAATTATTTATAATAACTCAATTTTTGAGGCAAAAATTTATATTTATAGATAATCGAATAAAGTTAAGAATTGCCGAATATGCAATAAAAACGTACTTTTTGAAGCAACCTTTTTGAAATCAATTTTTTAGCTTTTTTAGGCCTAATTAATACTATCATAGTAAAAAAGAATGATTTTGAAAAACTTTAAAATTTTCCATATGTCGATATAAATCAAAGGGGTATCGAGGTATCTAAAATAGAAATTTGTATGTAACTCGGTTAATATGTCAAATACAAGAATCGTTTTGGTACCTCCAAATAGCCCAGAAAAATGGCTCCTTATCTCCCATAACTTCAAGCTATATATAAACAGTAGTTGAAATTTTTGCAAAAATTGCAAATTCTTCAAGTCGCAGCCGGCCGAGATCTTCAAGAAAGGTATTCATTCTCTGAGCGGACGTTGGCGATAAGTCATTGATAACAATGGAGAATATCTTCTGGATTAGCGTGTTGTAATTTTGTTTTTATAATAAATTTAATTTTCAGTAAAAAGAACATTTCTTTTTTACCAACCTAATATGTTAGGAAAATAAATTCTATTTGATAAATTTTTACGAACATTTTCTTAAAGTTTAGAATAATTTTTTGACATTTTAAATAAAATACTTTTAAGTAAAAATTTTTTTACAAAAACATTTTCCTATAAATTTATAATGAAATTATTTTATTTATTTAAAAGTACATTTTCTAATAGCAAAATTGTTTAAGTTGAAAAAAATATATCATTTTAAAAGGGCACTTTTATAATACATTTTTCTATTTAAAGGGTTCTTATCAAAGCTAACTAATATAAAAGAGAAAAAAATTAAATTTTTAAGATTATTATCATTTTTTGTAATTTATTATCTACCCTAACTTCGCGTATATAAAACCGCGGGTGTTTTGAGTCAAATTTAAATTGGCCAATGAGTTCATTCATTTTGTATCGGATCCCTTTGGGGTCCAAATTTTGTGCCCACTTTTATGAAACTGAAACGAAGGCGGGCACAAAATTTGTTTCCCAACGGATTCAATACAACAGAATGAACTCATTGACGCCAATTTACTTAAAACACCTTACACACGAGTTTAGGGTATTTAAATATGTTATTTTTTAATTCAAATTAATCGTTTTTCTATACGATATTAATACTATGTAGTTAAAAATACATATCTAGAGCATTAATCAAAAAATGTTTCATCAATTTACTTTTATTTTTATTTTTTATTCGTTTCATTCCATTTGCACTGGACATATTTCACAAATAAGACACTCTTTAAAATATATTAAAAGCAGTGCCAATAACTGGAATCGAATTAAAAGCAACAAAAGCAATAATTACAACACAAATAAAAAACTTGTGTCAACATCAATTCCTTGCAATGAAGCACCTTTTTCTTCTCCCTATTTTAATACTCCTGCCATTGAGGGCCAAGTATGGCCGCTTCCACAAAAAATACAATACGATCGTATTAATCGGACAATACGTCGGGATGGAATTTCTTTCGCTTTTCGTGGAGTGCGCGATGTTTCTTGCGATATTCTTAAATTTGCTATTGACACTTATCGTACTTTCGCTTTTTTTAATTAACATCGACATTTTTTATTTTACATTTTTACAACTTTTAGAAAAAAATGGTTATTTCCAATGCAGGCCCCAGGTATGCACGGAGATTCCTTGGTTGTAACTATTCATTTGCATAATAAATGTCCGAACTTAAACGAATTTCCTCAACAAAATATGGATGAAGAATGTATGTTTCTTCATCTTTATACTATCATATTTATAAAATATGCATAATTCAAAGATATTCAAAAAGTTCTACCAAAATATTTAGGCTATTTACATAAATATAGAAAGTATTTAAATAAGTACCATGCTTTATGTTAGTTTAATGAATTCATTAAGTTTCATGTAAAAAAACTAGAACTAAAATTATTTTAAAGCATTTTAAATGAGAATAATTTGAAATGATATAACATTTTGAAGTGCATAAATTTTAGACTTATTACGTGTTCCGACAACTGGTGATGCAACAATTGAGGCAAATGAAATTTGGGGTATTTTAAGAGGACTTGAAACTTTTAGCCAGCTTATCTTTCGCGCAAACGGATCGGTTCGTTATCTTAATTGTTAAATATTAAAAATGTCAAATAATTAAATTATTGTTTTAGTACATTATACGTACGGTC
The DNA here is from genome assembly GCA_024678965.1 of Bradynema listronoti. NCBI lineage: Eukaryota > Metazoa > Nematoda > Chromadorea > Rhabditida > Allantonematidae > Bradynema > Bradynema listronoti. The sequence continues at coordinate 2,306,612 of JANLNO010000009.1, forward strand.
AATGTTCATGACTGGCCCGAATATTCAATAAGAGGTGTACTTATTGATACTTCACGACATTATCTTCGAAAGGAAATTATCATACGCCAGATTGTATGTCAAAATTTAACTTAATAATTTATGATTCAAAAGCCTAATGAAGCCTGACTTATTTAACGAGTTAAAACATCTAAATTTTAGGATTTAATGGCGCAAAACAAGATGAACTTTCTTCATTGGCATATCGTGGATATGGAATCATTTCCATATGTTTCCAAATCATTTGCTAACCTATCTAATGTATAAGATTTAATGCTATGAAATACCAATGAAATATACTAAAATGCTTTAGGGGGCGTTTACGCCCAAACATATATATTCTCCAAATAAGGTGAAAGATATAATTCGTTATGCTCGTTTACGAGGTGTACGTGTCATGGTCGAGTTCGATACTCCCGGTTTTATGTTAAATATATCTTTCTCATAAATTTTTAAATTTAATAATAATTGAAGGACATATGAGCTCATGGTCTGCCCAACCGGGATTGCTAGCTGAATGTCGGGATAAGAGAGGCAATATTATGCCCCCGCAATAATTGATCCCACTGAGGACAAAAACTATAATTTTTTGAAATCTTTTTTTGCTGAAATTCTACAAACATTTCCTGAAAAAATGATTCATCTTGGAGGCGATGAAACGGATTACTGGGTTAAAGATTGTTGGTTAGTATTATGTTAATTTTGCAATTATAACATATGTATACGGTAAATAATTTGCTTTCCAGGGAAAATAATAATAAAATTAACGAATTTATGAAGGCGCATAGTCTTAATAGCACCGAGGAGTTATGCACGTTTTATAATCAAAAGTATAATTGATTGGTTAATATTAATTCAGACTAATTGATTGATATCAAAAATATACAAATGTATATTTTTAATAGATTTACACGAATTATAAAAAAATTGTTGGACAAGCGCGATCAGCTTTACCCTGATAAGGATGGTGCTCGTGGACGTCCCATTTTTTGGGATGAAATATTTGCTCAAACTCCGGTAAAGCACAAAAACTAATAATAATAATTAAAATTTTCTGTCTCATTAATTGCACCTAATTAAATGGTCTTGTAAAAATAGAATAATAATGAAGCGATTATTAGGACAAAAATTCAATTATTCATTTGTGGAGATCATCCAATGAAACAGAGCGTAAAAACGATACGGAACAAATCACAGCTAATGGATATAATATGATATTGTCGTCCTGTTGGTAATTAACTTTTTAGACACGTATAATTAGGTAATTAAAGATTTCCTACGATTTTAGGTATCTAAGTAATATCAAATACGGGCACGATTGGTTTGGCCTCGATGACACTCACACTTTCTACACGTGCGATCCACGCAACTTCAACGGCACCGGCGAACAAAAGAAGCTGGTTTTGGGCGGAATTGCGGCCATGTGGGGCGAATACATCGACGGAACCAATATCGAGTCAACACTTTGGTTTGTTTATTCAGAATTCGCCAAATACTTTTTTTGTTTACGTATTAAATATAATTTGTTAGGCCGCGTGCTTCCACCGTAGCGGAGCGTTTGTGGAGCTCGCCACGAGATACACACTGTGCGCAGGACGCATGGCCGCGTCTGCACGAACACCGATGCAGAATGGTGGCACGCGGATATCGTGCATCACCACCGTTTGGTGCCGATTTCTGCCTAATCGAGTACAGCGATTAAAAAAGAAAAATAAATAACTGTTTTTGTCATTTTTAAATTATCAATTCTGGAATATTATTTATTTATTTTCACGATATAAATCGGGTAATTTTATCTATCATAATTTCACTTGTTTATACAATTGAAATTAAAACCAATTTTTTCATGCATATTTGAATTATTTATAGTATTTTTTTAAAATTATTTAATAGATAAGGAAAAAACAACAATAAAACTCTGTACAGACATAACAAAAACATTTTTTAACTATTAATTTTGAAGGTTCACAAAATCAATCAAGGATTCATGAAAATTGTGTGCAGACAATAATTCGCTTTCGATAAAGTTGCGAATATCCGATTTCAATTTGAAATCGTTGAGTTGTATCCTCTTTGACATAAATATAATGTTGAAGACTATTTATAATTCAATATTTAGCTTATCGACAACAATAATAAATGGCAAGCGCTTCATGTTTGGCTCAATCGTGATTATAGTAAAGCTAAGGTAGTCTATTAATTATAATTTCAAAATTTATATTAAGCATAAATATAAAAAATTTCGTTTAATACAAAGATAAGACTTTTTAGGTTAAAGAAATTTCTGATGCTTACAACAAAATGTATGGTTCAAATCTTTACGAAATTTTGGCTCTTTCTAAGATGTTGCTCTAAATAATTGTGTAAGAATTTGTTGTTAGTATTTGTTATAGTTGAAATAAAATTCAGATGTATGATTGATTTTTGTATCATAAATAGAAATTCAAATTCTTTGATATTTTTATATTAATATTCGAAAAAAAGAGTATTTCGACACCATTTTTCAGGTAGGCAAAATGAAATTCTTTTCCAATAGAATAAGGAACACCCCAAGAGATTAATATAAAAATATCAAAGAATTTGAATTTCTATTTATGATACGAAAATCAATCATACATCTGAATTTTATTTCAACTATAACAAATACTAACAACAAATTCTTACACAATTATTTAGAGCAACATCTTAGAAAGAGCCAAAATTTCGTAAAGATTTGAACCCTACATTTTGTTGTAAGCATCAGAAATTTCTTTAACCTAAAAAGTCTTATCTTTGTATTAAACGAAATTTTTTATATTTATGCTTAATATAAATTTTGAAATTATAATTAATAGACTACCTTAGCTTTACTATAATCACGATTGAGCCAAACATGAAGCGCTTGCCATTTATTATTGTTGTCGATAAGCTAAATATTGAATTATAAATAGTCTTCAACATTATATTTATGTCTTTTCATTAAATTAAGAATTGTATAATTAAAACCAATTGTATCGTGAAGTAAAATAGTTTTGTATTTAAATAAGTACAAACCTTGTTGATATTTTCAGCAATAAAATCGATGTCTGAGTCAAATACTTCTTTGAAAAATGTCTCAATTATTTCTCGATCGCGAGGCAAAGTTTCGATTCTCTTAACAATTTCTTTTATCGAATCGATTCCATTTTCAACATTTTCAAAGTCGAGCTTGTTCAATTTCCAACCAGCGACATGAAAGCTAAAATAATATGTATAATAGAGCATATGTACATAAAAAATAAACTCACTCGTATGCACACTGGAAGTCCTTAACTAGAAACTCTTTTTTCTCCTTCTTCTTAACAAAACGATCGACCACATTACAGAGTTTGCGATACTTTGAATAGTCCCAAGAATCCGAAGAAACATCGACAAAAGAATGAATATTGCACATATTGGTTACATAAGATCGAAGAGCAAATTCCGTAACACCGAACAATTTCTCACACGATTGAGCACAATCTCCTTCATCGAGGTGCTTAGCTGCTTTATCAAAGAAATCTTCAGTTGACGAATATGGCACCTATAAAAATTCAATAAAATTACGATTATTTTTATGGTTATTTTTAAATATTGTATACCTTCTGGATTGTTTGAGATAGCTTTCCCACTTGAATAATACTCTAAAATTTAATAATTTGAAGCAAATTAGTGAATCATTTAATCATAAAGAATTTACCGAAAAACGAAAGCGAAAAGCATTTACACCATATTTCGAAATGAAGAACAACATTTTTATAGCTAAATAAAGTAATAAGTTTATTATAAATCAACTATAATTTTAAAGGTTTAAGAAAATGATGAAATTTCTCAAATAAGAATCAAATGCTATGTTTCGCCATCAAATTTTGCGCCAATTTTTTTAGTTTGCGCTATGGAAAAAATGGATTAATTTGGTGATTTTTGTATTTATTTTATTAAATAGATGGGTAAAATCTGTGAAAAGGAGGTGTTTTTGATGAGGGGTTGACGGGATGGGGTGGGTGCGCTAGGGATGGCTGATGTATACTACTGACATTTTAAATTTTTTAAATAAATAAATAAATAATATAATATTAAGAAAATTTTCCGTAATCTCTTTTCGTGCATTTATAAAATCGGGGACAACGATGACCTATATTTTTTTAGCGGATTTGGATGTAATCGAGGATTGCGCATCCGATGGGTATATTGGATATGGTGAAAAAAATTTTTTTTGTACCTAATGGTCCTAAATAGGGTTTTTTTAGGGTTTTTTTGTGTTTGATCCTAATTTTTGTGGGGAAGGAGTTGAAATAGAGCTTTGGCACATTAGAAAGGGCACCAATTTAGGAAATTCTCTACATGACTGGAGAAGAAATTTTTTGATTTGGTCCTGTTTAGGACCCGATGTGCGCGTCACAAAATTTTTTGATCAAGGGTCCCAAAATTCCACATTTTTTGTGTTTGATCCTAATTTTTGTGGGGAAGGAGTTGAAATAGAGCTTTGGCACATTAGAAAGGGCACCAATTTAGGAAATTTTCTACATGACTGGAGAAAAAATTTTTTGGTTTGGTCCTGTTTAGAACCCGATGTGCGCGTCACAAAATTTTTTGATTTGGTCCTAAATTGGGTTCCAAAATTGAAATTTGTTCAATTTGTATGTATAAATAGTGTAATATGGGGTAATTAAGGTCGGAGATCACGATTTTGATATTAGTTTTTTGTGATTTTGTGTTTCAAGGGTCCTAACTGGTCCTAAATTGGGTCCGATATTTAAATTTGGTCAATTTGTATGTATGAAATGTGTAATATGGGGTATTTCAGGTCGGGGATTACGAATTTGATATCGGTTTTTTGTTATTTTGTGTTTTGAGGGTCCCGAGTGGTCCTGAATTGGGTCCGAAATTTGATTTTGTTCAATTTGTATGTATGAAAAGTGTAATATGGGGTATTTCGGGTTGGGGATTACGATTTTGATATTGGTTTTGGGTTTCAAGCGTCCCAAGTGGTCCTGTATAGGGTCCAAAGCATAAATTAGGGTCGAAATTTTTAGATTTTCACTAACCGGGTCCCAATAGACCTCAATAGGGTCCAAAAATTTTTATGCTAAAAATGTCATCAACGAATAGCTTTATATGCGTTATTGGCCGAATTTTTAGTCGCCGTGGTCCTCCGGGACCCTGTTCGCTAACTTTTCGTACAGTGGTCGGATTGGGCTAGAATTGCACAAAAATGCTTAAAATGGTCTTAGAACACCATTTTGAGTGTTTTGGAACGATTCTGAAAAAATTTTTTTGACCATTTTTGGACCCCATGCCCTTTGGTGATTTTTAAAATTTTCGTTTTTCGCCAATATCTCGAAATGTATAAGAGTTAGCGTAACGGTTAATTAAGATCATAAGTAGAACTCATGAAGCCGCATCGAATAAGTATATTTGCATCGGGATTGGTCACGCGGTTGACGCGCTACGAGGCGCGCGAATTTTGGTCAATTTTCGACATTCGCGCCGGGTTTTCAAAGTGCGCGCGCAACTTTTCTTCAAAAATTTTTATCGCATCACGTCGGGCGCATTGAGATCCATCATTTAAGCTTTAATTGATGTCGATTGGTCATCAATATCCCGAGTTATGGTCGAAAATGTGAAAGTTCGAAATTTCGGCCACCACTTTTTTATCGTCCAAAATTGGCCAGCGGGTCGATATGGGTTTGGTCGAAATTGGGCAATTGTATAGTGCTATATGAAGTAATTCATGTCGGGGATCACGAATTTGATATTGGTTTTTGTCTAAAATGTGTTTGGACGCTCCTAATGGACCTCAATAGGGTCCCAAATTCTCAAATGTTAAATAGGTATGTATAAATATATAATCAGAGTGCAATCGGTTGCAATCGGGTTCGGGCAGTACAGATTTGAAGACGACATCAAAATGTGGGTCCTGAGATCAACGGATTTGAAATCTGTTATCAAATCTGAATTCTGCGACCCCGATTGGGTAGGGGTTTTCTAAAGGGGTCCCGAAAACACTGTTTGCGATCAGGGCGTCGGCATAATGGAGTAACGGCCATCGTGGGCGTGGCACACTTTAAAATTTACATATGAAGCGATTTGTGGGCGTGGCTACCACACTTCAAAAGTATATATAAAGCAGGGAGCCAGATGTCCTTTTTTAAAAAGATTTGTTCTTTTTTTGAGGGGGTCTGTTCTTTTTTATTTTTTGTTCTTTTTTGTTTTTTTTTCTATTTTTTTTATTTATTAATATTATTTATAGGTATACTAAATGGAGAATCTGATGGCTGCATTGCAGATGCTATCAGCGGAGACGGCGACGCCGACGTCGAGTCCGACGCCGATGTCGAGTCCGACGCCGACGTCGTGTACGGCGCCGGTGTCGTTTACGGCGCCGACGTCGTTTACGGCGCCGACGTCGTGGCCGACGCTGACGTCGTGCACGGCGCCCACGTCGTTTACGGCGCCGGTGTCGCCTCCGGCGCCGATTTCGTCGCCGGCGCCGCAAAACGCGAATAAAAATAAAAAGGTACTGAAATAAATTTTTTGTCGTATTAATATATTTGTCGTCTCTACTTTAATTCTTTTCTTTTTTTTAGAACCGCTCTTTGGCGACGAGGCAGCGGCGTGCCTTGAAACGTCGCCAAAATTTCGCGGCAAAAACGGCGGCGGGAACGTCCGCCGCACCGCTTCCGGCGCGTCACTTCCATAATTTCGCGACAAATATGGCGGCAGGTACGTCCGCCGCACCGCTTCCGCCTCACCAGCCGTTTAAAAATCGCGCGCCTTTGGCTGCTGGGCCCAAAGGCGGTTGTATTGTTTACGGCGGCAACGTAAATGTGTATATTATTGAATAAAATGAGAAAAAATAATAGTTTTGATAATATAGCGCTAGATTTTTATGATAATTTTTCTAAAAATTTTCATTACACATTTACGTTGCCCCGTATTTTTTTTTCTTTATTAAAAATTGTTGTTGTTCTTTGTTACTATCATTATTTTTAATTAATAAATTCTTTCTCGTAATTCTTTTTTATATATATTATATAACACATTCTTTTTGTGAAATAATTTCTTTATTTTTTATGTTTCTTTTTTTTTATATATATATTTTTATATACAGGGTGCGGAAAAAGTTCTGCTAATTTTAATTTTGCGCCATTATGGCTTTGTCATTGTGATTATTTTGTATTTCTGATTATTTTATTGAATTCCTTGTGAAATTTGGGTCTAAAAATTGTGGTTTTCATTTTGTTTTTATTTAGTTAATTCCGTGTTATGTCTCGTGAAAATGAACGTGTCACCGTTGTCGAGTTGCACAAGGCTGGCATGAAGACGGCGGACATTATTCGAACGACTGGGTTTGAGCAAAGTACAGTCTACAGGATCGTAAAAAGGTACAAGGAGACAGGAGGGACTGCGGACCGTCCTCGAAGTGGTCGTCCAACCACTGCGACCACTCCAGAGAACGTCAACAAAGTGAGATGCCGAATTCGTCGAAATCCAGAAGTGTCCATGCGGAAGATGGCGAAAGAGCTCGGCGTTGATGAGAAAACCGTTCGTCACATCGTCAAGAAAAAGCTGGGACTGCGCAGTTACAAGATCGCTCGCGTACACTTCTTGAATGAAGCGATGAAGGCAAAACGGCTGCAGAAATGCCGCAGAATGCGTCGACTGATCGGCGCTGGTCGCTTGTCAAAAGTGCTTTTCACCGACGAGAAGATTTTCACTGTCGAGCCACTCCACAACCGCCAGAATCGCCGTCAACTTCTCAAGAAGGGGCAGCAGAAGACTGTGGCGGCAAAACCATCGGCCGCAGCCACTTTCCTGTCTCGGTCATGGTCTGGGCCGGGATCTGCGCCACCGGGAAGACGCCTCTGGTCTTCATTGAGCGAAACGTCAAAATCAACGCCGCCAGCTATCAGCAGCGAGTGCTCCGTGAAGTACTGGAGCCGTGGGCAACGAATCACTTCGGCCTGGGTGGATTCGTGCTCCAGCAGGACTGGGCGCCGGCGCATTCTGCCAACTCGACCATCGTCACCTGCGAAGAGCTGTTTCCGGGATTTTGGAACAAAGACGTATGGCCACCTAACTCACCGGATCTTAACCCGATGGACTACTCGGTGTGGTCCATCCTGGAGTAAAAATCTCGGCTACACGATACGCCAATGTTGACACACTGAAGATGGCTTTAACACGCGCCTGGGACGAGATTAGCGTGGAACAATGCGCGACCATCGTTGGAAATTTTCCAAAGCGTTTAAAAAAATGTATCGAGGCCGAAGGAGGCAATTTTGAAAATTTGTTGTAATTTTTTTTGTTTAAAGTAATCTTTATAGTTTTAATAAACTTTGTTAATTATTCATTAAAATTGTTTTGTTATTTATACAGTACTTTCGCGCTGTTTAAATATCTGAAAAAATTAGCAGAACTTTTTCCGCATATATATATATTTTTTATAGATATTATGTTAGTGATTTTTGTACGAAATTTTGAAGACGACATCGACGAGCGAGCCGACGGAGACGAGCGCAACGGCGTCAAGCGCATCGACAGCGCCGAGAACACATTCTTTTCGTGTAATATTTTTTTAATTTTTTATATTGCTTTTTTATATTGCTTTTATATTGCTTTTTTATATATATTATATTTCTTTTTTGACGGCGACGAGTTCTTTTTTTATATATATTATTTTTTTTATATATATTGTATTTTTATATATATATTATTTTTTATAGGTATTAATATATTGCAATGAATGCACCGGTGTCGAAGATGACAGCGAACGGCGATCCGACGAAGGGGATGGCGGCGACGAGCGAATCGACAGCGGCGAGCGCTACGGCGACGAGATTATTTGATATTGTTATGTTTATCTTTTTTTAAAATAAATTCTATTTTTTTATATCTAATTTATATATATTATATTTCTTTTTTATATATATTATATTTTTTTTATTTATCATTTTTATATATATATATATATATATATATATATATATATATATATATATATATATATATATATATATATATATATATATATATATATATATATATATATATATATATATATATATATATATATATATATATATATATATATATATATATATATATATATATATATATATATATATATATATATATATATATATATATCAGGGATGCGTCGGATATCCGATATCCGGTATCCGATATCCGATATCCGGCACTTTTTTCTATCCGAAATCCGATATCCGATATCCGAAAAAATGACCCGATTTTCGGATAATTTCGGATAAGCATAGGGTATTTTCCCAAAAATTTAAAAAAAAATTTAAGGTTTTTAAAATCAATCTTTCTTGAAACGATGTTCTTAAAAAAATTGTCTAATTTAAAAATGTTATTGTTGTCACACCATAACCTAACTGTTTATAATTTCGAATATGATTGAAATATGCATAAAATGTGTCTTTGTTAAATTTTGTTAAATTTTGTTAAAATAAAGTTTTTTTATGCTCTTAAATTTATCCGAAATTTATCCGGTATCCGATATCCGATATCCGGAATCCGGCACTTTTTTGTATCCGAAATCCGATATCCGATCCGATGTTTTTTTAATATCCGATATCCGATATCCGATCCGACTTTTTTTATATCCGACGCATCCCTGATATATATATATATATATATATATATATATATATATATATATATATATATATATATATATATATATATATATATATATACACACTGCTCCACATAATCATACGTTCACCCAAAATTTTTCAAAAATTAATTTATTTTGAACTTTTCATAAAATATGATAATTACAAAAATGATTGTTAGAGACTAACAAATTAACTTATAAAACTTATTTCCATATTGGATCGCACAAACATTTTTGTAATTGAAATTTGTAAAAATATCGTTTTGGCCGATCCACAAAAACATACGTTCACTTTATAAAATTCTTTATTTTATGCAAAAAACATTAACAAATAACAACAAAAACATCATTTAATAATCAGTGGCAGCTCCATTTCGGCGAATTAATTGAAAAATTCTGTTTTCCATACTCATATAAAGATTATCGAGGAGCTGTTGATCGACCTGATGCCAAGCGTCGATGATGGCTGGTTTGAGCTCTCCAACGTCACGATACGTATTGTTTCCGGCATAGATCTTCTTTACCATAAAAGCCCAAACGTTCTCGATCGGATTGATGTCAGGGGAACATGAAGGCCAGTCAAGAATAGGGATTTGTTTACGCTGGAGCCAATCTGAGGTAGCGCGAGCTCGATGAATGGGTGCACCATCGTGCATAAAAACAAAATTTTTATGCCGATTTATACGAAAAAAGGTAAAATCCCACGTTTGAGGCAGTAGCGATATTTAACTCCATTCATCTTCTTCGAAACAAAGCATAATTTCACTCGCCCAGTTGAAGCGATTGCGGCCCAAACCATCAAGCCACCGCCTTTGAAATTTCGACGAGAGAAGCGAATACCATGCCAGTAGCTTCGATACCCATCTGGGCCATCACAGTTAAACTTCTTCTCATCGGAAAACAGGATCTGGAAACAGAGATGACCCAACAAAAAACAAAGCACAAAAACTCACCGATCGCCAATCCAACTTTTGGTTTCTTTGTGCAAATTCGAGGCGTCTCTTGCGATGTTGGGCTGTCAAACATGGTGCTTTTTTCATTTTGCGGCGCTTTATGAACTGGCTTTTTGAAATAACACGTCGAACCGTTTCAATTGAAGCATCAAGATTCAAGTCGGCTTTGATTTTTGAGCAAGAATCGGTTGAGTTTGAAGCCTGACGAATGATCATTCGTTTTTGGCGAGCAGAGAGCGACGGAGGACGTCCAGGAGATTTTCGCGTACCGTAACCATTTGGATTATTGACATATCGATTGATAACATCGCAACTTCGGTTGAGATCTCTAGCAATTGCGCGATTTGACATTCCATTTGCCTTTTTGACGTCAATTTGCCCTTTTTCGTAATCGGAAAGCGGAATTCCACGAGCCATTATCTTTAAAAAGGACAAAAGAATCATAAAAATTCGAGAAACAATAAATAACAAAAAATAAATAAATTAAATTAAACAGAAAAAAAAGTGAACGTATGTTTTTGTGGATCGGCCAAAACGATATTTTTACAAATTTCAATTACAAAAATGTTTGTGCGATCCAATATGGAAATAAGTTTTATAAGTTAATTTGTTAGTCTCTAACAATCATTTTTGTAATTATCATATTTTATGAAAAGTTCAAAATAAATTAATTTTTGAAAAATTTTGGGTGAACGTATGATTATGTGGAGCAGTGTATATATATATATATATATATATATATATATATATATATATATATATATATATATATATATATATATATATATATATATATATATATATATATATATATATATATATATATATATATATATATATATATATATATATATATATATGATCATGAGAAGAACAGATGCCATCTCGTAAACGACGCAGCAATTTGCGAAGGAAGAACGAAGCGCGTCTACGTCGCGATCGTTCGGCGTCTACGTCGTCGAGTTCTACTGCCGACCAGCGCGACCCCAAACGCCCTCTTCAGGGCGAGGTGTGGTTTAATATATACATATTATAATTTTTATAAGTTAGTATGAGAATAAGTGTAAAATATATTTGAGTTGATGCATAATTTTTTTAAATAAAATGTGCGTTGATAATTATGCATCAATTTACTATAAATTCAAAATTACAAGACATTAAAATAAATTACACAATACATAACAAATGTTGAATTCCCCGAATTTTTGCAATTTTGATTTTTTTGCCGCTTTTTTGGCTACTACTTTGTTGTGGGCGCCAAATATCCTTTTTGGGCTATTTGGCGCAATTGTTGTAGTTGGTATACGAGTTACATACAAATTTTAAAATTTAAATATAAAATTGCGATCAAAATTATTTATGTAGTTAGTTAGGTTATATTTGTATTTGTTGTATAAATAAGAAAATTGGCCATTTTTTGTTTAAAGCCTATGATATTATATTTTGTTTTTTTTGGCATAGGATTAGGCTCGGGGCTTAAGCTTAATTGAAATTTAGCAAAAGTGTTAAAAAAATTTTCGAAAATGGCCGATTTTCTCATTTAGCTACAACATTTGTCATGGTTTATTGGGTTGTCAAGTTATTATTGCACATTTTTAACTGTTGTTTTCTGACGAGGATTTCTTTAAGCAGGGGATCGAGCTTCTTTTGGAGAAATGGGAAGGAATCATTAGTGCGGGCGGTGATTATGTCTTTTAATAGTTTTGTTTTCATGTAGAGATATAAAAATAAAGTTTCATTCTACTTAAAAACGTGCAATAATAATTTGACAACCCAATATTTTAACTCATACGGAACTAGAGCATTTTTCTTTTTCTTTTTTTGCTATAGTTTCGAATGGGTTAAGGGCCATTTTTAACAGGCCGGGCCAGATCAGGCCAAACTTTTAACAGGCCGGGCCGGATCGAGCCGAAATTTCGGGCCGGCCCGGGCCGACTATCGGCCATGGCCCCGATTTTTAAATTTAAATTAATTATTCAATTAAAATTTTTCAATAACAATAAAATAATGTTTTTTTTAAATGTATTTTTTAGATCAATTCGGCCGATGCAATTTTGCGTCAGTCGAATACCGCCCTGCCTTCGGGTAAGGGCGATGCCGCCTTTCCTTCGGGTATGGGCGATGCCGCCTTTCCTTCGGGAAGGGACGATTCCGCCTTGCCTTCGGGAAGGGGCGATGCCGCCTTGCCTTCGGGAGGGGACGATGTCGTTGGCGCAATGGAGGATGAGCCATGCTCTGAATCCAGCGTGTTCAATTTTGAGCAACTAATGGAGAGTGATTCTGTGGCGGAATCCATTGGGACTTTGAGCAATTCGTTCGCGGATTTGCTTTCCCCCACCTCTCCGGCTCCGAAGCGTGGGCGAAAGGCAAAAAAGGCAAAGACGTTGGGTGCGCTTCAAGCTCGACAAGCTAAACCGCCCAATGCCGAGCCTCCCCTTCGTGAGTCCCAGTTGCTCATGCCGCCGCCGCCGCCGCGGCGGCATGAGCAAAAAATTTTTGATTTGGTCCATTTTAGGACCCGATGTGCTGTTTACAAACTCTCCCATTTTGAAGTCCTAAATAGGGTCCCAAAATTGAATCTGTTTAATTTGTATGTGTGAGTAGTGTAGTAGAGGATAAAATGGTCTTAGAACACCATTTTGAGTGTTTTGAAACAAATCTGAAAAAATTTTTTTTGACCATTTTCGGACCAAAGGCTACCCCTTTGGTGATTTTCAAAATTTTCCTTTTTCTCCAATATCTCGCGATGCGTAAGAGATACTGTAACGGTTATATAAGATCATAAGTAGAACTCATGAAGACGCATCGAATAAGCATATTTGCGTCGAAATCGGTCACGCGGTTGGCGCGCTACGAGGCGCGCAAATTTTGGCGAATTTTCGATGTTCGCGCTGGATTTTCGAGTTGCGCGCGCAACTTTTTTGCAAAATTTTTATCGCATCACATCGGGCACATCGAGATCCATCATATAAGCTTTAAAGCAAGTCGATTGGCCGTCTTTTTTGTTTACGTATTAAACATAATTTGTTAGGCCGCGTGCTTCCACAGTAGCGGAGCGTTTGTGGAGCTCGCCACGAGATACACACTGTGCGCAGGACGCATGGCCGCGTCTGCACGAACACCGATGCAGAATGGTGGCACGCGGATATCGTGCATCACCACCGTTTGGTGCCGATTTCTGCCCAATCGAGTACAGCGATTAAAAAAGAAAAATAAATAACTGTTTTTGTCATTTTTAAATTATCAATTCTGGAATATTATTTATTTATTTTCACGATATAAATCGGGTAATTTTATCTATCATAATTTTACTTGTTTATACAATTGAAATTAAAACCAATTTTTTCATGCATATTTGAATTATTTATAGTATTTTTTTAAAATTATTTAATAGATAAGGAAAAACAACAATAAAACTCTGTACAGACATAACAAAAACATTTTTTAACTATTAATTTTGAAGGTTCACAAAATCAATCAAGGATTCATGAAAATTGTGTGCAGACAATAATTCGCTTTCGATAAAGTTGCGAATATCCGATTTCAATTTGAAATCGTTGAGTTGTATCCTCTTTTGTTTCGGCAATGTGCTTCGTAGCATAAAATTAAGATGGTGATGAAACGCTTCCGTTGGTATTTCGAATGACTGGTCCATGGCCAGCTAAATATGAATTTAATTCATATTTCTGCTTTTAAGATCTATGGTCAATTCATATGTACAAATTTCTCAATAATCATAATTTAACACCCTTGCCATAATATTTATACATTGATAGGATATTAAAAATTGAATGAGTACCCAGTCCATTATGCATCTTCGGGGTGTTGTGTAATGCCCGGCGAATAGAGCTGGATTTGCCAGAATTCCGTTTGCCGCCATTACGCCTAAAATTGAATGTATTTCGATGGATTTCATGGGGCCGCGAGTGTTTTGAGCCAAATTTAAATTCGCGCCAATGAGCTCATTCGTTTTGTATCGAATTCCTGGTTGGATCCAAACGATTCCAAATTTTGTGCCCACTTTTAAAATGAAACCGAGACAAAAGCGGGCACAAAATTTGGATCTCAGTGGATCCGATACAACAGAATGAACTCATTGGCGCCAGTTTAAATTTGGCTCAAAGCACCTCCGGCCTTATACACGCGAAATTAGAGTAATTGTTCTAGATTGAGCTTAACACAAAAATAGGTCAATTTATATTCTCATTAACATTGTTGAGATTTAACTTTTGAATGACTCGGAGAAATCATTTTGGAAGTTATTAAAAAGCCATGATTCTGAATTTTTTAAATTTCGAAGTTATTTAAAATTTACATTTATTATTTAAATGACTATGGAATTGTAAATGCACACAACATCAATACAATACAATAAATTTCATTACGTGATACGTGAAGGCCCTGGGATCAATCCTTCCCTGTTGGAAATGACCTTGGACTAATCGTTTTGCGGGTTTGAATGAGGCCATCCAGCCACCGAAATTTCGGCTGGTCTGCTCGGCATAAACATGCGGTATAGCTGATGCGGCTTATGCAAGGCCTGGTCATCACCGCCACGTACCACCCACACTGTGCAATGTGTGGTACTTATTTCCAAATATGGAGATGAGGTCGGAGGTGGAACTGAACTTCGTCCCAAGCAAAGTAAAGTGTTGTTGAATATCGCACAACCACTAGGCCATTTGGAAAAGAAAGGGAGATTACTTTGTTCGATGTTTATGCTTTGTATGTGTCATTAAGGTTCTACGCCTATTGCGAGACATTTGTTTTGGAATAACGATACGTGATACGTGAAGGCCCCAGATGAATCCTCCCCGTTGAGAGCCATCCAGCCACAGAAATCTCGGCTGGTTTGCTCGGCATAAACATGCGGTATGGGGCTGATTCGGCTTATGCAAGCATCGCCGTATCACCCAAACTCTGTGCAATGTGTGGTACCTATTGTCCATCCAAATATGGAGAAAAACTAGCTGGGGTCGGGGGCGGAATTGAACTTCATCCCCATTGCAAAGTGAAACCTATCGCACAGCCACTAGGCCACTGCTCCCCCTAAATCTCATTTGTGTACAAAAAACAACGTGTACATTTATTGGTTATTACTCCTTCTCTCACAAAAGATTTTTCTTCTTCAATTACTGACCGTCCACGTTCGTGCGCCGCTCAATTTCCAACGCGTCGTCGTAGGTTTTGCAGCCGCCGTTGGCGAACACGGGAAACCGGACGCTCGACTTGTTAAGCGCTAGCGCGTCGAGATCGGCCGGCTCGCTGTCGCGCATGTCGACGGTACGCGCGTGCACGGCTATATGCGACACGCCAGCCATTTCCATCTAAACCCCATAGAACGGATAAAACGAATAGATGCTATCGCAAAAAAAATGTGTTGCTCCAATAAAGAAAGCGTTAAAAAATATAGGAAAATCATTTTTTTCTTTAAAAAAAATGTAAAAGTCCTTTAATTTTTGGCTCCGAAAATCCGCGAATTATACCAACCTATAGCTTTTACAATTTTTTTTTGTATTTAAATTAGGCCAAAATGAGTTAGTAGTTGCAAAAAATGACAGCTAATCAAATCTTATTTCCATTATATTTCAAATGAGAATTTTAAAAAGAAACACATTTCCCACCTGACGACACAAATCCACGGTTCGCCGACGGTCGCGATCAATGCGAATTTTGACGGAGACGGAAAAGTCGGGGTCGGAAATGCGGGCTCGCGTGCATCGAACAATTTCGGCGATCAGCTCCGGATTCTCGAGCAGTTTGGAGCCGCAGCCGCATTTGCGCACGTCGCGTTTCGGGCAGCCGCAGTTCAGATCCACTCCACGACATCGACTAAAAAGTCGTCTTTGTGACATGATACCCTGCGATATTTTTTTCCGTCGATTCATCAATGTTTTAAAAAGTATTTATTCCAACTTTTTTTCAAATAACAATTCAATAAGTTTCAATCACTTGAGTATTATTAATATACATTGTATGGACTTACCCGTAAACTAAAAAAATATAGCAAAAAAATATAACAACAAGGTCAATTTTGGGGCAAAAAGCATGCTCTATCCAACACAAAACGATAGAGTCTTTGAAATCATCTCTCCAACGAGCATGGGATCAAATTTTAAACAAAAAACTATCGACCATCGTCAAAAATTTTAGGAAGCGTCTCGAAGCTTGTGTGGCATCAGAAGGCGGAAATCTTGAAAATAGTTTAAAATGAAAGTTGTAGAGAATTTCGTTTGCTTTTTAATTTATTTTTTGTTGTTATATTTTTTTGCTTAATAAAAAAGTTATTGTTAAAAATATGTTTGCGGGAACTTTTGTGTCACCCTGTACATTGTATGGACTTACCCGTAAACTAGCTCGGCCGCCTCGGCAAAGTCTTCCGGTCTATTTGCGGCGAATTGAACAATCGGCAAGTCGACGCTCTCTTCAATGGGAAACTCTACGTCGCGGCATTTCGCCGAAGCAACGAAACACGAAGCGTATATCATAGGCGTGTAAGCCAAGTCGCAGCCGTAGAGCCGAACCAATCGACGAAATGCTATCCTGGGAAAAATAAGCCATTTAAAATATAATTATCGACAAGAAGATTGAGGATAAGCTTTATTAATATTAAAAAAGAACAATATGATACATAAATTGTATTATTTGCATAAAATAGTTGAAAAAACGACACGCTAACCCACTTGGAGTAGCGAACCATCGGAGCGCAAATAAATAAAGGTGCTTTTATTCCTAATCGGTCGCATTCGTCGTCCTTTTTCTAAAAACAAAACTTAAAACAATATTTTTTTTAAATTACAATTCGGCCTTAGTTAAAAAAATCGGTTTTTGATAAATTATTGCTAATTTTATTGTGTTTTTGGCTTAATTGAATAATTATAAAATAGAAACCAATTATCAGACAAGCCAATAAGAGTACGGTTTTTTTATTAAAGCCTACCCGAATAATTCGATCGTGCTCTATCATATCTATAAATCAAAATAATATCTCGTTTTTAATCTTTAACCTTCTTTGTATAAATAGTGTCATACCGTCAAACCTGTCTAATTGGGCACCCCAGTAATTGGACATCCTCTCTAATTTGGCACTCCGGACAAAATTTCAAATAAATTCCTTTTTATATTGAACAATAAATTTTTGGCAAAGTTCGCAAGCTAGAAGAGTTATATTGTCGCTTCGGTTGACTGCAGGCGGAATAAAGAATCGATGGAATAAAGATTACTTGAGAAGTATTCGTTTTTGGTGACCAACTTTCCCATCGAAAAGTTGTCTAGAGTATTTTCGCAAAACCTTTGTAATCGGGCACCCTCTCTAATTGGGCACTTTTTCGCGGTCCCTAGAGGTGCCCAATTAGACGGGTTTGACTATATATGCTTCCTGGAAATTTTAAGTCTATATTATCAAGCCAAAAAATGTTTATTTTTTAAGGAAATTATGAGAAAAAATTTGGCATTCATTTTTTGTGTCTTTTCAAATAAATATTCCGTTAAAAATTATTTAGTTTTGTTATTTAAAGTTTTTTTGTAAGGGTCGTATTTTTCGGCCCGACCCGGCCCGTCAAAATAAAAAAAATCCGGCCCGGAAAAATTAGGCCCGGCATAAAATTTTATTCAATTTTTTAAATTAATATTAAAAAAGAACGATCGGCCCGGCCCGGCCAACCTTAGTTTTTTGTTGAAAGGTTAACTCTAAATTTAATTGTTAGATTTTCTCATAATTTTTAATTTTATTAAATTTATAAAATGGCGAAGAGAAAAATTTAGTTGAAAAAAAAGGATTTATTTCGAACAAAATTAAACAAGTGCTCCTTAACTTTATATTTTAAACTGCTACTTTTTTCATATTAACATAGAATTTTTCACTCTAAATATATATTGCGTTAATTAAAGTTTCTTAGATGGCTGCGCACGACGAAACTCCGAAAAAGAAAAAATATGCGAATTTGGAATTTCCCGATTTGATTCGAACTCCTGAGCTCGCCTTCTACATGCGATTCCCGATTCGCGACCACTCGGTGCAAACGCGTCAGTTTGATGCCGACGATGAACGCTTCACGATTAAACCCTTCGATAAAAACGCGTAAACATTTATTATTTTAAATAAAATTATTTATATTTTTTCAAATAGTGAAAATTTTTAATTGAGATATACTTTTGAATATATTTTCAGCTCCGATGAATCGTTTAACACATGCGTTGCGGGAAAATAGACACTAGCAACAGAGTTTCTACAAATTTTTATTTAATTGTAAGAGAGCAATGAAATTCTTTTGCAATTAATAAATATGGATATTTGCGCAATTTGTTGTCTATATTGTAAAAATACTTGTAAACATTTATAAAGAATAAACAAATTTTTCAAGCTTATTTTTAAGTATCAATAATATTAAGAAATTCCGGGGAGGAATTAGCCACCAAAGAAAATCTTTTTCTTCTTCCTATTATAACCCTTTTATAACTTTGGCCATTCTGTTATATAGTGTATATATTTCGATTATCGTAAAGATTGAGAAAAAAATCACAACAATCCAGTCAATAAAAAGACAGAAAATTAAAAATATACATCTTTGCCAGGGGTGTACCGAAAAAAATTGAAAATTTGGAAAAGTTCGGCTAAAAAACTCAGAAATTTTTAGAAAATTTGAAGATTGAAGGCGCGCCAAATTTTGACGCGCGACAATTTTGGCGCCCTTACATTATAATAATATGAATGATTTTATAAAAAAAAATCCGGAAAAAAACTCAAAACCAGGAAGAGTGCAATTCTTTACTAAAGCCGAAAATTTTTAATTTTTAGAAAAATAATTTTTTTAATTTCCGAAAATTTCCCAAATTTTGGCCATTTTTCCTTGCACGACATATACGTTTTTAATGTGAATAACTCCGCTTGCACGCATTCCCATATTAAATCAGTGTACTATTCGTAGAGAATGAAAATATTTGTTCCGCTCATTCGTATGATTAGAGAAACAATTTTACTTACTCTAATTTTACTGCAATTGCATGTGTTACGGGAAAATATGTTGCATGGCCATATACGTATTTTCCCGCCAATTCCCGCCAACAAAACAGGTTTACGAAATTAAAAAATATTTTTTCAGTTATCTAAAAATTTTCGCTAGAAGTTGGTTGCTCTTAATTTTTTATCTCTCATTTTTCCCGCCCGACGGCCAACAAACCTGTTTTGTTGGCGGGAAAATACGTATATGGCCGGGAAAATACGCGTCCTGTTGCTTCTTCAATGGCGGCACCGGCATAATATTTTCCCATTTTCATTTCAATCCCAATTAAAATAGCGGCGACAACAAAAAAATGAGTCTGCTGACAACGCTAATGGCAAGCGCCATAGGCGTCTGCATCACCGCACACATTTTCGGCACATTTATTTTCCTTTGTCTCTACAACGTTGAATACCGACAATTTAGGAAAATGGAAATTTCGGCTTTTAAGCTTTATGACGAGGTAAATGCGTTTTATCTGAACTGCTTAAGATTGGGACGGAAAAAAGAAAATTTAAAACATATTTTTATAAAAAAAATGAAAAATTAACGGATTAATTTCCTAGATGATGGTTTCGCTGACGCCCAATCCAGTACAGCTTCAATTCGCAAACAAACTAAATGTCGATCTAACATAAGCAAGTACGACTCAGAGATGAGAACGACGCTAATATCGCCAACCGCTGCCACGTCATCAAAAAGTTAGCAAGGAAACCGTGTGATTATTTGTGTATAATTCATGTGAATAAAATATTTTCGATTTACACGTGGTTGAAAGTCAACAAAAAAAGTTCATCTTAAATAGCAATTATTTTTTTATTTCATAACTTTTCTAAAAAAAGTCGACGAGGTCCGCTTCAACAAGACGGAGGTTGTTGATGGCCGGCAGTTGTTGCGCAAATCGCCATGATGGCGTCGTTGATGTTCTCTATGCTGGCATCAACGGAGGCGGCGAGCGCCCATCGCTGCAGCTTGCAAATGGCTAGTATGACTGAACGAAGGTCATGAGTGTCACTTGTCTTTTGGCGGACGTGCTCTGGGTGTTGATAGACGTATTGAAGCCATCGCCGGCAATCGCGGCCGTTGAGCATGGACGCCGTTTGATGGCTTTGGGCGACACGTGCTTGGACGAACAACGATTTGAGCAAAACCGCATCGATCTTGTACATTCTTGTACGAGGCGCGCCGTGTTCACGATACCTTGGATAGTGTGGAGGGGCGGAATCACAATGCTAGTCGAATCGAGCGACAACAATCCGCGCAATAAGGGATGCGACGGCGTCTTCTGCCATCTAAACACATTCCATAAATCATGTTATAGCAAACACGTTAATAACATGGCTCACTCTTCGTCGACGATGGGCTAATACAAACTTTTATTTGATATTTAGCGAAAAAATGCAGAATTAACCGACCCTTATTCATTATATCAGTCGATTAAGGGACCTTAGTAAGTCGTAAGGAGAATAGAATTCGACGGACTTTGCGGACTGGAGACGGCGTTTGGCACGAAGATGCCCATCCCGCGGTAACGGCGACGTGAAGGGACGCCAGCTCTTCACTCAGTCTCGGACCATCACAAACACCATTCGAACACGAGCTGTGGATGTTGTCAGTAGACGATACGTGTAATTCATCAACTAGTCCGGCTCTGTTGATGAGTTCAAACTCCAATTGACTTACGATGTCCGGTGACAGGACCTTTCGACCGCCCAGCTTCCGTAGCCCGCGATATTGATTATTTGTGTATAACTTAAGTGAATAAAATATTTCCGACTTATATATAATCGAAAGTTAACGAAAAATTAAACAGGAATTACTATTTTAACCTTTTCTATTCATTCCATTTATTGTAATAAAAAAGAAATTTAATTTACTTTTATATAAGAATAAAATAAAAATTCCCCCGAAATATTTTTATTCAATTCTTTATATTTTCTAAAATACGAAGAATTTTAAAGTTAATGCCTTAATTTTCTAAAAAAATTTTTTTTTAAACTAAAATTATGATTTGTAAAAGATTGAGTAAAAAATTAAAATATTTCAACTTTAACGAATGTCAACAAAAATTTATTCATAGAAATTATTCAAGAACGAGATCACGGATAACGAGGACAATTGAATGAAGAAATAGCGCGGCATCTGAGCTTTTGCCAGGCCAAAAAACAAACAATAAAGCCAATAATTATCGGGGAAAATTTCGTAAACGGAATGCTTACGAATTTCTAATGCTTTCCGAGGAAGGCCCACTAGCGATTTGACTTCATAGACCGCTATAGACCTAAATATGCTTTGTGACATTCAGACGTAGGCTTAAGCTCAGACTTGATTGACTATAACTTCTCGGAGAAGCAATATTGTCCCTATACAATCCGTAATCAGCAGGGTTGCCAGATGAAAATAAAATAAAAACGAAGGCTGGGCACGAAAAAAATATTTTTTATTGATAATTTCCGACAACAAAAAAGATTTTTCTAAAAATATCTGAATTGGTCTATTTCGTTAACTTTCGGGTCAGATTCTTTATTCACTCAACAATTAATACTTCTCTCGGAACTCCTGATCCTGTGTCTAAGAGAGCCATTTTTCATGGAAAAAAAGAACAAAAAATGGAAAAGAACAGACCCCCTCAAAAAAAGAACAAATCTTTTTAAAAAAAACGTCTGGCAACCCTGTTTAAATACCACAAATAATCAGCGTGAATACAGAAATGAAATTAAGAATTTAGTTATTCGAATAAAATCTTAATTATCCAACAACAAAAAAGTCAACAAATTGGATGGGAAATTAAATAAACAATTTTCAAGTGATTAATTTGAATGAATTTTTTACGGCTTCGCCACGTCGACGTTTGTGTACTTGGCGAGGAGAGCGCACAAATGCGCCACTCCAAAGCCAGTGGCACGCTCAGCGCTGCGGCACACACCGGCCATGTCGATGTGCGGCCAGTTGACGGCGGTCTCGTCGTTCTCAGCATCGGCTCTTCCATAGTTGATTCGCTTGCCGATAAAGAGACCGGCCACCGAGTTATTCGCGCCTTTCGCCTAAGCACGCGTTCTTGAAGTCAGCAATATCGGATTTGAGAGCATCAAAGTGAAGGTCCGGCGCATACACACACGAAAAGACGAGATCACCGCTCTTCTCGCCGGCTGCCACGCTCTCATTTTCGAGCTGCTCGTTGTTGGCTGGTACGCCGGCATGGAAGCCGCCAGTCGCGTACTTTTGGTATTCCGTCAACGCGCCAATGTCGATGATGGTGGACGCCTTGAATAAATAAACAATAATAAAAATTTTATACCACCTATGTTGAGGGATTAAAACACGAACATTCAAGGTGTTCTTGGCATAGTAGACGCCGTCCGCTAGCACAAGTCGGCCCTTGGCGTCCGTTCAACTTGAATGCCGCTGAGCATACGAATCACGGCGTCGGCCCGAAGGCCGCCGGCGAAATTCTATTCTCGGCAATGCACAAAACACAGTGCAACTTCTGCGTGAATCAGGCCCGAACGAGCGCCGCGAACGCGCCAAGCGCTGCTGCCGTACCGCCCATGTCCCGCCTCGGCGGCGGCGGGCCGAAGTTGGGGTTGAACTGCGGCGTGCCGGCTGCGTCCAACGATACGACTCCCTTACCAACTATCGCAATCGACTTGCTAGCGCCCGACGGCGTATAGCTTAGGCAGAGCAGGGTCGGACCGTGCAAAGCCGCTCTTCCAACATGATAAATGCCGCCAAAGCCGCGAGCCAACAGCTCCGCTCCCTAAAATTGAATGTGAGACAAATGGAGAAGGAAAAGGGGAAAAAACTCAACCCTGATAACGGTCGTCGAGACGCCGGGAAGTCGCCCGGCGAAAGAATTGGCCGCATCGGCGAACGCCTAAAAGAAAACTTTTTATTCCACTTATCTTCCACGGCTGCTGCAAAATAGCAAATCATATGGCACAAAGTTGTATACGTCGGCGTGCAGCTCGCCACAAGGCATGTCAACGAGCCAGCCGGCCTCGCGAATCGAGTCGGCCACGTTTTGTAGAAATCGGACATCGGTGTGGCTGAGTTGCTGGAAAAATGGATTGAAAATGGAATAAAATGTGGAAGCGAGTCGAAATGATGAACCTTATCCTCTTCGGGAAGAACGAGTTCGACGTCGACTCGCTCGAAGAGCATTTCCGTCGCGTCGGCCGACGTTTTACGCGTGTAAAGCGGAAAGCAACGAGCCACCGCGCAGCAACTCGCAAACGCGTGCACGTACTCCGTATAGAGCACGACACTGAGATTCTGTAGAATAAAACATTAACAGATATGCGCTACAATGTTTCGACTCACCTTGACTTCCCTGCAGGCCGAAATGTCTTTGATTGCGTCGAAAATGGCGTGTGAATTGGACGGAGTATTGTGACGACTCGTCTCGTCGCCTATCGACACCAACTAAAACTTTCTTCCATAAGTACCCTAAAATTTTGCGTGTATAAGGCCGCGGGTGTTTTGAGCCAAATTCGAATTGGCGCCAATGAGTTCATTCTGTTCGTATGCGAATCCCTTTGGAGGCCAAATTTTGTGCCCGCCTTCGTTTCAGTTTCATAACAGTGGGCACAAAATTTGGACCCTAAAGGGATCCGCATACAAAACGAATGAACTCCAATTGGCGCCAATTTAAATTTGGCTCAAAACACCCGCGGCCCTATACACGCGAAATTTTAGGGTAAATAGGAGTGGAAATGAAAAAAGTATGTGGAAAACCGTGGCCAGGTTGAGATGAAGCGGCAAGGACGTCGGTCCCGAGTGACGAATCTGTGAAATGGCTAAATTGAAGGTACGGCCGTCAACGCCGACGGCTGTCAACTTCTCCGCCAATCTGCCCGTGAAATCGAGTCGTTTGATCAACTTGTTCCGGCCGATGACAACAACTTTTGTGGCGGCCGCGATCGCGCGAACGCCGGCGAATACCGAAAGCTTGGCATTCATCGCCGTGTCGGTGTTCCTCGAATTGTGCATCGTCAGATCGAGCGGCATCGTCAGGTCGAGCGGAGAAGCTTCGGCGCTCGGAAAGACGCTTCGCGACGTGTCGTTGCCGACGTTTAGATCCAAGTCGATAAGATCCTCGCGGATTCCGTCCGCAAACGTGCTATTCGGAAACATTTTGGCGATTGGATTTGATGAAAATTTCTAAAGAAAAATTCAATAGACGAAAATGAATCTGAGAAAAATTAACGCATAGCTCTTACGGTTGAATCGCCGTCGTACTCCATTGTTATTGGACCCCAGGACACTCGCTGGAACTCAATTATTATTTTTAAAAAACAAAATTCACTATGTTTCCAAGCGATTAAAAAGCTTGAAAATTCGAGGAAGTTAACTTGTTTTTTCAACACATATCTATAATATCTAATCAATCGTCTAATGAGCCTTCACATAAATGTAATATTTAGAGAAAAATATAAAGGCAAAGATTTACCCTAAAATTTTGCGTGTATAAGGCCGCTAGTGTTTTGAGCCAAATTTAAATTTGGCGTCAATGAGTTCATTCTGTTCGTATTGGATCCAAGCGAGTCCAAATTTTGTGCCCGCCCTTGTCTCGGTTTCATAAAAGTAGGCACAAAATTTGGACCCCAAAGGGATCCAATACGAACAGAATGAAATCATTGACGCCAAATTTAAATTTGGCTCAAAACACCCGCGGCCTTATACACGCAAAATTTTAGGATAAATAATGTAAAATGCCTTTTTCGATTTGAGAAAATTTAAGTCATCCTCGTCCTCAGAGTCCTCGGTCCAGACGATATTGCGTGCGCGTTTGGCCGCGTCCGTATCACCGCCGCCAGCGTATGCGGGCGAATGAGCGGGCGGCCAGGCGCTCATAATCTCCATAAGCTCGTTGACACGCGCTCCTCGCTCAGACTTGAAGTCGGCGTTGTCGTTGGTGCGCGACGGCGCGTCGTCGTCAATGTCGAAAACATTTTCGCGTGGCTGCGTGGTTTTCGGCTGGACAACCGACGGAAACACAATTCCTGTTGTTGAGGAAGTGGGCGAGATAATGCTGGGCTCGCCAGCACGCTGTGGACGCCACGACGCGTTGCGCTCGACGACTTGTGATGATGCGCTAGGATTTCGATGCGATGCGTTACCGGCATAGGAATCCATCATCATCGAGGAGAAAATGTTGTCCGATTCGTTGTGGCGCGCTTCCGGCCCGCGCTCCGATTCCCACGCATTTGTCGGGTCGATCGCCAACGTTGATGAGCCGCTTGAATGGTCCTAAACACTCAACCATTTTTGCAAGCACATCTAAGTATATTTAAGCGGTAATAAATCTAGAAAAAACATTTACCAATTCACGGCGAGAAACAATTTCATTGCGCCACGGCTGAAAATTCTTTAAATTTAAATTTTTTCAAATCTAAATAAGTATCATTAGCCACTTATAGATTTGAATTAAAAATTAAATTGGCCTAGAAATGCCAGAAAAAAAACGGTGTTCTCGCGTTTCTTAAAGAACGTCGGATTCGGGCGTTCCCTAAAAAGTTTATTTATCGGATTGAGACTTTACTGAATTTCGTGCTCACCTTCATTCTGTTATTATTATTACTAACTAATTGGGATCGCTACGAAATATTGCATTCGAATTCTAAATGCCATATTGTGTGTGAACATCAACATGGAGACCAACATTGAAGGTCTAATTTCGAGGTCGAAGAGAAAATTAATAAACTTATAGAAAGAAAATTTGTTAGAGGCAAAAGAAAGCTCTCGTACCACTAATTTCAATATCGATTACAGGATCAGAATCGCATTAGCTAGAATTCTTTTTTGTGATTCTTTCGACATTCTTCGCATTTTTTATTTTTTATACTGATTAAATTTATATCTGCCCTAAAATTTTTCGCGAAGATAAGCTAGGGACCTTGAATAGGCACGGAGTATCAACAAATTGCTCTTAAAAATATTTTTAAATAAAACATTTTTTTAAATAAAACATTTAAATAAAACTCTTAAATATATTTTTAAATAAAACATTTTAATATGAAATTTGTTCATTAACAAATTAGAGATAATTTTATTAAGACAAAATAATTAAATAATTGATTTAGAACCACTTTTAAGAGACCGCGCGGCTTCGAAAAAAAAACATACCACGTGTTTCATAACTTCATTAATTTCAATGGGCGAAGTCACTTCCTTCAAATCCACGTCGACGACAATGAATAATGTATCAATGTATTTCTTCAAAATGCTATCAAAAGTCAACGGAAGCCTGAAAGTAAACCGAAGAAAAGAAAATGTGTAAAAATTGTGAAAAAATGCAAATAGAATGGAATTAAAAAAAACGAAACGTCCAACCTCGAGACGTAGCCACGATAGACTTTACCCGGTTGTTGTTTTAAGTCGATAAATGAGGCGATCTTACCGAATTCCATGCTATAGGCCAAAAATTTCAGATTATATTCCTGAAAAAGAAAAACATTTATGCTCATATGATTTTTTAGAGTATTAAGTAAGAAATCGAAAATTTCCACCAAATTGCTTTCGGCATACACTCGCAATTGATTCTCGTACGGCGCATAATATGGCGGAGGAATCATGAAAATTGTTCGAACCTACAAAAGACCCACGATTAAAAGGTAAGGGAATGTTTTTTTTTAAATAAAATATCACAAAAAAGTTAAAATAAAGATACGCGAAATAGAGAATTGTTGTGAGGACGATAGAGAATGGACAAATTGTGTTTTTCCACTTTGATGACTTTAGCGGCGGTTAAAGGCGCATTAAAACCATTCAACAAAGAGTAACGTACAACATCGCCGGGCTAAAAAATGGTTTTATTATTCGTAAGAGAAAGGGCTTTTTTCATTGTCATTAAATGTATATATTGGTGATGGGGCGAGCCGAACCGAGTCGAGCCGACGCCACAAAAATAGCGCAATAAAATGAAGAGACAGCAGACGAATAGAGTGAAATTTTATGAGTTCTTTTATTCGAGCCGAACCAGCTCGGCTCGAATCGACGCGACCACATTGCTAGTATATATCATTTAAGTAAAAGCTATCTTCCAAAAGTCGAAATAAAAAATAAAAATAACCGTAATGTTGGGACAAGCCGTCTTCAAAATTAATGCCTCATATAAACGATGTGAACTACTCCATATGTAAAGATGATTGCCGTTTTCATGTGTGACAAGTCCGCAAATCAATTCATCCGACATGATTCAATTAATTGTCTATGAAAACCGACTTTTCAATTAGAAATTGCTAGTTTAGATAGCGTCATTATTATCCCAAAATGTAATTGTGGTAAAAAAGGCGTTGTCGAACATGAATTCAAATTAATTCTTCTGTGATATCGGACCCCCAAAAAAATTTTTTAATGACTTTTTTTAGATTTTCTGGTACGGGGAATTCGAATTTGATAATATTTCATGTTTCTTACTGATTTTGTTGTTTTTGTGCAGTTTTTGACATATTCTAGTTGCACGTTTAACTAACCTTACATGTTATCTTTTTTAGTTTGCTAACGTACTAACGTGAATTTAATACGTCGAGTGAATAGTGAAGAAGAAGAAGTGCGAGTAATATTGCGCGAGATTTCATGAAGTCATATTTGGCAGAGTACATGTGGAGGACGCGTTTGGACGGCCGTGATTTTTTCATCGTCATTTTGCAAGAAATCGCCGAATTTTGGCCCCCCTAATTGTTAATTATTTATCGTTGTTTTGTTTAATATTAGAATTATGTTATAAAATTATACCTCGAAAATGTCAAAAACTGCACAAAAACAACAAAATCAGTATGAAACATTATCAAATTCGAATTCCCCGTGCCAAAAAACCCAAAAAAAGTCATTAAAAATAATTTTTTTTTTTTTGGGGGGGGTCCGATATCATAGAAAAACCTTCAACATTTATTTGAATTTTTTAGAAAAAAAACACTTGAGACGGTATGGGAATGTAATAATAACAATAAGCACAAAACAAATCGGATTTCTTCCTGCTCAGATTTTTGGAAACAAAATCTTTAATTAAAAAAATTGCATCAGAATATAACAAGTTTGAAATTCTCATAAAAATTTCGAGCAAAATGGCCCGGGCTGAAAAAGTGTCGCTAAAATTTATGGATCCCACCTCGCTAGAAAGACTTATAACGAAATGCATCAATTATTACTGTATCTAGTAAACGAACCCAAATCCCAATCCAAGGCATTTTTGTTTATGACTTTTTAAGGAAAAATTCAAATATTAATATTTTTCGTTCACATTAAAGGACGCATGAACACCAATATAGATTTCCACACACAACTTTTTTTTTACGATAGATAGAGACGTGGGTTTTTTTGCATTTTGTAGAGCGTACTCGATTTATGGGGGACGTGTTTCAGCGATTTTTAAAATTTTCATTTTTGACATTTTTATAGAGGAAAATGCAATGAAAAAAGTGCATATCGCTAAGCATTTTTTTCGGAGAGTGATCCGATGAACTTGAAACTTTTGCTATAAGTTCCTCTTACATACACTATTACACTCTATAAATTTGAACCTGATCGATTGGATAGGAGCCGAGTTATGAAACCTCCAAAAACAGCAAAAATGACAAATTCCCGCATTTTTTCCGTTTTTTGAGGTTTCATAACTCGGCTCCTATCCAATCGATCAGGTTCAAATTTATAGAATGTAATAGTGTATGTAAGAGGAACTTATAGCAAAAATTTCAGGTCCATCGGATCACTCTCCGAAAAAAATGCTCAGCCACATGCACTTTTTTCGTTGCATTTTCCTCTATCAAAATGCTAAAAATGAAAATTTTAAAAATCGCTGAAACACGTCCCCCATAAATCGAGTACGCTCTACAAAATGCAAAAAAACCCACGTCTCTATCTATCGTAGAAAAAAAGTTAGAACAAATTGTGTGGAAATCTATATTGGTGTTCATGCGTCCTTTAAATAAAAAGTTTAGCAGAATCAATGCTAAAAAAATTATATTGTCTGTTCATAGGAAAGATAGTTGTGGTTATAATTAGAAAAAAAATTTTTATTTTCGACGAGATAGCTTTTTTGAGTTTCTTTTCGGTTTGTGAAGTCTATAACTCAATCATTTTTTAATAAAATTACTTTAAATGAATATCGAGCTTTTCGTTGTAATGAAAAGTTTTTTTTCAAAATTTAAAAATTCCTATTCTCGACCAAGTCAGGGTCCAATGAGCCATTTAGAAATTGATGGCTCGCGATGAAGATAGACGAAAAAGAAAAAAACGCATACTTTTTTTCTTTTTCGTCTCTCTTCATCGCGAGCCATCAATTTCTAAATGGCTCATTGGACCATAACTTGGCTCAAAATAGGAATTTTTAAATTCTGAAAAAACTGTCATGTCCAGTACATGTAGCTCTAGTATACACATTGATTTTGGAGTAATTTTATTAAAAAATGATTGAGTTATAGACTTCACAAACCGAAAAGAAACTAAAAAAATGCTAAAAGAAAAATTTTTTATTGAGAAATAGTGTGCAAAAAGAAGAGAGTCCAGACGCTTGTCGGTGAGCCACTTACCCATCAATGGTTAAAAGTTCACAGGAATTTTTTAGGTTTAGAAAACTCTTAAACAAAATGAAAATTGTATTCAAAATCTTTTTAAAAACGAAATTTTTTGCGCTTATTCAATTTAGGTGTTTATTGTAATTTTTTCTCGTAAAAATGTTTGATTTAGATTGAAATGGATACAAAAATGAAAAATATGTAGAAACTTTGGCACTATTCCGGAATAAAGGACTCACTATTTTTCATTTTTTTTATTTTCAGGAAATGCCTAAAATTGTAGGATTTGGGGTTTTCTGGTACGCTGAATTCGAATTTGATATTGAAATTTTAAAATTTTAGGTCCTAACGTCCTGGCCCACCTTGGGTTCAATTAAATTTTTGTAAAATAAACGTAATTTTATATGTAATTTGTAATAAATTATAGCATAGTATTGTTTGGATTTCAGTTGCCTATTTCGGTCCTTTATTCCGAAATAGTATCGAAACTTTTAATGCTACCCTAATTTTGCATATATGAGGTCGGGTGTTTTGAGCCAAATTTAAATTGGCACCAACGAGTTCATTTTGTTGTATTGGATCCAAGCGGGTCAAAATTTTTTGCCCACTTTTAAAATGAAACCGAGGCCAAGGCGGGCATAAAATTTGGGCTCCAACGGATCCAAATACAACAGAATGAACTCATTGGCGCGAATTTAAATTTGGCTCAAAACACCCGGCCTTAAAAACACGTGAAATTATGGTAATTTGGAATTTATTACACAGCGGTAAACGCGTTCCCGCACATTATTTTTCTTGTAAAATTTAAAAGAAAATTTATTGTAAAATGAATTTTAGGCGACAATCGAAAAAAAGTAAATCGAATAAGGTTTAAATGAAAATTTCAATAATTAATCTATTTAGGCAGAAATCAAGAGATTGATGAATTTACACGATTACAACATTATAATTAGTTCGAATATTAAATTAAGTAGAGAGTTAAATGTTATGGATAATTTTCAAAGGAAAAAAATAATATAATCATTTCAATGGCGATTGAACTTAGCCCTGTAATATCACGCGCACGAAAATATCGCCGTAAGAGATCGTCTGCTTCGCTTTCACCTTCTTTTGCTTCAGAAGGTCTAAAGAAATAGAAAAACTGACGATTACTTGGAACTCCTACTCACTAATATTACGTATCGCTAGGAACAATTTATAAAAAAGATTGAAAGCTTGCCTAAAAGGTTGTAGAACGTTCTGGCCGCTTGCGAACGAGTAGCATTCGCCGGTAAAATATCGGCGAACTTGCAAACGCCGCTGCCGGCCGCATCGGCAATTTCTCTGCAAAAATTTTTTTTTGTCGTTTGAAAGACAATCACGAGAAAATAATACGAATAAGATACGAATAAGAAGAAGATTCCTACAAACTTTAGCTTCTCATTAAGAATCGGTGGAAAAAGAATACTTACTTATACAACTCGTTCACATCTCCCACATATAAGCTTCGTTGGCGAGTGACGTTAAGAGACGACGCTACGTTATCAGCATCGTCGAAAAACTGGCCTAAAAAGCAGAAATAGATTTAAACTACCCTAAAATTTCGTGCGTGTATAAGACCGGGGGTGTTTAAATTCGCGCCAATTGGAGTTCATTCGTTTTGTATGCGGATCCCTTCGGGGTCCAAATTTTGTGCCCACTTTTATGAAACCCGAAACAAAGGCGGGCACAAAATTTGGACCCCAACGGGACCGCCGTCGCTTACTTCGGGTAATATCTTTTATACTTTTCAGCCTTTCAAATTCATTGGAATAGAATTCTTTGAATTTTATAAATAAAAATTTCATTTTGATTAGAAATTTTCACAAATTTTAATTTTTATTACCCTAATTAAGGCCGCGGATATTTTGAGCCAAATTTAATTTGGCGCCAATTGGAGTTCATTCGTTTTGTATGCGAATCCCTTTGGGGTCCAAATTTTGTGCCCGCCTTTGTCCCGGTTTTATTTTAAAAGTGGGCACAAAATTTGGACCCCAAAGGGATCCAAATACAACAGAATGAACTCATTGACGCCAATTCGAATTTGGCTCAAAGCATCTAGCGTTATAGACGCGAAATTTTAGGGTATTTTGCTGTTAAATAAAGTTGTTTAAGAATAAAGATTCAAATGCGGGTTAAATGTCTGTGAAAGGTAAAGGAAAAAATAAATTTTTCTTAATAAAAAATTCATTTCTGAAAAATCGTGTCGGAACAAAAATATTCATTCCTAGAAGACAATGGGCGAGCCCATATTATACACGATAAAATTGGGGCAATTGGGAAACCGCACAAAAAATTCAACAAACCAAAATCGTCGTAATGTGCTTGCGGCAACGACACGCGATGAGAGCCGTACGACGAAAACCGACCGCGCTCGATTTCTTCGTGGATAGCACGCTGCCAAAAATAATGTATTTAGCATGGAACAGGACTCAAAATCCGTTCACTCATCAGCAATCGTCTCTTCTAAGCATACCTCCGGCGTGAGTTCGTGAAATCCGACGGAAATTTTTTGAACAATGAACGGCTCTTCGCGGTCCTCGACTTCCAGTCCGGTGTTGAGAACCATCTGGTCGGCCTGCGAGAGGCGAGCCGACGCAACGTTGTCGGGCCCGTTGGCCGTTGGAAAACACTCGTCGAAGCGGTCGTCGGTGTTGTTGGACGTTCCCGAGGTCCAGGTCTCCACCTCGAGTCCGAGATTATCCCAATAGCGCTGACGCAACTCCTCGGCGCCGAAACGCGTGGCCTCCTCGAAGGTGAGCGGCGCCTGCGACTTGACGGCCGCCAAATCGAAGAGCTCTAAGAGCTCCTCGTTCAGATCTGCAAAAATAATGCTATTTGTTGTGAATTGAAAGAAAAAACACAACGTACATGGCATGTGCCAGGGCCGCGACTGCAGCAATACATTAACCGGAATTCTCTTCGCTTCCAAAAGGTCGACGCGGCCACGCGCTCTTATCAAATCCGCGTAGTTTTTGAGGTTGTTGGCAATTTCGCTCTTAAAATCAAACAACATATATACGCGCGCGTATAACAACGGACAAATGATTTCGGCGAATCAACTGTTTGAAAATTTTTTGAATAAAATCTCACACTGCTTAGCGTGGTGACGTCGTCGTAGGCGACCCGACGCTTGCGCCGCTTCAATCCCTCCTCGGCCGGCTTGACCACGTCGGGGAGTGGCTCCAACACTAGCGGCTGAAAAACAATTTTACGCATTTGAAGCTAAAGAAAGGGAAAGACCATGAGTCCTAAAATTTCGCGTGTATAAGGCCGCGGGTGTTTAAATTTGGCGCCAATTGGAGTTGATTCGTTTTGTATGCGGATCCCTTTGGGGTCCAAATTTTATGCAAAAACGTGTGATTAAAACAAAACATGTCCAGGAAAATACAAAAAAAAAAACATGAGAAAATTGCAAAAAGCTTTCAAAAAAAATTTGAAGAATGCATTCGCTTCGGGACAAGTTTGTTCTATAAGCCGTCGCTTACTTCGGGTAATATCCTTTTTAGGTTTACACTTTTCAGCCTTTCAAATTCATTGGAATAGAATTCTTTGAAAGTTATAAATAAAAATTTCATTTTGATTAGAAATTTTCACAAATTTTAATTTTCATTTACCCTAATTAAGGCCGCGGATGTTTTGAGCCAAATTTAAATTCGCGCCAATTGGAGTTCATTCGTTTTGTATCTTTGGGGTCCAAATTTTGTGCCCACTTTTATGGAACCCGAGACAAAGGCGGGCACAAAATTTAGATCCCAAAGGAATTCGATACGAATAAAATGAACTCATTGGCGCGAATTTAAAAAGTTCATTTTATTCGTATCGGATCCGTTGGGGTCCAAATTTTGTGCCCGCCTTTGTTTCGGTTTTATAAAAGTGGGCACAAAATTTGGAGCCCAAAGGGATCCGCATACAAAACGAATGAACTCCAATTGGCGCCAATTCGAATTTGGCTCAAAACACCTGCGGTCTTATACACGCGAAATCTTAGGGTAATAGGAGAAATACGTCAGGCGATTCCAACTCGCGGCGATACACCGGAACATGGACCGGCGGCTGGGGATGCTTCAGCGGAGACTAAACGAAGAAAAAAACCCATTAATTAATTGAATTCGCATATTTTCGCCGATTTGTTACGAGAAATGCGATAAATGATCACCTGCGGATAGTCCTCGAAAAGTGTGCTGTTCTTCAGCGCTTCGCGAGCCGAAATTTGCGAAGAGAGAGTGCGAGCGCGAGCCGCCTCGATGGGCTCGTCGAGCGACCAATCGTCGTATTGACCGACGCTCACTTTGACGTCCTTCAGACTCACGTCGATACCGTGATCGCTGAAAATTTTTTTATACATTTACGTGATACGTGAAGGCCCCGCAGATCAATCCTCCCCAGTTGGAAATGACCTTGGACTAATCATTTCGCGGGTCTTTTGGATGAGAGCCATCCCGGCCATCGAAATCTCGGCTGATTTGCTCGGCATAGGCATATGCGGTATGGGTGCGGCTTATGCAAGGCCTGGTTAGCATCGTCACGTATCACTCATACTATGCATATGATTGTGGTACCTATTGTCCATGGAGGACACCTAGGTGGGGTCGAGGGTGGAACCGAACCTCGTCCCCATTGCAAAGTGAAACCTATCGCACAACCACTAGGCCAATGCTCCCTTTTTTAGGCCACTGCTCTCTTTATACATTTATTGGAGTGAAATTGCACACGAGTCAATAAATTCCGAAAAGTTTTGGCGCAAGAAAAAATCCACTTGACCTATTTTGTAAGATCTAATTGCTGGTATATATGCTGCTTGGGAGAGGAAAGAGAAAACCTACAGCCCGAGATCTTGCGAGCGTGCGAGTTCCTGCTGGATCTCCTCAAAGGCTAAACGCGGCTCCAAATGCGCGTTCGGCTCACCCGGAACCTGGAACATGTCGTCGTCGGCGCCGAATAGCGGTTCCGCCACATTCGACACGTTCCGAGCCGACTTGTCGGCAATGTACGAGTTCTATATTGTTTTTAGTTCGCCTTCATTTTTCACAACATATAAAATTGTTGTGTTAATAACAAACAAACCGGGTCGTTTAAATCGAGTACGGCCTGCTCGGGAAGACGCTTCGGCACCTTTCGCTTCGGAATGACGTTTTCTTCGTCGCCCTCCATCTCCTCAGCGATCGTATCGCCGCCAGCGTGAACGACCTTGCGTTTTCTGAAAAAAACCCCGGCAATTAACCAATAATTTTAATGCGTGGATCGCATAAATTTATACTTTTTCAATCAAATCGTCCCATTTTCATCATTTACTCCAAGTGGTTAAAAAAAAACCCCACCTTTTATGCTCTTCATGCGCGACCCGAAGCAGCGACTTCGCAGCCTCCGTAGTGTTCTCTAAAAAAAATTGGAAAATTACATTAAAAAATTCAATAAATACGAGGAAAACATACGGCAAAGCACGGTGACCTGATAATCGTGTACCATTGTAATGCCGTACAAAAGCTGGCTCAGCAAATAAAGAGACATCTTGTTGTTTAATTCCGATAAACTCAACAATCCGGTCGGAATATATCCGCGAAGATCATTGCTAAAGAACAATTTGGAATTTCTTTTAATATTTCATAGTTGAAAAAAGTAACCCACCAAGCGCTGCTAACGTTCAAGCTCAAAAGTTCGCCGCGTGTGACCTTCTTCTTGTCGTGCATGTATCGCCTTAAAATTATTGAAATTCAAAGTTATCGCAAAAGAAAAAATAAGACAAAAAATGAAATACCATATTAAAGAAAATTTGCTATTCTTTCTCACAAGAATGTGGTAAGAGTAAAACATATCGCTGAAATTAATGCAAATTAATTAAAAATATGAAAGCAACAATGTACAAAGATGTTTTAGAGTAGTTCTTCAGTTCCTTCAGGCTATTATGTACGATGTGATCTCGATAATTCGCACTGGTTTCGCGTTCTTTTCAGATTTTTTCTCAAAATTATTCGTAATGTCATATTGTTGCAATTTAGGGGTGCCATAATTCACGCGCATCAAAATTTTTCTTTTTTTTCTCAAAATTTGTCACTCGACAAGTTTTTTTTTTTGAAAAATTACATGTCACATTTCAATTAAATTTTTTTTTGCGTGATAAAATTGCGGGCAAATTTTAACACGCGACAATTTTAGTGGCTCTAATATGACATTATAAACAGTTAAAAAGTCAAAAAAAAAAATCGGAAAAAAACGCAAAACCAGAGAGATCGTCGTCGTCATTACCTCCCCAATAATCGACAGCGTTTGTAACGCAATTTTTGTCAAATTTTATCATATACAAAAACGACCATAACGTCAATTGAAAAACAATCAAGATGATGGTATATGAAAATAACGAGAAAAAATTGCTTGTAAAAACGTAGCGCAAAATGGCAAATATTCGCCAATAATTGCGCCAATTTTATTCGCGAATAAAGTGCAAATATTTGAATGAGATGCAAGTGAAATTGGCGCAAATTTAAAAATTAAAACAAATTCCAAAAGTAGAACAAATTTGACAATAATAATAATAATAATTTATTGGACGAATAGGCACTATAGATA
Source organism: Bradynema listronoti (assembly GCA_024678965.1). Lineage (NCBI taxonomy): Eukaryota > Metazoa > Nematoda > Chromadorea > Rhabditida > Allantonematidae > Bradynema > Bradynema listronoti. The sequence continues at coordinate 2,343,324 of JANLNO010000009.1, forward strand.
GTCAAAATATAGCAATTTAATAAAACAATGATAATAAAGTAAATAAAACCCTTGGTTTAATTATTTATAAACAGGAAAAAAAATACAATTATTCGAAAATCACTTTCTCGCCCTAAGCCTGATGATGTAAAAATGTATAAAAAATAACAAAATTTACCCTAATTTATCGTGTATATAGGGCCGTTTGAATCTTTTTTGAATTTAGTGTTCGCCTTCATTTTTATTATAATTAATAGGATCATTACAAAATTTTGCATTCATATTCTAAGCGGGTATCATAAAGAATATTTAAGTTAAAAATAAAATTCCAACATCCAATTGTAACAGAATGAAGGCCAATACTAAATTCTAAAAAGTCTCAAATGGCCTCGCCCTATACACGATAAATTAGGGCAATCGTTTTTTCATTTTGAAAAAATCTATTTGCGGGCCTATTCGGTCAAAATAACCAACAATTTCGTGTTTTCAAGTAAAAATAAATCTGGAAGTGTTTTTGAAAAAAAATTTTTTTCAAAAAATTTGGAAATTTTAAAAAATTTGGAAATTTTTTGAAAATTCGGCCAAAAATGGTTTAACAAACTTATGAAAAAAATTTCCGAAATTTTTAAAAATATTTAAGATTTATTTTCCCAAAAATTTTCGATTTTCTTCGGAATTCGGACTTTAAAATCATTTTTTTGTACATCTCGATGTGTGCATATTTCAATTTTGCTCTTTTTAGCTTTTTTATAGGGTTTAAACTGATTTAGCTTAAATTTTTTTCCTTAAAAACTAATAATAACGAATTTTATAAGTTATAATGCTCGTTGCGAGTTCTCGAAAAGGAGTCCGAGGTGATTGGGCATGAAGAGAAAATGTGCGCAAATATTTTGATCGAGAATCGGAGGAGGCAAAAAATTTGAACCCACCTTTTATGCTCTTGAATTGATGCAATTTAAAGAAAAATTCGAATTTTAAAATCTGCCGTGTCTCTCATAAAGCTAGTCATAAAAACGAAAGTAAATTAAAGAAAAATTATGTTGAGCAAAAAAATTTATTCTTGTACATTAACAACGAACAACTCGAAGAATAAATTATTATAAACGACTTTTTTTTGATGCTTTACAAAAGCGAAATTACTCCATAATGTCGTTATCGACAGCGCTCGAACTCGACGACGATTCTTGTTTGATCTTTTTGGTATACTTTTCGATTCGCTCCTGCAAAGACTGGCACTTTGGTCGCTTCATTATTCTTATGTAGTTCTAAAAATTTCAGAATTGATATTCAATCTTTATAAACAAACAAGATTGATAATTGTATTCAGATACGCTTTTGGATAGACTTTAACTCATAAAAATTACCTTCGTTTGTGAAGTGGGCGTCGTAAAACTTTCAAGTCCACTCGTTACCGAATCAATTTCTTCGATAGCTGCCTTGTCCTTGAGCATTGGAGAAATTCCACAAATCATGGCCTTGACCATTGTGGCTCTTGAAATTAAATGATAATAAAAATGATTTAGAAATTTTGCAAATCTTATATTAGAAATTGTAAGACGAAAAATAAAAAATTCATACTACAATCATTCCCGAAAATTTTCGAGTTAGAATAAATGAGCAAAATACACAATGAAAAAAAGCTCACTTCACTTGCAAATCGGCCCACATCCTCTGCAAGTCCTCCACTATTCCGTGTAGAATTTGCACGTCGAAATTCCACTTGAGATCTCCGTCCGGATAGCTGCAGTCAAAGAGGCACAACGGCGTCTCGTTGGCAAGTCCGTACTGTGGCCTGGCCGGACAACGCTCAACGTCGAGCATCTCGGAGATGAGCTGAAAAACGGAAAGATGTTACAATAAGTTGAAGAAATTTATTTATATAATTCTATAGACGCTTATAAGCGCCTTCTACAAATCAAGAATAAAATGGCATGCAACCTGAGGCGTTTCGCGCCCGCAGCCAATTTCGTACAACACCGCAACAATACATCGTATCTGATGCCAAAGGAAACCGGACGCTTTTACCGTCAACTTCAGCAGTGAATATTTGTCATTGTCTTCGGAGGAGCTGAAATATTGACCCGGGTATTTTTGAAAATATAATAGGAAAATAAATGAAAGCCTACGACAATGACTCCACTCCAGCGTGAAAGATTTCCCGCACGTAACTCATTTCCAGTCGATTCTTGTTGTTGTCGATGTGGCAAAAATTGCGAAAGTCGTGAGCACCGATGAGGCGCTCACAAGCATTATTCAAGGCCTTAAATCATCAGATTTTAATCAAAAATAAAAGAAATTTTTATCACAATCAATATCTCACCATAAAATATAAAAAAAATTAATTTCAAAAAAAAAATTAATGGAATTTTTCAAAAAAAAAAATCTCAAAAAGTATTTAATAGATTGAAGGTAAACCTAACTAACTGAGCCTAAGCATAGGGTGATCCGGGGCCCAAGTCCAGAATGAAGATGGATATATGTAGAAGTGAGTCTAATAAAATTTTTCGTTTCCAGAAATAACTCATAAAGAATCAAAGTCTTTTCTATCACCCGAAATTTCCGCCAACCTCAATGTTCACGTTGGCGCGCGGAAATACGTACGTATAGAGTCGATACGCACAATTGAAACGCGCGTTAAAATCGCGATGCGTCGACGACCAGCCCAGCACGCGAATGGAGCGCGGAAGAACGCCGTTGAGAATACGCGTAAAGTTGTGCTCGGACGTGTTGGCGATCCGACAGGCCGGATCGCTATCCAGCGGCCAAAAAACGTTTTCTCCGTTCACGTCATTCGAGCTGCAAGCTTTTTTTTTATACAATTTTAATAATAAAACAATTTTCAATGTGCGAAATGGATAAAGAGAAACAGAAGCGCCCTTCCATATTTCGTTTGAGTAAGCATGTATTAATTGAAAAAAGTAATTATTCTTTTGAAATATTCCAAAAAATATTCGCTTTTTTAATGTCAAAACCACTACAAGTTTATCGTTTATTCAAAAAAAAAATAAAAAATTGAATACCGAACATTGACAGCGGCGATTTGTTTAAAGGCGGAAACGCCTTTATCAGTTCGACCGCAGCGCGTCCATTGACACGACTCGCGATTCTTGATCAAATGCGTCTTTAATAAAGCGTTGAAAATATGCTGAAAAAGTGAATATTTTCTTCGATATTGGGCTGATGCACAATTATCCGCAGTTTTTTTCAACAAAAACAAAAAAATATTTGACAAAAACACGTTTAAATGATTATTCGGGAGCGTATTCACCATCCACCTCAGGGACCGCTACCCATTTGCTGCTTGGCAATCGGTGGACTCCACGGGCAGAGAAAAACGCGTCAACAAAAACTGCGGATAATTATGCATCAACCGGATAATTAAGCACATTTCCAATTAAAAACAAAATAAATCAAAATTTTACTTCTTCGACGGTGTTTGGCGCATCCCGCTGAGCGACAAGACCGTCGTGCTCCCATCCGCAGTACAGAAACATAAGCGCAATACGTCTTTGGGGAAAACTGTCAAAGTTGAATTTGCGCTTTGGCGTTTGCGCACCGCTCGACACGTTAATCGTCAGATTCACTTTCGATTGCGGGTCCGTGGAGGAATTCTGGAAGGAATTTACGTGAATATGTCGAAAGTCGAATAAAATAATCAATGTGAAAAAATTTATCGCATCTTCTTGCCACTCCGATGTGAAAGCGAACAAGAACCGGAAGTTTTTAGAAAAGCATTTTCTTCACTCTTCTATTTACGAAATCTTGAAAAATATTGATGAAAAGCTTTGCAAATATTTTCAAAATTTTGTATAAGTATTAAATTTTTTTAGCAAAGAAGCAAAAAGCGAATTTTCGGCCAGAAAATGGACGCTTAAACACTAAAATTTCTCAATTCCACATGAGAGAAATGAGAATATGGTGAATAGAAGACATTGAATAAGCTCATGATCTTGCTGGTCAAGCAAATTTCCGCTCCTAAAAAACGGTTAACAATTCTCACAAGAAAAAAGGACGAGAAGTTGGGCCGCCGATTGTTTGCTGTTGACGCACAGGCCGGTCGAGCGCCGTTATCTCCGCACGGCGCGGTGGAAGAAAAGGCGTCAATTTCTTCCTGCCACGATCCATTCTTTTCCATTTCTACAAAATTTCACACAAAATTTAAAGTCAAAATCGGATTTTTCTTTTCAGTCTAGTTCTATCAATTAAAAGACGGAAAATAAAAAGCAAAAAATGATCAAATTTTTCTGTCCGATGTAGAAATTGAGCTAGAATATGATGCAGCAAAAAAATTAGAGCATGCATAGAGGAATGAAAAATCAAAATTAATTAAAAGAAAATGCCAAACAACAATGGGGAAAAATAATTTAAATTATTAGATAATATATTTCCTGGAAAAAATAATTTAATAATTTAAATTTTTCTCAAAATAATTTAAATTATTAGATAATATATTTCCGGGAAAAAATGCTAGTCAAAACTATTTTAAAAAAATATTTTCCTTAATTTTTAAAAATTTTATTACAAGATAATATTGTCATTAGCATTTTTATGGCTTCAATAAGTTTTTCAAAATTTTTAAAAATTAAGGAAAATATTTTTTTTAAATAGTTTTGACTAGCATTTTTTCCAGGAAATATATTATCTAATAATTTAAATTATTTTTCCCCATTGTTGTTTGGCATTTTCTTTTAATTAATTTTGATTTTTCATTCCTCTATGCATGCTCTAATTTTTTGGATAAAATTTGAAAGTTTGCTAATGTAGTTTTCTCCTCGGAAACACGAATATCTCAAAGAAAACGAAGCATTTGTGTCTCATACAATATATACTCAAAAATATATACTCAGGTTTTAATTTATCCCAATTCTAATTTATAAGCTCATTGCGGAATTCTCCGACAATTTTTACTTGCAATCGCTTCATTGTATTACAGCTAAAAATACAAATACCCAAAGTTCGGGGGGGAATAAGACGCGGCCGTTCGAGGAATTTTCGAATTTTGACTTGGCCTTTTTGTTCTGTTATAAACAAAGTTGAGCCCGATATTTTTGAACTACAGCTTGGGCCTGCTTTAATGAAGGTATTCATTAAATTTTATGCTTAGCAGACACAAAATGCCAGAATGAAGGCCGAGTCAATATTCAAAAATTCGTCGAACGGCCGCGTCTCATTTATCTCCGAACTTTGGGTAACCCCTTGAAAAATTTCGCGGCGTTTTTAATCCCATTCGCTTTGGGTACTTTATATTATGTGTGCACCACAATTATACAACACTTTGCCATTTGATTGGTTTCTCAAGAATAGAGAAGTAAAAATTCTTGAAAACGGTTGTCAGAAAATTCCCAATAATATGAGTGAATTTTCACTTTTTATTATAATTTGTAAAAAATATCTGATTCAAAAAAAATACCTGTGGAGCAGTGGCCAAAAATATATACCCAGGCCTAGTCATCGAAACCGCAAAATTCTGGGGGAAAAAAATTTGGGGAAATGATTTTATTCTTTTGTCTATGAAATAAGATTATTCACCTTTGTCAATCCAATTTTTTACAAGATCGGTGGAGTTGCTTGTCGACGCGGCGCTGGGGCGCAATTCATCGCGGAAAACGACGCCATTCGAGGCGTTTGCGAAAAACAACGCCAAATCGCTGACAAGACCTTTGTTCGCGTTCTATATGAAAAAAAACTTATTTTTCACTTCCCAATCTTTTTTTAGTCCCACTTAAGCGAAGAAACTCAAGCCCAAAAAATAAGAGTCAATTTCTTTCGTATTCGCTTAATTGCTCTCCTTTTTCGGCTCACCTTTACATCGACCACATCGTCGTCCGCGAAAACACCGCCGCCGCCGTTGCCTTTGCAGTTATCGCCGGCGATCGTCGATGGAATAATGCCGCCAGTCGTCGTCGTCGTTGTTGTTGTTGAGCGCTGACCTTTGACGCGACAACGATTGAAGGTTCGATCGTTGCGTCGTCGGCTGCCGATGTAATAGCGTACGCGTTGCTTCTTGTCCTCCGACCAACTCGGCATTTCGGCAATCTTAGAGAGGATAAATTAATTTTTTGTTCGTTTATATATGTTGCGGGAAAATATGTTGCACGGACAAATACGTATTTTCTCGGCCATATACGTATTTTCCCAGCCAAATACGTTTTTTCCCGGCCATATACGTATTTTCCCGGCCATATACGTATTTTCCCGGCCAAATACGTATTTTCCCGGCCAAATACGTATTTTCCCGGCCATATACGTATTTTCTCGGCCATATACGTATTTTCCCGGCCAAATACGTATTTTCCCGGCCATATAAAAAATTTTTCACATTCATTTAAATTATCGTAAACTTTTATCGATAAAGGTTTACGATAATGCGATAAAATTTACGATAAAAGTTTACGATAATTTAAATGAATATGAAAAATTTTTTTATATGGCCGGGAAAATACGTATTTGGCCGTGCAACATATTTTCCCGTAACATATACATATAGCTAGATTTTCTAGCAAAGAGAAAAACAATTTTTTGCACAAAACAATTAGTTTTTGTATTTATATTTCCCCGGCTTTTTATCCACATTTGTGTAGGTTGCAATTTTAGCCAAGTTTTTATGGCTTCCGGATCATCACGTAGTCTCCAGAAGAAAAAGATATTGCTGGAAACTTTTTTTCTCTTTCTTTTCCAATAGGGGAGCAGTGGCCTAGTGGTTGTGCGATAGGTTTCACTTTGCAATGAGGACGAAGTTCAGTTCCACCCTTGACCAGGTGTCCTCCATATTTGAATGGACAATAGGTACCACACATTGCACAGCGTGGGTGATGCGCGGCGATGCTGGCCATGCAAGCCGCATAAGCTCCATACCGCACATGCTTATGCCGAGCAAACCAGCCGAGATTTCGGTGGCTGAATGGCTCTCATCCAAAAACCCGCGAAATAAAATTAATTCCAAGGTCATTTCCAACGGGGAAGGATTGATCCCAAGGCCTTCACGTATCACGTATCTTTTCCAATAATTTTCAAAAATTGGACCTATATTCATAAACAGGTGGACTCGATTTATAAAATAAATGAATATGCGCTGGCAGCGAATTCTACGCACGCGTAGCTTTACAAAAAAAAAATGCGCTAGTATTTTCACTTTTGTACATGCGTTGAAAAATTTAAACAGATGAAATCAGACGGCAAGAAAGGCAACGCCAAAAATGATTTTCACTCACTTCACGCATGAGCTCGTCGTAGGCGTTGTGCGGATCGATCTTAAGATTGATTATGTCCTGGCGTTTGCGTCTCAACAAAAGACACGCGTCCGACTCGTCCTCGGGAATGCCGGGACAAATGTGCGAGCGAATGCCCGTCCACGGATGCGTTTTCAACAACACTTCACCGTTCGGAAATAGCACAATACTAAGACATGGCGCCTAGAATCAAATTAATAAAATTGGGCTGTGTAATGAAGAAAAAAGACTTTCTTTGTATGTACTAACTTTAATGGATATCATTTTATGGCTTTATGTTAGTGATGGGCCGAGCCGACGACATAAAAATTGTGCCAATAAAGTTGACAAATAGGGTGAAAAAACCCATGAAACATTAGTATCTAATCTCTATTTGTCTGCGTCTCTTCTTTTATTACACTATTTTTATGCCGCCGGCTTGGCTCGGCCCATCACTATTTTATATTCTCTACAAGGCGATAAAATAAATTTCTATGTATTCGGATTTTCATGTCGTCCTGCTATTATCACACAAAAGAACGAACAAATTTCGAGACATTGGTGTCGCGCGACTGCTGCTTGCATTTGATGCACGCGTAGCGCTCGTTCGTATAATTGCCGAAGCGTTCGGAGCGCGCCGGCCGGCGCGTGTGAACGCTCCAATGATGGCGAAAGCCGGGCGTCTGACTATCTAACAAACGAATAAAATTTAAGAATTTTCCAACCATTTTTTGTTAAATTTTCCCGACGTTTCGTATAAGATAATATGAAAAAATTGACCAGGAAATGTGTTTCAGTTGCTCTAGTTACCAACTTTTTTCTCTCAAAAGTTCGAAAAATTCCATCAAAAATGTTTGCGCTTCTCAATTTAGAATAATATAAAATTTGCGAACGGAATTACTCTACTAAAAAATTTTGGTATTTGAGGGTTTTTTCCTTGTCGCAAGAGAGGCCTCTTACCCGTCACGAGCATCGTGTTGCCCTTATCCGTGGTGGTGACAATGTAGGGGAAGTCGACGACGCCGAGACGTGGATTCACGCTGCTAAAGCCGACCAACTCGGTATTCTCTTCTCTCGCAACATCTTCATTATTTGCCTGGTGATGTTTTTGTTGAAATGAAGAGGAAATAAACTCGGCTAGCATGTCGTGCTCATCAAACATTCCGGCGTCCTCTTCCGTTGTATTTTCATGCGAGTTCTCATTTTCCACGCTCCTTTTCGTCTAAAATTATTGATGTTTCACGTAAACTATCACTTCAAAGTAATGAATATCAGGAGTTAATCAATATATCGAAACCAACAGCATTCGCTTTGGGCGCACAATGATTGTGTTTGGCGTTGGTAAATTTTCCGATTTTATATCGCACCGTGTCGCGTTCATTCCATTCCACCTTCACTTCAATGCGCGCCGGACAATACGGTGACTTTTTTGCGCATCTCCAACGCTCACTACTTCGCGAGGATTTTGTAGGAACCTCCAGTATGTATTGATAATCTAAAAACGGATGATTTTAATTAATTAAATTTATAGCCAAAAAAGTTTCAAGAGAGAAAAAAGGCAATAATTTTATCAAGAGTAAAGGAAGAAGAGAAAAGGACTCAAAAAAGTTAAAAAATAAGAAAAATAAATTCTAAAAAAGGGGGAAGTTCATTTCAAAGGAATAGAAATAATAAAAAATAATTTTACAAACATTATATGCTTTAACTATGTAGAAAATTTTAAAAAGCCAAAACGACTCTTTATCTATCTGAAAGAGCGTTTTCTTGAGGATATTATGGTACAAAAATTATTTGTAATAACTCTTTTTTTGGGAAAAAATTTATATTTATTGTCCAAAATTGAAAAGCGCCGAATGTGCAATAAAAACGTACTTTTTGAAGCAACCTTTTTGAAATCAATTTTTTAGCTTTTTTAGGCCTAATTAATACTATCATAGCAAAAAAGAATGATTTTGAAAAATTTTAAGATTTTCCATAAGTCAATATAAATCATAGGGGTATCGAAATACTCAAAAATTTTAAGGTCTAAAATTGAAATTTGTATGTAACTCAGCTAATATGTCAGATACAAGAGTCGTTTTGGTACCGCCAAATAAATGACTTATCTCCCATAACCTCGGGCTGCCATAATAAACAGTAGCTGGAATAGAGGCAAAAACTTCAAGGTTGCAAAAGTTTGGCGGTTTAAATTTTTTGAGTCAAATCTGGCCGAGTTCTTTTCATTCTTTCATGAATGTTCACCATGAGTCATAGATCATAATGGAAAATTCTTCTTTGATTAACGTGTTGTAGTTTTGTTTTTATAATAAATGTCGTTCCATATAAAAACGGAAAATACTTTCTTGCCGACCTAATATGTATATATACCTTTATGAAGAAGAAGTGATCGTCCTTTTTGCGAGAAACCCTCCCAGAAAACAATCTCTTCGTTGTCATCCTCCCTCTCTTCAACATTTGTATTCGATAATTCATCCGACTGAGGATCATTTATTTTTAAGGGACGATCGAAGGAGTCCAACAATTCATCGTATTCCATTTCTGAATTTTTAGAATGAGTTCTTGGTATAAAAGGCGTAAATGTGAAAAATAGAAATTTGTGCGCATTTACCCCATTTCTTTTTTTTCATTTATTTTAGTCGGTGTAAATTTTTCTCACAAATCCATTTCTCTAAGGCACATTTTCGGACTGAATTTGTATTTCATGTGCAAATTGCAATGACAAAATGAGAATTCCATTCCAAAAATATGTGCACGCATATCCGCAAACAAAGACAGCACAATTATGCGCACATATAAAACACACACGACGACGATGTTGTCATTATGGTGAAAATAAGAGCACAATAATTTATTCACACAAAACGCTCTGAAAGAAAAGAGAAAGAGTAGTTAAAGGACGGCGCAGGCTGTGTTGTCTCTTCCCGAGGCATATGGAATGGGTGAGCTGACTAAAGCGTAATGCATTAAAGAGAAAGAGAGCACAGCATTTATCAACACAAAAATGTACCAAACAAAAATTAAATAACAACAATGAACCACCAATGACATCGAGTACAACAACATGCGCATAAAAGGACACGGAGACAAAAAATACACATCGCAAAAGAGACCAGTCTTTTGCGGACTTTTCAGCCCTTTCTCCCTCCGCTTTTTTAATGCTTTTGCAGGAACGATATAGAGCATGAGCAACACACACAACACATATACATACATGTACAAATGTATAAACATACATGCACAAATTGGGCAGAATTGGCGTAGAGGCACACGCGCAAAAACCTGAAAACACCACGCCGCATGTACAAAGAGATCGAATGTACTACATCATAGTTCTGTGTGCACACACGTCGAAGTGAACCAGCATATAATGGGCACGAAAAATTACATTTGTAACGAAGATATCTCGTTTGAATGAATAAGGGCGTCACAAGCAAATTTCATTTCGTTTAAAAAACAACTCGAAATTGAAAATAAAAATTTCGTCAAAAATCAACATAATTAAAATTTCGTCAAAAATCAACATAATTAGTCTTTTTTAGGGAATTTTTGAAAAAAACATTGATTAAACAATCTTGTTAGCTGAATTTTTAGAATAAATTGTTTCATTTTTTATGAAATCAACTAATTAATAAAAAAAATAAAGAAAATAAAAATTAAAGAATTTTTTTCTAATTAGCATACAAAAAAAATTTAAAAGACAAAAAAGAAAATGCAAAAATAAAATTGAGTCGTACGAAGGAAAAACAAAAAAAACGATGACTCCTGAAAAAATTATAAGCTCGAAAAAAATATACAAAAAAAATCGCTAAAAACGACTTTTTACAAGAAAATATTAATTTTTGCTTATATTTTTCTATGTATCCGAACACTAAAGGTAATTAAAATCAAATTGATCCAAGCGAACTTAATAGAATCGCAAATAACAAGCTTATTCGTTTTGACATTTCTTCGACTCTTTGCCTGCGTTTGTATTTCTCTAGACGTGCGACAAGCCCGAACGCACAAAATGATTGTTGTGGGATTTTATTATAAAAATATAAAATAAAAAAACCAATTGCAATTACAGTTGTTTTATTATAAGAAAAGGTAGCAAATTTCATATTTTTTTAAAATTAAACCCTCTTGATTCTCAGCATTAATAGGTATTATAAAAAACTAAAAGATGTACCCACAATTTCTTGATATTTAAAGAGAAAAAAGAAAAAAAGATAGATATATTTGAAGTTTTTGCTATAACTCAAGTAAAGTGCTTGGCAAAATTTAAAATAAATCAGACACATTGTAACCGAATTGAGGGCAAAAAAAGTTACTTTCACACCGAGTTTTTCAGCTACCTTTTTTTGTTATATTCACAGTTTGTTGTTAGGTATGTATATGCAATCTTGATTTTACAATACTAATGACGCAAAAACGGTAATAATTCTCCTTTCGTACGAATAATTTGCTAGAGTTTTTTAATATCTATCAAGTAACTAGACATTTAAAAAAACAAAGTGATAATTATTTTTTGATTAACCAAGTTTTTTTCCATGATATTTGACTGAATCGATAAGTCAATCAAATCAAAATGTACCTAATTTAACAGAAATAATAGAAAAAAAGATAGACTAAAGATTATCGATAAAAAAACTGAAAAGTAAACTTATATATGCTTGACTATAAACATTATTCAAAGTTTTAACATCAAATTTGATTTACCTTTAAGTAAAAAACTGTTTTGAATAATTTGATTTGATTATTGTTTGAAACATTCAAGTACCCTAATTTCGCGAGTCCAAATTTTGTGCCCACTTTTATGAAACTGAAACGAAGGCGGGCACAAAATTTAGACCTCAACGGATCCGGTGCAACAGAATGAACTCATTGGCGCGAATTTAAATTTGGCTCGAAATACCCGGCCTTATGCACGCGAAATTTTAGGGTAAATTTAAAATAACTTGAAGAGATTTAAAAAAGACATATGATAGTAATATACGATTTTCCGACCTTTTTATTGATTTCCATCTTTTTATTTTTTTTATTGATCTCCAATTTATTAAAATTTTTTTTACTATGTATTGAAAAATACAAAATTAACATATTAACCCATTTTTGGGCGAAAAATTTCAAAATTTTTTGAAAAAAAATTTTTTTTTCAGATTTTTTTTTTCTTGAAAAACACGAAATTGTTGGTTATTTGACCGAATAGGCCCACAAAGATGGATGAATCATGATGATAAATAATGTCCAAATACAGAACAAGTGGGCATAAATAGCTCATAAAAGAGTCTTTTTCTAGTCTACATAGTCAAAATAATCAAAAATTTGCGTTTTTCATGAAAATACTCCTATAAAAGTGTTTTAAAACAAAAAAAAAATTTAAAAGGAGAAGCAAGGCAATTTTTCCTAATTTTTGTTTTTTGAACGGGTTAGTGACATATTTTACGTCCGAATTATAGCTTTATGAACTCTGTAACCGATTTTGATTGCAATAACAACTTCGAAGACGTCGACTTTCCAAACGGCTCTAGCGAATCGGAAATTTTGGACAGGCAAATGACAGCACAAGTAAGTTTTTTTTCTAGTTAGCTATTATAAATGTAACTTTATATTATTAATGTTTAGTTTTCAACATACTGATTTTAGATGCTCAAAATTTTACCTCCTCGAGCTTCTTCCTACGATTGGATAAAGGTCTACAGTTCAACATTGCACGGATTTTCATTGTCAACATTGTACAGGTAGATAATGCCCAGATGCCATTTAATCAACTTAATCGATCATAATTAGGTATTTAAATACAAAAAAATAAAGTCATCAATAAATTATCCACTTTCCATAAGCAAATATAGAAAGTTGAATGTAAGAAGAAAGGGTTTGTAATATTTTATCTAAGGCCTTCTAAATTACATTTACCCTTTTTAATTGGATTCACTAGCGTATGCTTATATATAGAAAAATTGACGAGTGGGAAATGGAAATGTCGCCGATGCTGCTGCTCATTCGTGCCATGAACGACAATGTTTTTGGTGCGATGATCAGTTCGAAAATCCACTATTCCAATGGATATTACGGAACCGGCGATTCGACATTCCTTTTTCGATTTGTGCCGATATTCGAGTAAATGCCCATTGATACTTTAGTCGAATTAAAAGAGCTTTTAAGAGGCGCTAAAAATATTACGGAAAAATATTAACCCGACCAAATTAAGAAAGTTTTCTTTAGTAGTTCACAAAAATTTTCAAATTGATCAATTCAAATGTGTATTTATTCATTTCTTTTCTTAACTAGTACCGACACACAAAAGCGATTCCATTGCCTGGAAGTGTTTCGCTGGACGGGTAGCAATGAATTTTTCGTCTGTTCGCAACGCGACTTTTTCTGCGTCGGCGGCGGCGACGGACGCTACGGCCTGTGGTTGGACGCGGACTTGAATCGCGGCCTTTCGCAGTCCTGCGCGACATTCGCGAACGCGTGTCTGGCCGACCATCGAAATGCCAAAAACGCCAAAAACGAGCGAATCAACGGCGACGTGGACGATGAGATATTCGCCGTCAAAAGCGTTGAGGTTTTCGGATTTGGCGTCACCTGAGCACGCCTCATTCTTCCTCCGAATTTTGTTGATTTTTTTCAGTTTTAAGTAAGGAATCATATTTATATTAGGTTTTGGTAAGCACATTATACATTTCATTTTATATTAATTAAATAAACGATTTGTTTTGTTTTGCATTGTGAATATCTTTAAACGAAAATACATTTGTGCTATTTTTTCAGAGAATCCGAGCTCACTTTTCTAATCTTTATAAGAATTCAATTTTTTATTGCCATATTGCTGTTTTTCTAATCATTTTTTGTTTCAATAAAATTTTTCAATCAAATACGTTTTATTTTATAATTTTTTTCGGCTTTTACACAATAATAATAACATAATATTTAAAAATGATTAGATATCAATTGTGTAAAAGAGTTTGATCTATAGTTTATTTTCGGAAAAATGTTTTCTAAAAAATTCTTAAAAATAAATTTTATCCGGATGAATATTTTATAAATATTTTTATAAAATTTAAAAAAGACGTATACACAGTCAAACCTCGATCCAATGACATCCATTGAGACCGGGGGCAAGGTGTCATTAGATCGAGGTTCAATATTAGATTTACAGCCGTATGGAAACGGTGCGATGACAATCATCGGACTCTTGAATAAACTCTTTATTCGTTCAGTTGGCAACCAATGTGAGCGCCAAACGGGGCAAGCCGTGAGAATATCCTATGTTTCCGTGCTGTGTCCACTTCCTGATGCGCGGCAAGACTCTCGAGTATGATAGGCTGTCGCAGCCTCTTCTGACGGATCTTCTGCATCTTGTCGTCGAGCGGATTGCACAATTTTGTTCGTCATCACTGCCTCATAGAGCTTCGGATCGTGTGCCGGTTGCAGCTTGTTTCGCTTGTCGTGGAGACACCAGAGTCAAGAGCCGCTTCAATGGAACGTCCTTTGAGCTCAGAATGCTGATCACAGTCGTGTTCTTGACCTCGAATCCCCATTTCTTGATGAACTGCCTGGCTAACTCTGAATGATTCTTCTCCGTCTTTTCGGCACCGATAATCTGCTTTTTCTGCTCGAGCGTGGGATGCTTCCGCTTGCTTTTGGGAGTCCCCATTTCTAAAATGTCGAGTTAGCAACTGCATTTTGCCTTGGGAAACAAAGACAAAAATTTGTGAAGATGTGCAAAAGATGATCGACCGTTTAAATCATTTATGGTGTCATTAAAAGTAAAAATTTGTACGGAATTTTATCGGGACCAATGTGTCATTAGATCGAGGTTTGACTATATTTGGTTGGTCGCGTTTAGAGTGTAAATACTGGAATTGGAATAATTCTTCGAGACGGCTCGAGCTTTCAAAAATCATAAAAAATTATTATTAAAAAAGATGTATTTGTTTTCAATTATGTTTCACCTCAAAAAATCACACGAATTATGGGGATACTTCAACAATACTTCTCTTAAGATTGGCAAAAAAATTTGGCTCTCCTTTGGAATGGAGGGCCTACATAATTTTGAGGTAAATGGGATTTTTCAAGGTACTGATGACGGATGAAAAAGTATCAGTTAGCTAGTTGACAAAATGTTAAATCATCTGTTCTTATTTATTTTTTTATAATAGTTTGTTTTGTGAAACCTCGTTGGCGTAAGTTAAGCGGCCAATACACGAGACATCTATCTAATCTAAACGCTCCAAAATCAGTTGGTTTAACAATTTCGCTCACTTCACATTCGAAGAGCCTATTCAATATATATTTTAAAATTATTAAAAACAACTAATCGACAACAGTAGGTCTACTCTCCTAGTTTTTAAATTCCACAATTTTGACTCTGGCTTTCTCACCTACAGTAATGGTCCCTTTTATTTTTTACCTTTTTTTAAATCGCAATTTGTTAATTCAGTTTAATTCGTTCGGAGTCACTTTACTTTTTTCAGTCGAAAAAATTCGGACTTTTCAATTTTTTTGCCCAACATATATTTGTTTATCAGATTTTTTGGAGTTTGCTGATTATAAGAATCAAAATATTTTGCATTCGTTGGATTAATTCATAAGTTTTTTTTATATTTTAATATTTAAAACAAAATTCATAGATTAAGTTTTTTTTCAAATTTTTACAAATATAATTGAACTATTATTATTGATAGTTCATAGTCTATTTACTATTAGGTGTACAAATATGAAAGTTCGTTTTTTTACGATTCAAAAAATTAAAATTCAAAAAAATTTTCAATTAAACTTTTATTAACAATAACAATCATTATTAACAACAACATTATTCCAATTTATGGGCTACTTATGGATTCCATCAAAAAAAATTTCGGTTGTTTCGACGCAATTCATTCATCGAGCCATTTTAGCACTTCTTCTTTTTTTGTGAACTTCTGCTCCGCCATTCCGTGAGCCATTGATCGAAATAAGTGATAATCCGAGCGATGTCAGGAGAGTAGGGCGGATGGGGTAAGATTTCCCATTTCGGTTCTTTTATGGCATTTTTGACCGGTTCTGCAACATGAGGTCTGGAGCTGCCATGAAGCAATATTGAACATTCGTGTCTTGTGGTCCATTCTGGTCGTTTGGTGGCAACTTCTCTGTTCAGATTGATTAATTGCTCTTCATAATACAAAATACTCTTCTGATCTTACCATATGCACTCTCCTTCCATGGATGTTGGGCTTGGGAGTCAACTTTGGCGCCTTTCCTGGGTCTGTCCATGATCTCTTTCGTTTTGGATTATCGAAATAGACCCACTTCTCATTACCAGTGATGATTCGATGCATGAATGACTTGCGTTGCTGCCGTTCAAGTAAAAGTTTGCACGTTGTTCTTCGATTTTCTTGCTGGCGTTCAGTCAATTCATGCGGCACCCATCGTCCTTCCTTCTGAATGTCATGCAAGCGATTCGAAATTGTTTGCTGAGTCACACCTAACGCGTCAGCTAGTTGTTGTTGCGTTTGGGCATCATCTTCATCAACTAAGGCTTGCAGTTCATCGTCTTTAAACTGCTTTGATGGTCTACCGCTGTCTTTGTTGCTCAGGTCAAAATCGCCTTCTTTGAACCTCTTAAACCACTTCTGACAGGCTCTGGCAGTGATCATATCTTCGCCTTAAACTTCAGTAATCATTTTGTGAGAATCGGCGGCACTTTTATTTGAGTTAAACATGAATAAGAAAACTTTCCGCAAATGCTCTTTTGTTGGCGGTTCGGTGGTCATCTATAAAATTGTTCTAAAATTTTATATGCAAATTTTTTTTAAAAATTCAAGAAGCATTAGATAGCGCTTTAAACACTCTACAAGATAGTTACAGACAAATGTTTTGAAAAAAAATTTATTCATGAAAAAATATTAGACAAAGTAAAACGAAATTCCATATTTGTACACCTAATATATTTGCTTATCTTTTTTTCGATTATTCTATTAGACATTTGAAAATTTGTTATTTCAGCAATATGATTGATGAAAAAGAATTAATCAGCGCCATAAAAGAAAATCCAAACACGTACCGGTACTGTTCAAATGCCGAGAAAAACCTAGCTTGGCAAGCAGTTTCTCGGCAAGTCGGAAACAATGTCGGAGGTGAACTTTTTATTTTGAAATTTTCGAAAATTTAGAAGACCATTAAATATGTACATGCAAATTTTTAAGAATGCAAAAATCAATGGAGTGGGTTGAGGAAAGAATATGCGGCACATTTGCGTGAAATAAATTACGACAGCTCAAAAATCGATGAGAAACATCTACTTTATTTTTACTACGAAACCGCGCTGTAATTTTTAAATTAAAAATTTTTAAATTAAAAAATTTTTAAATTAAAAAATATTTCTGATAATTATTTTTGGTACTTATGCATTCTCACCTCATCTATTCAAATAATATTTTTTAAAGTTTAAACTTAAGTCAATCCTAAACTTAGTCTCTTTGTCTTAGTCTTGTTGAATCAAAAGCCTGTTTAATCAAAGTCCTAAACCTATAAGTCAAAATCCTAGAAATATCATACATGGAGGCGAACTGCATAAGTATTTTATTTTTTAAAATAAATATTTCAATGATTTGAAAAAAACTATTCAAATTTTGGAGAATATATTTTTTGTAAAGAATTGCTATTTTTTAAATGTAATTTTTTTAACAATTGAAAACAAAAACGGTAAAAAATATGTAGTAAATTTGTAATTGTAGATTGCGCAGTAAAACGACGAACGCGGCGCACCATTCCGGCGCACCGAACGCTCCGCATTTCGGTGGCGCGTACGCGAACGCATTCGACTATTTCAGCGGCACGAATGCACCTCACCATTCCGGCGGGCAGGCGAACGCTCCGCATTTCGGTGGCGCGTACGCGAACGCATTCGACTATTTCAGCGGCACGAATGCACCTCACCATTCCGGCGGGCAGGCGAACGCTCCGCATTTCGGTGGCGCGTACGCGAACACACTCGACTTATCCAGCGGCCGAAATGGTGAGGTGCATTCGTGCCGCTGGATAAGTCGAGTGTGTTCGCGTACGCGCCACCGAAATGCGGAGCGTTCGCCTGCCCGCCGGAATGGTGAGGTGCATTCGTGCCGCTGAAATAGTCGAATGCGTTCGCGTACGCGCCACCGAAATGCGGAGCGTTCGCCTGCCCGCCGGAATGGTGAGGTGCATTCGTGCCGCTGAAATAGTCGAATGCGTTCGCGTACGCGCCACCGAAATGCGGAGCGTTCGCCTGCCCGCCGGAATGGTGAGGTGCATTCGTGCCGCTGAAATAGTCGAATGCGTTCGCGTACGCGCCACCGAAATGCGGAGCGTTCGCCTGCCCGCCGGAATGGTGAGGTGCATTCGTGCCGCTGAAATAGTCGAATGCGTTCGCGTACGCGCCACCGAAATGCGGAGCGTTCGCCTGCCCGCCGGAATGGTGAGGTGCATTCGTGCCGCTGAAATAGTCGATTGCGTTCGCGTACGCGCCACCGAAATGCGGAGCGTTCGCCTGCCCGCCGGAATGGTGAGGTGCATTCGTGCCGCTGAAATAGTCGAATGCGTTCGCGTACGCGCCACCGAAATGCGGAGCGTTCGCCTGCCCGCCGGAATGGTGAGGTGCATTCGTGCCGCTGGATAAGTCGAGTGTGTTCGCGTACGCGCCACCGAAATGCGGAGCGTTCGCCTGCCCGCCGGAATGGTGAGGTGCATTCGTGCCGCTGAAATAGTCGAATGCGTTCGCGTACGCGCCACCGAAATGCGGAGCGTTCGCCTGCCCGCCGGAATGGTGAGGTGCATTCGTGCTGCTGGATAAGTCGAGTGTGTTCGCGTACGCGCCACCGAAATGCGGAGCGTTCGCTTGCCGTTCGCTTATTCAAAATTTTTTTTAATTTGAAAAAATCAAAATTTTTGGATCTTGATGCGAAGATTACGCTATCGTATATTACGCCCAAACATTTTTGCATAAGATGCAAAGAGACCCATAAAGCAAAGAGACTCATAAAGAATCATCTGAATTGTGTTACAAGCTAAATAAAATATACTTTGCTTTTTTTTCAACTAGGTTAACGTTAATTTGCTGTTTTTTTAACGAAAAATATGCAACTTGATCTTGTTTCGTTTACAACTCAATACAGACGAGTCTGATCTTTATGGGTCTCTTTGCATCTTATGCAAAAATGTTTGGGCTTTAAAATGAACTAGGTCCTGATAGCGTAATCTTCGTATCAAGATTCAAAAATATAGATTTTCTCAAATTAAAAAAAATTTTGAATAAAATTGAATTTCTTGTAAAGATAACTTATCATAAAAGATCATACAAGTATAGTCATACATTTTGTTCGAACAGATAGCAATATCATGCAGATTGCAAGCAATTCGACTGCGTTGCCGAGCTTCAACACGCAATCTTGGCAACGTGGCGTCGTCTAAGCGTCTAAACATTGAAAAATTGTACAGCAGTATTCCCAAGCAAATGACTCTTAATATCTTAAGGCAACGTTACTAAATATTAATTTATAATGATTTATAATGAGTTCGTTGATAATTATCATTTAAATGCGTATTTTGTGGGGATGTATTATATTTTTGTTACACTTAGAATTATGTTTTTCGTTAATAAAATTTTTATTATTAAATATAATGACGAAAAAATATTTGTGCGGTTTTCTAGTCATTATTTACATACACTTCTGGTCAAAATGATAGCCGCACTTGAAAAATAAGCAAAATTTAAGTTTAACCCAATAGAAAATAATGGTGTAAAATTCAAATAAAATATTTTATATAAAGTTGTGTTACATTATCACATGCGGCTATCATTTTGACCAGGAGTGTATGTGATATAAATTTTGAGCAGATTGAGTGTAATGCGAAATATTGCAAAAAAATGAGATGTCTTATAATTTTGTTACACACCATATAATTTAATTTTGCTTCCTTTAAAAGTTTTTCACCTAAAAAAGGACTAGGCATTTTTTTCTAAATTTAATCTTAAGCTAATTTTTCTAAAAAAATTTGAAATTCTGGGAGACGGAAGTAAATTATGGTAGAGCCATATATATTGAATCATTTTTAGTATATGCAAGCACAGGATTCAGTTCATCTGATTATCCATCTAATTTTGTGTATCTTCATCGGTACTATGCACCGAAATCAAGTTTTTGCTTAATCCAATTTGATAAATTGACCAACAACTTCATTCAAAGTTTTATTGAATTTGAATATACAAATTCGATAAAAAAACATTGTGTGATCGAAAATAGCCAATATAGCGACTATCCCGATATTTACGAAATAGCCGAATTTTTTCGAGATGATGAAATATATGAATACGAAAAGATATATATGTATCCTGCACGCTATAGTTACGATGCGAACTTGAATAAATACAAACACGAAATGCTCTTCTATGAAAGTGTAAAATCAAATGAAATATTATATTGAAAAATTATAATTTTCATGTGGATTTAAAATTGAAATTTTATTTATTAAAAATTCTTTTAGTCAAATCAACCGAAAAACAAAATGGATGAGATGGAAATGGAAAATAAGATTTTTGCTTTTTGGAACACTCAATCAGAACAAGTATTAAAGTTAGCCCAGAATATATACGATAATTTATTTGAACTCGATTTTTTTACTATAAAGGCCGCATTTTCATACCTGATAAAGATTATAATTTAATAGCTTATCGTGAGGTAAAAACTTTACTACGCCAAACATAAAAGAATAAAGTTTGTATAGGTGTAAATTTTAGATGCTCGTGTTTAACATTGCAACTCGTCAATTTAGCAAGATCGATTTAAAGCCGGACCCAAACCGTGGGTTTCCTCCAACTCGTATTGTCCAGTTTATTAAAACTGGCCATTACTGCTATATTATAGGCGGTAAAAAGGTTGTATAAATATCATATTAAGTCTTTATACGGATATTTGTAATTTAATAATTATTCTTATTAAAGTTTCCACTTGACTATGATGATATATGGCGCCTGAATATTAATTCATTACAATGGCAATGTTTCCAGCAACGTTTGCCTGTCAAATTAAAGAATTATTCATCTGCCGCAGCTAACGAGTTTATATACTTATTCGGTGGGCTTGTAAACAAAGGTTTAGAAATAAAAGACTATGATAAAAAAAGTGACGAAGAAAAAGCGGAACTTGAGAGTCTTGCTCGAATTATTAAACAACACTATGAAGAAAAGGAAAAACATTCGTATTTAAAGGACCTACCAATAGATTGGACGAGTAAGTAAATTTTTTATTAATCATTCCAATAAATAAAACATTAGAATAATTATTGAAAAGATTTCTACTTTTTAATCTTACATGCGGTGTGATGCATGTGGTGACTTGGCACCGACTTGACTGCTTGCATGTTCGTTACAATTTAGGATATTTAAAAGTAAAACATGAGCCGTGGAATGAAGTTATACGCATCCGTACCGGCATTTCATCGCTGCAGCGAATCTGCGCGGAAGTTGTACTCGCTACATATACAGATCGATCAGAACTTTAAGAGGCGCTTGATGCAGCAAACATGGCATCGTTGGGAGTTCAATCTTCTGAGTGTTCCGCACCACAATTCTGCCTTACGGACCTATGCAAATCGGCGATTACAATAGCACGAATTTTAAAGAAAAAATGATTTTTTTTTTCAGTTATAGAAAAACTCTTATGTATTTTTTAGTAATTATATATTATTTTTCAATGATCAGTGAAATATGTTTATTATTTACACAATAATAACACAATATTCAAAAATGTTTGGGTATGAGATAACCGATAGTAACCATTGTATGCGTGAGGATTACTCAAATCAATATTTTTTCAAAAATATAAAATGTTTCTTAAAATCCTTAAAAATAAATGTGTGAAATTTTCAAAACATTTTATAATTGAAAAGCACCAAAAAAATTAGAAAAATGCAAAAGACCCGTCTATGGAATGATTTTAAAGAGTAAAAAAATTTATATAATTAAGAGCATTTATAGGCAAATTTTTATAAAATAAATGTGAAGAGGAATTTCAATTAGACTGTGAAAAAGGTGCTTCTTTTAGAATTATTTATTATAATGGCTTTGGAGTTTTAAAAAGAATATTGAAAATCAATGTCAATAATGGCGTGTGTATTAATTTAACAGAATTCTTAATAATTGATAAATTTTCGGTTTCACGAATAGAAATTCCTCTATAAAAAATAAAATTTAAGAGACCAAAAATATGCGATAACAATTTTATTTCTAAATTTTAAATGAAACATGATGTTATTGTTTTCGAAAAGTTCTAATTTTTTTTTAATTTATAAAATGAAGCAATAATACGAAATTTTCAGATGAAATTATTGGAAAAATGTAGTGAATTATTCTAATAGTTTCATTCTTTTTAATAAATGTTCTAATTATTAAATTAACGTTTATCTAAAAAATTTCATAATTATCATGCTTTATCTTAAAAAAATTGAAACTTTAGAAAAAAAAAAATGTTCTGTATTATTCGAATGAATGGCCCGATCGATTAGGGCGGTGTGATAAATATTCAACAATAAAATTACAACAAAATATTCGATTAAAATAACAAAGAATTAAATTTCAATAGAGAAGAAAAATATTCGGAAACTATTGACAAAAATATTTTGAGCACATGAAAACGTTAGGAAATTTCGATTTGTAGAGGCGATAAATTTGAGCGGACCAATCTCATAAAAAAAGCTGAAAAAATCTTCGGGGAAAAGTGTAAATCTAAGAATTTTGACTAGTTTTAGTGGAGCACGACTAGACGCATAAAACTTTCCATGCCACAAAAAAATTTCCAATAATTAGACAATGTCACCTTCGATGCCATCGCGGTTCATCATCAGTTGCTGTTTTCGTGTCATAATGAATTCGGCGCCGTCGTTGACAGCGCTGCCGGAAAATGTTGCCAGCATTCGAGGCGTACGGCCCGCCGATGTGGTTGTCAGCGTGCCGTTGCCGGTCAGTTGTTGATGTTGATGGTGTTGTTGTTGATGCGGATGATGCTGAGGATGCTGATAGTAGTTTCGCCTCAGCGAGTCGTAATTGAATGTTGTCGCGCCGATTGCTAGGTCGCCCTCGTTCGGTATCTCGTCGCTAATGTTGGCATTTTCGTCGGCATAGTTGCCACCACTGTTGGTCAACGTTAGCGAATTCGTCTGCGGATTGTACACGTAACTCGCGCCGTTCATCGCCATGTAGTTGCCGCCGGGCATTCCGCCATTTTGCCCGACGAAAAACAACAGCGTGTCGTTGTTGGCATCAATATCACCATTGTTGGTCGCCATCGTGGCCGCGTCCGACGTCGGAAGACTGACGTAGCCGTTGTTCGCCTGCGCGAAAAGATGGCGATGCGGCGCCGGCGATCGCTCCAGTGTCAGACGAGAACCATTGCTGTGTGGCGCGTACGACAAGCCCATTCCGTCGACGTGAGGCGGTTCCTTGAATAAATTTATTTATTTTATTCGCAAAGATTACTGTCGTAAACATTGGTTTACGAAATTAAAAATTCTTCTTTCCAAAAATCTTCTCTCTTCTTTTCTTGGCGTTCTCCTCAATTTTTACCATTAAAATATTTTTCGTTTGTCTAAAAAAGTTTATCGAGTTAAGGGATTCTTCGTTCTCGATAGCTCGCTTATTTTCGTGTGTTAGTGTGTGGAAGATTCTTTTTCTCGCTTTTTCGCTTATCATTTGACTAGTCTTAAAGTTGACTAGTCTAAAAGTGAGGTTACGTGCCTGGAAGCATTAAATTCATTTGTACCAGTATTTTTTGGTTTAGACTTTTCACCTTTTTGGGAGTACGTCATATTACGTTGACTTTAATTATTTCAATTATTTGTTTAATTTAATCTATTTAAAATTATTTACTGCTGGACTTAATTTAGTTTTCAGTTCAATAAACAAATTCTTTTTGTTCTCGTTTTTTGACTTTATAAGGACTCGGTCCTCTTGATCTTTGCATTTATTGGTTATTGAATATTGGTTGTTGGATTCTTCTTATCAACTATCTCGTAGTTTATCTTTCGAATTTGGGAGTTCTTGTCTTTCACTTTCCCTGCGCGTTAACTTTGCTAATTTTCTACTTTCTTTCTCCAAGGGTTCCTCCCAGTTCGTGACAAGTATCCATCACAGATCAATATAATATTTATAAAAGAAGAAAAAACTTATGTAAATACAATGAGTAATTATGAAAAAAAAAATAAAACTCGAGTTATAACCGAATTATACACATAAAAATACTCAATTATTACCGGATACGGAACGGCGGCGTAAGTGGTTCCACTCAAAAGTGGCTTGTTAAGTGCCGAATAATAGTCTTCTAAAAGGCAAAATTTAAAATGGATTTATAATATTTAGATGAATGAATTTAAAAAAAAAAAAACTCACGACTCCCATCGTAGTCCACAACGCAATTTGAGTCGTAAATATTCGGGTTGTTGGCCATCATGTATCCATTCGGATTGACCTCCTAAAGTAAAAAATAATTAAAAGTTAATGAAGTTAATTGCTCCTTTTATTTTCCCCAAATAAAAGGAGTAATTTATTTGTTTAAAAAAGATGAGTTCATCTTATATAAAAATCAATATTTTTAGAATTTTAGAGATTGAAATTGAGGACATAATTTTTTTAAACGCGAGCTAAGGCTCTAAGGCAGGGTTGCCAGACGTCCTTTGTTTTTTTTTTTGAAGGGATCTGTTTTTTATTTTTTGTTCTTTTTTTCCATGAAGAATGGCTCTCTTAGAGACAGGATCAGGAGTTCCAAGAAGTATTAATTGTTGAGAGAATAAAGAATCTGACCCGAAAAGTTAACGAAATAGACCAATTCAGATGTTTTTAGAAAAATCCTTTTTGTTGTTGTAAATTATCAATAAAATATTTTTTTCGTGCCCAGCCGTTCTTTTTTATTTTATTTTCATCTGGCAACCCTGCTCCAAGGTTAATTTAAGGTTAATTTAAATTTTAATTTTTAATATTAATTTAAATTTTAATTTTAAAGGTTAATTTAAATTTAAATTTTTAAGATTAATTTAAATTTTAATTTTGGAGTCAAAATATAAGATGCGATTAAAAGGGTTGAACGTTTAAAAAAACTTCCACATACAATAATCGTTCTCGCCGATTGGTTGTCTTCGCTAGTCAACGGCTCGTTCAACAACTCCGATTTGTTCGTGTTCGTGGAATCCGGCCGACGGTTGATAGAAAGTGCCGGCGTGCCGTTGGCGCCCACACCATCAACGGTGCCGTAGATTTGAATGCCGCGGCCCACGCCGTTGCTCATTCCGCGCGCGATTTCGGTCTTCTCTGAAAGCCACAAAAGCCACACGGTTTTGTCGTTAAAATTCAAATCCACCAGAAAATTACCTTTGTATTTTTTGCGTTGATTTCGATGTCGACAAAAGCATACGAGAATGAGATTTAGTACGAGAAGAACTAGGAATATCAAAAGAATGCCGAGTATTGTCGGAGGGCTGAGAACCGAAATAATGTTCTAAAAATATTATCCATAAAATTTGAGTGAAGATTTGTAATAATATTGTTAGTAATTTAGAGATTTAAGACTACCTAATCTTTAAAATCGACTATAAACAAATTTGTTTGTTATAAAATAGGTATAAATATCAGAAAACGTTTAGTATTACTTCAGTGGCGACGCGATAGATGCCGCCTTGCATTTTCTCGTCCAACGTTCGGAACTGAAGCCACGGCGACGAAAATTCCGACGCGAGATTTCGCGCATTAATGGAGCGTATTTGCACGCGATACAATTGCTCCATTGACAGACCGGTTATTAGTATACGCTAAAAATTGTATAAAAGCATTATACTTTGCAGGATTAATCACTTTCACATTTCATATCCGAATTATTAACAGCGAAAGAGACGAATTAAGAAAGAGCTAAAGCAGTCAAAAAAAGCACAAAAACTTACGGATTCGGAAGTATTGACGAACTTCACGTCCGATTCGCCAACCGCCTGATAGCGTAGCTCGAAAATTTGACTAAAGCCGCCGTCAAAGCCGGGAAGCCACGCCAACGAAACGGTCTTATCCGTTACATTTACTACCTTTAATGAAAAAAAAGATTTATTCTAGGAATGTCAGTATGAATTTATAACGGAATGAAGACCAACTAAAAATTATCCAAAAAAGCCTAATAGACAAAAAGTTTGAGTCACCTGCAATTCGAGTGGAACATCGGGAGCAGAGGGCGGGCCAACGCTAACGTAGCTTTGCACAACGCCGAGTCGATTACTCGCTCGACAACGATAACGTCTCGCGAAATCACGCTCCTCCAGATTCATAATCGTTAGAGTGCTCTAAAATAAATTGAATCTCTATAAAATAAAAAATCTTCTTTTTAAAAGATTAGCTTTGATATTCGTTAGAATTCATTAGGCCTTCCATTTTTCGTTCAATTATTTGCAGGTCGGGAAAATATTCGTAGCACAATTAAAAATAATTGCGAAGCTCATTTCCAAATATAATTTTGACTCAATTTTCACAACCGTGAACCACAAAACTACCGAGCAAATTATTTTATTGTCTCTTTTCTTTCTTTCTTTTATATTGTGCCGCCTGTTTTTGTCCAATATATAATTTATGCAAAAAGTAAAAGTAATTTCACCTGAAAAGTGGAATGATCGAGCTGGCTATCGAAGAATTTGTATTTGGACGTATTATGCGCAATCATCTCGCCGTCACCTTCAATTCCCCAGGTAAAGTCCACATTTGGTATGCCAATAGCGCGACATTTCAGCAGGGCACGACCGCCCAGTGGGCCGGCGGCTCGCTCGAGCTCCGGCGTGTGCAAAATGACCGGCGAACGGCGCACCAGCAAATAAGCGTCCGTGGTATTGGGCTAAAATGGAGTCGTAAAAACACCGGACAAATGTGACAAAATTTTGACTTGGCTTATTTAAAAAGTGGCATAAAAATAAATTATTCAAAGTTGAATTGTTATTAAAAAAATCAAAATTTTCCTATAAACATTATTGCCCTAATTTCGCGTGTATAGGGCCGCCCCGTAGATAAGACCGGTCTTATACATGAGTATTTTTGGCATTATGTATTTTTCAAATATTTAATATTTTTTACGTTTTTATTTTTGCTTTTGTAATGTTTTTTTTTTCTACAGTCGACGCCCCCATTAACATAACTTCCCATTAACATAAACCTCCCATTAACATAATCGTTTTGGCAGCTTGGTTGGTTTTCAAGTAAATATCAATAACTAAACTCCCCCATTAACATAACTCTCGAGAGGAACCTGTATGGTATTCAACCCTCTGATTAACATAAAACCGCTTCAGACAGATCCCACTTATCCGATTGTCGAGTTTATCGTTTGCAATTGAAAAGAATGCATATCGAAAGCATGTCGATCGCATTATCGAAAACGACAATATCGTAATAAAGGCGTATCAGAAGCGTATTGAATGCGCATTCTTCTTATGCCTAGAATTCCCGACTTTTTTCTTTTTTCCTTTGCAGATGGCCCCTCCAAACAAGAAGCGCAGAGTGATCACACAAGATGTTAAGAAGCAAGTCATCGATGCGTCAGCGACGAAGAGACTGAAGGAACTCAGCGAGGAATTCGAGTTGCCCCTACCGACGGTTCAGACGATTCTCAAGAACAAGACGACAATTCTGCAAGCGATTGATCGGGGAGTAGAAGCCAAGCGATCTCATCTGAAAGCTGTAAAGCAGGATGATCTCGAGACGGCGGTTCTGCAGTGGTTCAAGCAGCAAAGGAGTGCCAGTTATTAGTTATTTAAAAATCCATTATTCAGCGATGACGGAGACGTGACGGAGATCGACGACGAGCCGGAGCCACCAGTCGAAGCCCGAGAAGCCAAGAACGCTCTGAGGATTCTGCAGCGATACCTCGATGAAAATTCAGCGGATCCGTCTCTTCAGCGACTGTGCGACAAATTCGACGACTTCCTGGCTGAAGAGAGCGTAAAGATGCTGAAGCAGAAGAGCATTCTGGACTATTTTGTCGCTTCCAATATTTGATTGTTTGTCGCTTCAGCTTGAATAAAAAATGCTCATTGGTAGAACTTCCCCATTAACATAATCAAACACTGGAAAACATCAGTCACTTCCCATTAGCATAACTCCCCCATTAACATAACGCTCCCATTAACATAGTTAACGCGCGGTCCCTTGGCGTTATGTTAATGGGAGCGTCGACTGTAGATTTTAGTGCTTAAAGTGATTTTTTTATATTTTGTGAAGTTTCCGGGTTAATGTTTCCCCTTGGAACTTCGTAAACGGCGGAATTTAAACTTAAGGCCCTCGATTTTGCCGCTGAAATCAACGTAGAAAGTGGTAAAGCGAATGGGATTAAAAACGCCGCGAAATTTTTCAAGGGGTTAGCCAAAGTTCGGAGATAAATGAGACGCGGCCGTTCGACGAATTTTTGAATATTAACTCGGCCTTCATTCTGGCATTTTGTGTCTGCTAAGCATAAAATTTAAGGAATACCTTCATTTTAAAGCAGGCCCAAGTCCTAGTTCAAAAATCTCGAGCCCAACTTTGTTTATAACAGAACAAAAAGGCCAAGTCAAAATTCGAAAATTCGTCGAACGGCCGCGTCTTATTCGCCCGGATTTTGGGTACTTATTCTGTTTCTTATCTTTAAAAAAGTTTTTACCATATTTTTTGTTGTACCCTAATTTCGCGTGTATAAGGCCAGATGTTTTGAGCCAAATTTAAATTGGCGCCAATGAGTTCATTTTGTTATATTTGCATCCAAGCGAGTCCAAATTTTGTGCCCGTTTTTGTCTCGGTTTCATAAATATGGGCACAAAATTTGGACTCGCTTGGAGCCAATACAACAGAATGAACTCATTGGCGCGAATTTAAATTTAACTCAAAACGCCCGGCCTTATACACGCGAAATTGGGGTACTTAAAAGGTTTACAATATACTTTTTTTTTTTAAGCGGGGCGTCGTTATAAAACCGATACAAAGGCGGGCACAAACTTTGGACCTACCAACGGATCCGATACAACAGAATGAACTCACTAGCGCCAATTTAAATTTGATTCAAAACTCCCGGCCGTATACACGCGAAATTAGGGTAATTTAAAATTTAAAAAGCTTACACAAATAAACAAATGCCTGGAAATATAAAGATTAAATAAATAAGCGCCAAATATATTCAACTACTAGCTTTCCTACCCTTCCGACGCCGTTGTCGGCGACGCACGTGTAGCGGCCGCCGTTGTCGTGCGACGCGTTGATGCGTAGCACGGCGCGTTGCTGGTCCTGAACGGCGGACTTGAGCTCCGTGTCGCCGCGCATCCAGCGCACCATTCCCGGCCGGAGGGGCACACCGTCGCTCTCGCACTCCAGCACGACGTCCTCGCCGACGCCGGCGATCACCGGCGACGTAATATAGGTGACGCGTGCCGAATACTCCACGGTCAGTCTGAAAAAAAAGTTTATTTTAATGTCAAAATTGCATTTGATAGTAATTTTAAAATAGTCAAAATAGCATTGCTGATATATATTGCTAAAGCTTTTACTAAAAATTTAGCTAAACTTAATCCGACAGCTTGTTTAAAGCTGTCTATTATAAAGTAAATCGATATAAGTTTACATTTAGTGGAATCGATTTTAAAGATTAAACTCAAAAAATTTTTAATTGCAATATGTATGCATGCCTCAACGAAATGTTCGTCGTTCCGATTCGGTTGGCCGCGTTTAGCGTGTAAATGCCGGAATCGTCCTTGGAGACCGCCGAGCCGCCGATAGTCGATCCGCTCACGAACACGTTCCCAATAACGCGCTCCACAACAATCCCGTTTTTGCGCCATTGGAAGTTGGAGACGCGCGGGTTGGCGTAAATCGTGAGATTCTCCTCGAATGATTCACCTTCGCCGACTACCACCGTAATCGGGCCTTCGACGGCCACACGTGGCGGATCTAAAACAAAAATAAATAAAAATGACAAAATAAAGCATACAAACTGTGCTGAAATCAGGTGATACGTGATACGTGAAGGCCCTGGGATCAATCCTTCCCCGTTGGAAATGACCTTGGACTAATCATTTCGCGGATCTTTTGAATGAGGGCCATCCCGGCCACCGAAATCTCGGCTGGTTTGCTCGACATAAGCATATGCGGTATGGGGCTGATGCGGCTTATACAAGGCCTGATCAGCACTGCCGTATCACCCACACTCGGTACAATGTGTAGTATTTATTGTCCTTTTCCAAATATGGAGGACACCTAGATGGGGTCGGGGTGGAACCGAACTTCGTCCCCATTGCAAAATGAAACTTATCGCACAACCGATAGGCCACTGCTCTCCCTTTTAAAAAGTAATGTAAAAGAAAAATCTTTTTTAAGTAAAAAACGTCTCTTAAGATAATCAAATAAAAGCACCACCGAAGTTGTACCTATTTCCACGAGAATCGGGCATAGAAGCTCGATTAATTGCCTTACTATTTATTTTTTTTTGAATCAGATATTTTTTACAAATTATAATAAAAAGTGAAAATTCACTCATATTATTGGGAATTTTCTGACAACCGTTTTCAAGAATTTTTACTTCTCTATTCTTGATAAACCAATCAAATGGCAAAGTGTTGTATAATTGTGGTGCACACATAATATAAAGTACCCAAAGCGAATGGGATTAAAAACGCCACGAAATTTTTCAAGGGGTTACCCAAAGTTCGGAGATAAATGAGACGCGGCCGTTCGACGAATTTTTGAATATTAACTCGACCTTCATTCTGGCATTTTGTGTCTGCTAAGCATAAAATTTAAGGAATACCTTCATTTTAAAGCAGATCCAAGCCATAGTTCAAAAATCTCGAGCCCAACTTTGTTTATAACAGAACAAAAAGGCCAAGTCAAAATTCGAAAATTCGTCGAACGGCCGCGTCTTATTCCCCCCCGAACTTTGGGTATTTGTATTTTTAGCTGTAATACAATGAAGCGATTGCAAGTAAAAATTGTCGGAGAATTCCGCAATAAATTAGAATTGGGATAAACTAAAACTTACACATTACATCCAACGTGAAGCTGCTCGCTTTGATTTCGGTCCATTGCGGATGCGAGGCAATGCAGCGCACCACGCTTTTGTCCATTTCCTCTTTTGGCTGGAATTGAATGACGTTCTCCACCTCGTAGCCCTTGTATTCGCCGGTACTAAAATACATATTTGGGGTAGCTAAAAAAGCCACCAAAAAATGAATAACGCCACAGGATGCGGCGTGAAAAATGCCACACAAATGTATTAAAATACACATTTGGAGTAGCTAAAAGCCATGAAAATGCCACGCAAATGTGTTTTTCTACGTACTCTGTTCATGTTCCCTATTCAAGCTATAAATTTCATGAAAATTTACGGCATGAATTTCAGATTTTTCCCCAATATTGTGTATTCAAATGCTTTGATTGAAAAACCAACGGTATATTGCCGCGTTTTGTGTATTGCCCTGATTTGGCCACTTTGATGGGTTGGCCGCGGTCGGCTACAAAATTCTCAAACTCCCAGGTGATTTCGGCCGGTGGATTCGAGGATGGCACATGACAAGTGAGCCGATTCGTCACGTCCGCAATCATCTGATGATGTGAGCCGCCCATTTGATGAATTTTCACGTGATTCGGTGGAACTTAAAAGCGCGTTATAAATGAATAAAATATTCACCGATGTTTAAAAGGACTAGCAAAAATTTGAAAGATCAAATCCAAGTGAATGTAAAATATCTTATCTTATCCCTATAAAAATTGTATAAATAATAATTGTGGTTTTGAATAAACGCAAATTATTACAGAGAACTGTTATCGGCTTCTTTGCCACTAACGGCTGGTCCGTTGCGCCGTTTTCGGCCTCACAGCGAATCTGTTGCTGATTCATGGATCGATCGAGTGGAATGGAGACGACGCTTCGCGACAAATCGCCTTGATTGCTGGCGTACGCCTCTTTTAGCTAGAAAATGATGATGAATTCATTAAGAAAAAAGTGAATAAAGGCATTGGAAAAACAATTCAACTTCGACACAATGCCCTTAGATAGATAAATGCAATGGACTTAAAAAAATATTCTACCACAATATGCTTGAATACAATTCGTTTTCTAACAAGACGAGTAAAAATCCAAATGCAAAAATCATATAAAAAGCACAAAAATTCCAATCACATAACGATAACAAAAAAAAAAATTGACGCGGCCAACCTGTTTCCACTTAATTTTTGCCTTATGATGGGTATATTTTGTTGCCTTCTTAAAATGTCTTTCCTCAAGATCAGTGAAAAAAAAAACGTTATACGCTTTTTATTCCTACCTTTTCGACGCCGCGATACCAATTGAGTGTGGCTAGCGGATGCCCGCCCTGCGACTCGCAAGTCAAATTAAGAAGTCCGCCTTCCAAAAGAGCCAATGAGTTTTGTTCACTCGACTCGTAGATAATCGGAGGGGATGGAGGAGCTGCAAAAACGAGTTGAATTAAACATTTAACAACAAATCTCCAAGCCTCCCTAGGACATACTTTTATTACTCATCATTTGTGGTATTTAAATCTTTTCCTTTTGCTATGCCCCAATATCTTAGCATATTCAAGATTTATTTGCGGGCAAAAATTAAGCCTGTTCGCTAATTTTCATTATTTTTGATTCTATCTCCAGCCACGTAAACCTACCAGTAGATTAATTAAAAAATTTAAAATTTAAAAAAAGCAAAAAAAATTAGTTGTTTTCATTATGCTTTTATTTTTAAAATGTATTCATCATATTAAAACACGGTTGCCAGATGTCCTTTTTAAAAAGATTTGTTCTTTTTTTTGAAGGGGTCTGTTCTTTTTTATTTTTTGTTCTTTTTTTCCATGAAGAATGGCTCTCTTAGACACAGGATCAGGAGTCCCGAGAGAAGTATTAATTGTCGAGAGAATAAAGAATCTGACCCGAAAAGTTAACGAAATAGACCAATTCAGATATTTTTAGAAAAATCTTTTTGTTGTTGGAAATTATCAATAAAATATTTTTTTCGTGCCCAGCCTTCGTTTTTATTTTATTTTCATCTGGCAACCCTGTATTAAAATGTATTCATTAAATGTATTCATCATATGTATTTCCTTTCTTTTTTTGTGCAAAATTATTATAGTATTCATTATATTCCAGCACCTATTTGTTCCATTGTTCATGCATTCAATAAATAAAACCATACATAAGACGCGAACAATGTGCTGATTGGAGGCGGTCGGGCCTTCGCCGTTATTCGCCACACACTCGACGACAATTTGATTCTGGCCGCTAAGCAGCGTGTTCGAGTCCACGGTGATGTTCGACTCGGTGACAAAGCCATGCGTCTGTCGTTTTTGTGCCTGCGGTTGAGTGCGCGTCGGCGAGCCGTTCACAAGCCATGAAATGGAAGACGGCGGCGAAGAGGCGCTGAAACGGTGTTGTTCGTTTAAAATTTGATAATAAATAAAAAAATTAGAATATAGCGAAAAGATTAAACTTTTAGCTGACAATAAAAAAGATTAGATTATTTCAGGATTGCCAGATGAAAATAAAATTTAAAAAAAGCTGGGCACGAAAAAAATATTGATAATTTCCAAGAACAAAAAAGATTTTTCTAAAAATATCTGAATTGGTCCTATTTCGTTAACTTTTCGGGTCAGATTCTTTATTCTCTCAACAATTAATACTTCTCGGAACTCCTGATCCTGTGTCTAAGAGAGCCATTCTTCATGGAAAAAAAGAACAACAAAAAACAAAAAAAGAACAAAAAATGGAAAAAAAGAACAAAAAATGGAAAAAAAGAACAAAAAATAAAAAAGAACAGACCCCCTCAAAAAAAGAACAAATCTTTTTAAAAAGGACATCTGGCAACCCTGGATTATTTATAAGTAAATTCGCATGCCTTGAAGCGCATGATATGATGACGGATTCGCCCTTTCGTGCCGTCGTGCTTCCGTATAAATAGACCGCATTAGGTGGATCTAAAATGAATCATAAATAAATATAAATAAATATAAGTGCTAATAATCACAATAAAATTGATGGATTTCTCGAAAGTTGAACTTTTATATTATCAGTACAAGAAGTAAAATTTACAATCCACCGCGAGTGTTATGGACTTTTTGAGAGGCGCAACGTCGTCTCGATTCGCCGAACTGCACTCGTAGATCGCCTCGTTGTCGTTTCCGCTAGCGATAAAAGTGTAGGCGTTTCGAGTTATCTTAAAATAGAAATAATTCAGCATATTGATGCGTTAACATTTTTAGAATGAAATTTATACGTATCCGATCGGCCCAAAACAATCATCCTAATACAGGGTTGCCAGATGTCCTTTTTAAAAAGATTTTTCTTTTTTTGAGTAGGTCTGTTTTTTTTATTTTTTGTTCTTTTTTTCCATTTTTTGTTCTTTTTTTCCATGAAGAATGGCTCTCTCTTAGACACAGGATCAGGAGTTCCGAGAGAAGTATTAATTGCTGAGAGAATAAAGAATCTGACCCGAAAAGTTAACGAAATAGACCAATTCTCAGATATTTTTAGAAAAATCTTTTTTGTTGTTGGAAATTATCAATAAAATATTTTTTTCGTGCCCAGCGTTCTTTTTTTATTTTATTTTCATATGGCAACCCTGTCCTAAAAGTATAATTGAAAATATTGCCAAAAATAACCTGCGTGCTCTCGGAATAGTAAAATGTAGAGTTAAGCAAGCCGGCCTCATTTGACCAGAGTAGACGCGGTCGCGGATTTCCGCCCTCCGCCGAACAGACCAGCGTCACGTTGACGCCGGCCTTAAGTCGTGTTGACTTGGATTGTGGCGGCCGACCGCCATCCTCCGTCAGGACATCGATTTTCGGTCGATCGGATGGATCTGGAAAAAACATTTCATTTTTCGCCTTTTAATACACAATTAGTAACGAGGAGTCTGAATATTAAAGAAACCCTAAAAATAAAAATTAATTTTTTACCTCGCATTATTTATTTTTCGTTAATTTCTTCAACAATTCCCTTAATTTATTTGTTATGTATTTCCTTTCTTTTTTTATGCAAAATTAATATAGCACAAAAATGTTTTAGCAAATAAACAATCTTATATTTCCAAATCGTATTCTTAATAATCTTAATCCCATTTTTGCTTACTACTTTTCAAAAAACGATCAAACGATTGAAAATGAAAACATCGTTAATCATCTTCGCTAAAAAGCTTCTGGATTAAAATTTATGTTTATATTTTTTCTTATGAAATTTCAAATGCCAATTAAAAAATGCACAAAATAATAAAAACACTAAAAAATTTCATAATAAATTTACGGCTAAAAATAACTATTTCCCATCATAAGTTAAGTGGTAGAAAAATAAAATTATTACATAATACGTTAAGCGCTATGGAATTGCGCAAATTCGTTCCGGTGGCCGAATGATTGACTTCACAGGAGAGAAGTTTATTATGATCCTTTTTTCTAAAATCGCAAGAAAAATCTTAAATTATTTCTACTTACATTAGAGAGAATATGGCAAAGTTCCCATAATTATCAATCATTCTAAGATTTTTCGTTTATTACAATTTCTCCAGAAAAATTTCGAGTTAGAAAATGGAATATTTTGCAAAATATAAAACTTGAAATAAAACAAAAATTTAAAAGTTTGCTCCTCTGTTGAAGTCCTTCTATTTTTTCCGATCCTTTTTTGTTAAATTCTCTTAGTTTTCATATAAAATTAAAGCAAGAATTTGTTGAGAAAATTTAACCAGATGGAGAAAGAAATTGGAAAAATCTCGTTATATGAAATTTAAAAAAAGGCAAAAAAAAAAGTGTAACTTTAGTTAATTTAAAAAATGAGAAATTAACTCATTCACATTATCAAAGACTATTTATGAATTAATAATAACTTACGTTGGTCGCCAGATCAGCGAAGAGAAGACATTCACGGTGCCATTCCTTAGCGGCTCATTCCATCGTTGAACGGAGTCGGTGATGCGCTTACCGTTGAGAAAAACACTCAACTCTGGTTCTGGTTTCACGTTGGTGCTAAAGCAAGTGACGTTGAGAATTTCACCTTCTTGAACAACGATAGGCTTGTCGGTTTGATGATTGAAAAAAGAGACATGCGTTGGAGGCACTAAAATCAATATAATATTTTGTTTAAAAAACTATAATTTCACTAATTTTAACTATATTTCAAGAATAATAATTTTTATTTTCGTTCTGAATATTTTGAATCTAAATGATTCCCATTAATAAGATTGTTATCATTTAATGATTTTTGTTGAAAATAATATGTATGCATTTACATTGAAAAACAACATACCCAAAACGTTGACGAATGCCGAGGCTCTTAGCAGCTTGTGTGGCGGTCGAAACATTTGACACTCGAATTCACCGTCATCCGCCAAAGAAACATTGTCGATTTGAAGAAAAAGCTCACCGGGCGCATCCTTCACATAGGAATAGCGCCCGCCGTAGCCGGGCAGCACGCCAGCGTCATGAAAGCTGAGCAGCGCTCGACTATTGGTTCGCCACTGACTCTGCGTGTCGGAATTTGAGTGCGACGGTGGTGCCGCGCAGCGCAGCGTGACGCGCTCACCAATACGCGCCGACTCGTTCTGCGGCCGTTCGCTAAAGTCGATCACGTGTTGATCAGCTGTTGCGAACGACGCATGAGAAGCGAGGAAAATAAACATTAACAATAAAAGTAGAGCATGTCGAAGCGAACGCCTCGACTTGCATGATACAATCGCCATGAAAGGATATCGGGAATAATCCCGGTAATAATTTGCCGATTTGATAGCACAAAAAAAATAATTCAAACTGCGACAAAAGAAGAATAAATTATTTATAACCCGTTTGGAGGAATTCATTTTTGTTCCGAATTCTTAACTCTAGTAAAATGCATATCTGA
Organism: Bradynema listronoti; assembly: GCA_024678965.1. Taxonomy (NCBI): domain Eukaryota; kingdom Metazoa; phylum Nematoda; class Chromadorea; order Rhabditida; family Allantonematidae; genus Bradynema; species Bradynema listronoti. Next base: position 2,380,374 of record JANLNO010000009.1, read on the forward strand.
AAATTCAATTTTTATAGTTCACAAACACCATAAGAATATATGTATATATGATAAATGCATAAATAAATGTATAAAAATAATCATTTTATCAAACAAATATTTGCAGGAATAATCAATATAAGGTATAGATAGCACAATGATTCTTAATGCCCATTATCTACTTATTAAAAAGTGTGAAAATAAAAGATTTACATTCAAAAGAAAGCAAAAACTAATCATCAATATGTCAGAGCAAGAGGCGATACTTTACATCCATTGTTGGCAAGTGAAAAATATCCTTTTTTTTGGATTTTTTACCAGCGAAAAATGAAATGACATATGCCACAAGTCCGATGCGGCACGCAAAAAACTTTAAAAAATCCATCAAAAATCGGCTGGAACCGAGAATTTTAGGTGCGAATAGTGAAACAAAACGATCGGGGCATATATCATTCTCCAGAAAAAAAATTTGCATAAATTCAAATAAAAAATAATGGAAATTAAAGTCGGCGAGAAATGAGAAAAGAAATTGACTGAATTAAACTTTTTTCTTAGTTGACAATTTAGGAAAAGGATGATTAAAAAATTACGACAAGCAACTTTTGCTGAAAGAAAAATAATATAAAGGGAATATGAGAAAAATCCGACAACAACTGACCTCTCAAAAAATCAGTACATAATCACTCGATAAACACTTTACCAAACAACGCTTGTTTTTTTTTTTTTTTTTTTGATTAATGCTATATTTAATACAAGACTAAACAATTGACCATTATAGCCATTTTATTTTAATTTTATATGTATATTTAGGTGTTGGTTTAAGAAATGAATCAAGTACGCAAATATAACTAAATATTTGGTTAGAATATTTAGCTATATATATGTATGTTCATTCATAATTACATATGTATATGTATGTAAGTGTAAATGATTTAAAAATCAGATTATATATAGGTAAATTAAAAGGCATTTAACAAAGAATGTTAGCCTTTTTTAAAGTAAAATTTTTTTTTTGCTTTTTCCTCAAAGCGCCTTGCGCTTTTTTACATATTAAAAGTGCCAAAAGCCTGGACGGTAGCGTATAGAAAAGTTTTTTCAACTATTATACCCGTTAGCTATGAAAAAAGATCTGTGAAAAGTACAAGCATGAAAACGAAAAAAAACATGCATACATACATATCACATTAACACATGTATATAATTATGTGTGTATAATTGGTCTTTATGTAAACGGAAAAAGCCGCAAGTTCTTGGCCGGTTTAAATGATAAATGAAGTTCATGTCTACTTGTTAGTAATATTTAATTCAAAAAATAAATAATAGAAATTGTATGTTAACAAAGATATTATTGAGGATTACATAAAATGTCAATAAATATAAATAAGAAACAAAAAAATACTGTAAAAGTTTGTCTCGCTTGCAAATGTAAAATAAAATGTTCATAAATGAGAATAAATAAAAATAAATTCTTTGAAAAGTTTATGATTCAAAAATAAAAAAAGTGGTGTTGTAAAAATAATGAAAAACGAGGCAAATCTAAAATATAATTAATAAGTGAACATATCTTAGAATTTTAGACAAAGATAATAACGAGAGATACATCGACGAAGCAAAAATACCAAGATTATGAGGATAATCTGTAAAAGCGGCGCATAGGAAGCGCGCAAATTTTTGGAATTAATATCCATGTATTTTACATATATACATTCAAAGATTAGCATATATGCACATAAATATTATACATACATATGTTGATGAATAGAGAAACTAAATATTATAAATTAAATCCAATTAATAATTCAAAAATAAATCATCTATATAATTCAAGTTTTTGCTTTTTTAGATAATTCAATAATTCTATTAAAATAGCTATATAAAAAGCCGGACGTTAAATTTAAATCCAAGTGCTTAGATTTACTATTTTGACAAAATATTGATAAAATATGAACAAAATATGTAATGTTCCTAATAAATTGTATCAGTTTAACAAATTTATTTGTTTAAAAGGCACAAAATGTGCGAACATAACAGTCTTGAATATAAGCTAGTTCATACTTAAATTCATATTTACTTATTGTCCACTAGCAAAAGTAAAAGAAAAATATGAAAAGTGTCATATTTTAAATAATGCAATATGGCAAACAAATGATGGATTACTTTAATTTTTTAATCATTAAAAAGTGATCACAAAATATTTAAAGTTTTATATTTGTGTAAATATATTTTTTCAATTAAATAGCATAGTTTACCATTTAATGATCGAAAGATAAACAAGGTTTTTCATAGAATAAATGATGAAAGTTTTTGAATAATCATGCAAATGACCATAGCCCTCTTGAAACAAAATTCAAGTGTTTCCTCAAGAGTCAACTAAAAATTTAGGGTAATATTTTCATTATCATATGCCTAACACAAATGTTGCCTGGATTGATTTGGAAAATATTATTTTGGTTTAATTACAATAAACATAGTAATTTATTGATTTTAAAATAAAAAATAACAACAATTGCTGCAGCAATAATAAACTTTAATACGAAAATTGAATTAAACATAAACAGAAGATCCTTCAAAATTTTAGCTTCCGATTTTTTCTTCATTTTAAAAAAACTTGAAAAATTTGGCAATTTGGCTTCTTAACATACTTTTGTTCTCGGATTTTAAAGTTGGTAAATTATAGAAAATATCCCACGGGAAAGTGCGCGCATGGAATATAAATTCTTTTAGCGACTGAAAGAAAAAGAAAAACAGAAGATCCAGTTAAATTTGTTTTCATTATTAGTTTTAGCTTTTCAGAGATTTTACGCTTGTTCATTCTCCGTTAGGCATTTCGTTCGTTTATTGCGTGGATTGACCCAGCACACATGGCAAAACACGGTACGACCATTTGAGTAGTGCTCAATTGAGAAAATTGAAGTCGAGTGTTTTTCTTTTTGCGCGCTTGTTCCTGTCCACTCACCGAATAATCGCCTCTGCTTTCTCGCTTTTACTCATTATTTTGTCCTACGCCCATATTTATATATTCACATTTTTTTCTAAATCTTTTTGCAAAAAATTCTACTTATCCTTTTTCATTGACTGTCTTATTCAATTTTTAGCATGGTTTTACCTTTTATTTATATAATTCACATCTCGCGCAGTTGCATCTTCATTTTCTCTACTTTTCGTTTGTTGATTGAATATTGCTGTAGGGTAAAGCTAATTAGATTATTAAAATGGGAGAAAGAAGAAAATCCACAAATAAATATTTTAATCGAATAAAGCTAACCATGACTGAAGTATTATTTTAGTTTTCAACTTATATTTTCAAAACTGATTCTATTTGTTCTCGTCAGAAAAACATGCAGTTTAAAAAGTTTTTTATTTCAAATTTTTACGATCAATTTTTAAAAAGTACATATTTTCGTCTAGTTTTCTTTTACATAAGCAAAAAACCAATAAATTTTTGTTATCGAGGCGGATAAAATCGTTTTATATTGGTGACTTACGTAAATATTGGTCAAAACAAGAGTAATGTGAAAAAGTAAAAAGTTTAAAAGTATTTTAAGGCAAAATTTGAAAAAAAAAGTTTTAAAAAACTTAAAAATTTTAAACAAATATGTATGATATAAAGTAAAAAGCAGGAGGTTAACATTATTATTATTAGAAAATGAAGTGATTAAATATATATATACGGAAGCCATAATAAATATTTTCATTTTATTAGCTAATTTTGCTGAAAATAAAAAATTTTAATAAAATTGAAAGTCTCCAAAAACAAAGGTGTTATTAGGAATATAAAAAATTTTATAAAAAATAGATAGAAATGTAAAAACATTTTTACCTGTAGACTTATGTAAATAAAATTACATAAAATATGAAATTCCTCAATTATTAGGTTAAATATGTTTTTCGTGTTTTCATATGTATGCATATGGTTTGCATGTTTTATTGGAAACAAGAAGTAGGAAAAATTTAGAAAAGTTGTATTTTTTAAAAGTTGTTTTTATCCGCTCTTCATTTATTTATAAATCTTATTTCACTTCATTTTTTCACTTTGCTGTTTGCGTTTAGTTGCGTGGACAATTTTTCGCTTTTTGATAAAAAAAAGCGAAATAGAAAGCGGAGAAAATCTTGGAAGGATGCAGCAAGTGTCTTGAGGGCATTTATCGAATCGACTGGTAGGTTGGTCATATATTTCTTGGTTATTGCTTTTAAGATTGGTCATGCATCAAACCAAGGAGATATACGTTCAGCAGTCAGTGTATTATCGAATATGAAATATTCTTACATTTTTTTTTTCTTTTCTCTTACTATTTATTAGTTTTTTTCACAATCTTGCTGTCCTTCTTACTCTACCGCATGCATTTTTCTCCTAACTAATTGTTTCAAATAAATATAGAAAAAAGTAAAAAGTGAAAAAAAGGAAGCACCAAATTTACCAAAACTTAATAAAAAGGAAGTCTTGAATTTTATTTTGACTGACCAAAAAATAAGACTTGAAAAAAATAGAATACGTGATTTTTTCTCTAATTGTCTTTTTCTGATATTTTATGATGAATAAATAAAAATAAATTTATTCGCTTTGATAAAGATTTAAACAAGGAGAGAAAGACGGATTTCCGACGTTTTATATGCAGAGTGGACATTCAATTTGGTGGTCGAATCCCAAATACAAAGGTATTTTATTTATAATGCCTGTAAACAAAATATTTTTAAAACCAAAAATAAAAATTTAGAAAAGAGTAGATAACAAGAAACAATAAAATATTGAAAACAAATAGTAAACCTGGAATATGAAAACGAAAATGGATTGTTTTTTTATTACAACAATTACATTTTTTGATATCTTCAAGTTTTAAAAAATTACTTTTAAAATCATACATATTTAAAATATTAAAAAATTTCAAAATCAAATTAAACTATAAAAATAAAATATGAAATGTGTAAAAATATTAAATGTACTTTTTTAAAATAAAATATTAAAATCCAATAAAATAATTTGCAAAAATTGGTCGCCAGATTTGAGAATAATTTTTTCAGACAAATGATATAGCCATTGGATTATTTGCAAAAAATGCAACAGATGAAAAAATGTATGCATAAGAGGATTGCTGGCCAACTTTTAGTTTTTGGCAATTCATTTTTCAAATTTTGACGTTTTACTTACAAAAAAAAGTAAAATTCCGATAAAATTAAAACAAAGAATTTATTTTTAATGAAACGATTTATCTCTACAATTTTTAATCAGACGCTAAGTTTTGATACAATGCACACTTTGTGTTTGATGTACATATATAATTTCTAAAAGATTCTATTTAAAAAATAAAATTTTTATGTTACTTTTTTTGACTTTTTTATACCTTCTCAAAACATTAAAAATTCAGTATATTTGAAATTAATAAAATAGGAAAGAAAGGCTAAGGGATGCTGATTTTTACAACTTTTTTTGCTTTCAGCGTGAAGTCGAAGAATTTATGCAAATGTTTTTATTCACCGCTGTTAAATAAATTATGCAAAATGCAATTTATTTAATTTTTCATTTACACTAAGCAATCTTTTCGTATTAAGTTGTAAACACCTTTTCATATGTATACCAAAGTGACTTAATTTTAACTTTTTAAAAGTTTATTCCAATAAAATTAATAAATTTAAAATTAAAATTTGAAAAATAATTGAAATATGAAAAATATTTAAAAATGCATTTTAAGTAATAAAAATACTTTTTTTATTATTATAAAGTAAATTCAAACTTAAACAAAAAAATTCAATAAATGACGAAAAGTGACCCGTTTTTTCATTACATATACATATTAACACAAAAAATATAAAAATATTCCGAAAAAAATTATTTAAAGTAAACTAAATTTCCGGTAAATTAAAAAGAGTAGTTGCGGCACCATTTCTTTTAGTATGGCAATGTTTTGTGCTATTCTGCAGGCGAAAATTGATTAAGAAATTGCCAAGATTTCTAGTGCAATAAAAATACATATGCAAACGAAATCATTCATATATCATTCAATTCACTCTTTTCCGAATGACAAAATTATTTTGTAAATTTTTTGTAGATTAGAAATTGAGATAATGCGATAACTCAATTTATTTAAAATTATCGACTTTGGTGGAAAAAATCATGATTCATTTATGTTTAAATAACATTTTAAATTTTTGTGAAATTATAAAAAATAAATGAATATAGAATGAATGCAAAAATGTTTAAAAATTTTAGAACTACAAAAAGCATTTAAAGTAAATATGAGGAAAACAACGGAGGCAAGCAACAGAATTATGACCTTATGCATTGTAATTTCAAATAATAAAAATTTTGTTCCGGAAAATAAATAACAGTAATACATGAAAAAATAATAATAATTACCCTGTGATTGTCAATGCATAAAAGCGATATAATTCCACCATTCACAATTCGCAATTACAATTACAAATTGTAATTTGCAATTATGCGTTTTGAGTATATTTCGCCGCTATACGCATGCACGCCGATAGGCATGTACGACACAAATGCGAACGCACAAATTACAAAAGAACACCAAACGACGACGATAACGGCACCGCACTTGCGCGCATTTGCTAATTGCAATCTTTCTGTTTTTTCATCTATTGTTCATTATATATTTTAATATATTTTCATCTTACCTCTTATCTATTAATATTTTTTGTCTAAACTATTCTGAATTTTTCTCAATTGTTTTTATGATTTTGAACACAATCAAACATTTATATGTTAAATGGACTATCGAAATTCTAAAATAAGCGTATAAAATTCGAATATTTGGATACTTTATTTAATGCAAAATAATTTATTAATCTTTGTTTTTTATCTCATAAAATTTATTTTATGAAAGTGAAATGCAATCTAAATTTCATATTTTTATTTGAAAAATAATAAAACACATGTTTTCTTACATCTCAATTTGACAATTAATTTCATTTAAATTAAATGATCAATCCTTGAAAACACTAAATTAAATAAAACATATAATACGTAGGTAATGGCCTAATCTTTCAATTCAATACTAAACGCTATTTTCTATTTTCTGTCTGGCACGAAAATATTTGCAAATATTTCAGGAAGTTCTGATTGAAAATCCAAAAAGCCCCATATTGCAAATTAGGATTGGAGATGCCAAGTTTTTAATGCATCGGCCCCAAAAAATATCTTTGAGATAATAGAGAAATATGAAGTAATTCGGTGCTGAGCGTTCAGAAAAAAAGATATTTAAGATTTTCTAATTTATAGAATAATGGAATAAAAATGAACATTATGAGAATTTTATACGTCCTTACTGTTAGTTAATTTAAAAATGATGCGATGTGTAAGTGAAACGGTTAATTTGAAAATTATTTTTGTAATTACCGTTACAAATACTTTTTCTTAATCTTTTGAACCCATAATTAGTTGGTATTTTATGTTGCCGAACTCCTATAGTAAAGTATTTAAAAATATTAATTGATATATACATATATATATATATATATATATATATATATATATATATATATATATATATATATATATATATATATATATATATATATATATATATATATATATATATATATATATATATATATATATATATATATATATATATATATATATATATATATATATATATATATATATATATATATATATATATATATATATATATATATATATATATATATATATATATATATATATATATATATATATATATATATATATATATATATATATATATATATATATATATATATATATATATATATATATACATTGCGTCCCAAAATTATAAGACACCTATTTTATTCGACTTTCAAAGTGCAAACTTTTGTTCAAATTAACAAAAATACTTCAAATTTTACACAATAATAAAAAAAGGAGTTATAAACTTAATCCAAAAAATAAATTGTTAAAAAATTTTTAAACCCGATTTTTAGCTAAGAAATAAAATTTTTGAGAAAAAAATAGTTTTTAAAAGTGTCCCAAAATTATAAGACATTTGAGTTTTTTATGCATAAAACTAAAATTTATTTTAACAAAAACAATAAACAATAACAATTAATAATCAATAGGACCTCCGTTATTACGGATTACCTCAATCATACGGTTTGGCATACTGGAAATTAAATTTTTAAAAATTTCTGGCTCAATTGCTTGGTGTGCTGCTAAAATTGCTTCTTTCAGCGAATCAACCGAGTTAAATTGCCGTCCATCATCGTAAACTCTTCGCGCCAAGATTGCCCAATAATTTTCAATTGGATTGAGATCAGGAGATCTTGCAGGATGAGGAAGAAGTTGAATATTTCGCTGTTCGAACCACGTTTTGGAGGATCGACTGCAATGAATCGGGGCGTTATCTTGTTGAAAAATGAACTCCGGCTGCCAAAATGGTTCTAAATGTTCTTCCAACACGCTTTGATAGTCTGCGCTGTTCATCGATGAAGACACAAAAGCTAACGATACTGCTCCATTTGCTTCAATTGCTGCCCCCACCATTACCGTACCGTCTCCAAAATTTCTTTTTGAAAAATAACGTTTTTCCTTTCTTAAATCGTGCCAGTAATGCCTATTTCCATCAGGACCATCGAGGTTGAATTTTTTCATCCGAAAACACAACCTAACAAGATAAAACAATTAATAAAGCAAAATAATAAAGTCTGTAAATTTTAAAAAAAATGTAAATTGTAAATTTTAAAAAAAATTACTTTTTTCCATTCTTCGTTCCAAATCACGTGCTGTCGAGCAAATTCCAAACGATTATTTTTATCAGCAACAGTAATCATCGGTCTTGTTGCAATTCTACGCCGTTGAATATTTGGTGATGCTCTTAACACTCGATGAATTGTGTTTTTTGACGCATCTAAGCCGAGATTTTTTTAATTTGACGAACACCGATATTAGAATTCGATGCAGCATTTAAAATTCTTCTTTTCGTTCTTGGTGTAAGAACCGGAGACCTTCCAGAACTTTTCTGCTTACCGTAGTTTGCCGGGTCTTTCAAAAAGTTTGTTATAACAGTTCGAGAACGGCCCATTAGCCTTGAAATTTCCGTAACGTTCTTTCCACTGTCCTTAAATGCGCTAATCTTCCCTTTTTCAAATTCGTTAAGTTTTATACTCTTAGGCATTGTTGTAAAATAACAATAAATTAATTGAAATAAAAATTTATTGTTTTTGTTAAAATAAATTTCAGTTTTATGCATAATGTCTTATAATTTTGGGACACTTTTAAGAACTATTTTTTTCTCAAAAATTTTATTTCTTAGCTAAAAATCGGGTTTAAAAATTTTTTAACAATTTATTTTTTTGGATTAAGTTTACAACTCCTTTTTATTATTGTGTAAAATTTGAAGTATTTTTGTTAATTTGAACAAAAGTTCTGCACTTTGAAAGTCGAATAAAATAGGTGTCTTATAATTTTGGGACGCACTGTATATATATATATATATATATATATATATATATATATATATATATATATATATATATATATATATATATATATATATATATATATATATATATATATATATATATATATATATATATATATATATATATATATATATATATATATATATATATATATATATATATATATATATATATATATATATATATATATATATATATATATATATATATATATATATATATATATATATATATATATATATATATATATATATATATATATATATATATATATATATATATATATATATAAATCAGTAGCAAATTTATTGGTAATGTATTGTAGATCTTCGTTCTATTAAGGAATATAATCTAGTCGTCAAACAAATTTAGTTTTTGAAATTTGTATGATTTTTTAATTACTAATAGGTAATTGATATATACATATATATATATACATATATATATATATATATATATATATATATATATATATATATATATATATATATATATATATATATATATATATATATATATATATATATATATATATATATATATATATATATATATATATAATATATATATATATATATATATATATATATATATATATATATATATATATATATATATATATATATATATATATATATATATATATATATATATATATATATATATATATATATATATATATATATATATATATATATATATATATATATATATATATATATATATATATATATATATATATATATATATATATATATATATATATGTATATATATATATGTATATATCAATTACCTATTAGTAATTAAAAAATCATACAAATTTCAAAAACTAAATTTGTTTGACGACTAGATTATATTCCTTAATAGAACGAAGATCTACATACATTACCAATAAATTGTGCTACTGATTTGATTGTCGCATGCGGATTATTCAAAACACAAACATTCCATTTTTGAGGCAAAACAAGTAAAGAAGCATTTTGTTTTTTCTAAACAAAGGTAGGTCAAATAAAGTTGATGAAAAATTATGCATAAAACAAATAATTTTTTGTATTCTTTTATTTATATTAAAAAAATTTGTTTTTGTTTAGAAAGGAAACAATTAGAAAGAAATTTAAAAAACTTTTATTTACGAAAAATCGTGATATATTTTGCTTATTTAATTTAAACAAATGACTAATTTTTCTTAAAGCAATTTTTCAGCTTTATTTTATGGATATTAGAATCTATAACTTATTATTTGACTATTGTTTACTAAAAATATTCACATAAAATTAGTTGATTACTCTATTTTTCTGGGAAAGTAAATTTTTAACTAATGAAATAGAATTGGATTTTAATTCTATTATTTCGTTATTAAATATTACTAAACAGGATGATACTGCAACTAGATGAGCAACAGCCTTGTGAACAAGCGGGATTTAGAAGCGGATTTTCGATGCTAGATCATCTACAAACAATCAATCAACTACTTGAACGGTGAAGAGAATCCCAAATTCAACTATATATGGTGTTCGTCGATTACGAAAAAGCCTTTGACTCAATAGAAATTAACGCCGTCATAAATGCATTCGCGCGCCAAGGAATACAACACAAATACTGAGTCAACACAAACTGAACGACAAAAATACAACTGTTCTACAACAATATCAACATTCCGATCGAACGAGATGCAAGGCAAGGCGATACCATATCGCCAAAACTCTTCACCGCTGCATTGGAGGATGTATTCCGACAAATAGACTGGGAAGAGTGCGGTATTTCTATCGACGGAGAAAAGCTTAACCATCTCAGATTTGCAGATGACATCATCTTATTCGTACACGATAAAAAAACAGCTTAACTTATGTTGGAAGAGTTGAATAGGACTACGAATAAATCGAGCGAAAACACAGGGAATTTGCAACAATCAAAAAACTGAAGTGATAAATCTGGAAGATACGGAAATTGCCTTGGTGGACAAATACGTATATTTATTTATAAATAAGTATATATTTATAGCAAATATTCAATAGAAAATTAAAATTAGATAAATTTAAAAGTGATTTTTTTATTTTTATGGTAAGTAAACACCAAAGATGACCTCATGGTCACATAATTTCACATGCATGTAATTTATTCTATTCATCTTCATCTTTTATAAATTTAATTTCTTATTTCAAATTTTGCTACCGAAAATTCCCACGCTTTAAATGGTTTTTAGTTTCACGTATTTTGAAATTTTGACAACTAACTCATGAAAACAAAATTCAATGTATTGCTTAAGTGTACCTATACATATATGTATTGTACCTGTTCAAATAAAAAATATACAAAAAAATATTTTTATTAAAAAATTATTCATTTATCATAATAATCATTGAAATAAGTGAAACAAAATTAAAATATTTTTTGTTATATGTTTAAAAAATTTCATAAGAATTTTTTAGGCAAGTTGAAGTCCGTTGTCCAATTCCTATAATAAGTAAAAAATAAAATTTATTAAAAATATTCTTAACTAATAAATTACGAGAATTTGCACGACATTATTAGTTTGCATGCAAAGAATCTTTGAAGAAATAAGGAAGTTATTAATGCCCAAAATTTTTGCCGCACTCAACGCTGCTTCTTCTGGTCCGAGAACTGTCGTACAACCAATTCCTAAAAGTTTTTCTCTCATAAAATTAATTGACTGTAAATGTATTTGTTGCAGACAAACAAAATTGTAAAAAAATGAAATAAGGGACCGGAGGGCATGCGAAATGAGCTCCAAACGTCTTTGTCCGCCCATTCACCGCTAAGTGGTGGAGAGTTGATAACTGGTAATGTCGAATTGGCAGAAATTACCGGACCAAGACCATTTGAACGGCCTGCTACTGCTATGAATACAGTAGCAGAATTATCTTAATATTTTTTTGTTAAATTATCAAAAAAATTTTGCATATAATATAATATAGTAATTACTTTCAAATTCTGTAATAAGCTCGAGTACTTCGGCAGTGGACTTATGTGCAGAACATATTCTTTTAACAACGCGTGATATACCAAATTTTTTTAAAACACTTTCAATCTTGTCTGCATAAGCTAGATCGGCAACAGAGCCCATTACAATTACGACAGTGTCAGATAACTCCTGTGTTGTTGCAATGAATTGCTCTGTTATTTCGGCAACACGATCATAATTTTTTTTTACTTCAAGCAATGCACTATCGGTAACTTCAGCCAAGTCCCGATAAAATTGTTTGTCCAATTGAAGTCTACGATCACCACTGGGCCAAATACGCCAACTATCATTATCAATTACATCGGCAAGTACGATTTTTCCTAATATTACAAAGTTTTAAAAAAACTACATATATTTCCATATTAAAAATAACATTGTTGGTAATTATAACTTACCATTTTCAATCACACCAAATTCGATTTTCATATCGACGAGAACACAATTATGCAAACGCCATGCTTTTTCTAATACCCGAAAAATTACGCTTGTCCAACGCTTCATTATAGCGATTTCGTTTTTACCAATATTTCTTTTTCCATTTGCAAAAGTAAATTTAGCAGATAATATTTGTTCATCAATCCACTGAGGGTCATCATTCTCATCATCATAAAAATTTATTTTTAAATTGTAGAGTAAATAACGAAAAACATTAAACCTTTTGTTATAAAAATAATAAATTACAAACTTTATAAAATGTTTCAATTTTTGGATTAGAAAATGTGTAGCCTTCTTTGACACCTGGATTGCGCTTAAGAAATGATCCCGTTGCAAGACGACGCGCCACCCATTCAATAGGAATCATTTCACATTTTTTTGCAATAAATTCACAATCGCTAATACGTTTGACAAAGTGTGTCTCACAACCTGCAAAATGTTGGTGTATTTATTAAATAATTTGTTAATTAAAATTTATAATCATTATACCAATTTCATTGAGAAGTTCAAAGACGTTACAAGTGGTCTTTGTGGCTGCAATAGCTTTACCCGTCATTTCATTGCGTCTCTTTGCATTGAAAGCAGTTAACGAATCGAAACTTCTTACTAGAACCAGTTCAGATGTAGTATTGCAAGGATAAATAGCTTTGGTTTTTCCACGAGCTAACGATGTTTCTGTATCGAAGTCTGAGACTTTCAACGACATTTCACCGCTACTAAAATTGCAAAAAATAACTTTTTTTAGTAGGAAAATACATCCACATTTACTCATATAAATTTGGAAATCCATTTAAGCAAAATATCATCAAAAAATAATTGTTTAATAAAAAAAATAAAAATAAGGATTTGAATATGGTTATAACTTAACATTAGGCATATACATTTTGTAATAAATTGATTTTTTAAAATAATAATTGTAATAATCATGCAAACCAAGTCATTAAAAAATTTCGATAATATATTTCATTATACAAACTTTTTTTTAAATATGATTTTTTTGCTCGAAAATTTCAAGAAGCTGAAAGATTTGGACATAAAGTATACAAAAAATACATAAAATGCAAAGTGAAATTTGAAAAATATTTCTTATAAAGCGATTAAATGCTAGAAAAAATTGTTCTAATCATACATATTTATTTGAAACATTTTCTTAAGTCCATAAATTTTTTGTAGGTTACGATTTTTTTGTACGCTATTGTAAAATACATATTTAATTCTAAGATAAAAATATCTTATTTAATGTATTATATTTGAAAAAAAAATGTCAGCGAAATGATAAAGTTTTTTGGGGGCAAATTGCGTATATTACATGCATTTTTGTACGTCCATTTTTTCTTTCTTCATTTTTACATTTCATCCTTGCCGAAAATGAACATTATGTACAATTATTTTTGCCATAAATAAAGTTTTATAGAGAAATATTTTTAAACATTAAAATTATAGCCAATTAAAAATACATTTTAAGGGTTTATTTAAAAAGCATAAGCATAAAAGCATTGAAAAAATAATTTATTAAAAATATATCTTTTATTGCATTATAATTTCAATTTTTCTTATACAATGTTTTATTAAATATATATTTATTAGAGCGATTCCCTATGACTAAAACAAATGCAAGAAGAAGAACTTTTACAAAAAATTTTTTTTTAAAGAAAATCGAAAATCACAAAAACTGTCGAGATAATAAATTATAATAAAATGCTCTGAAACGTTAGAGTACAAATTAAATAAATTACTCTTGGTTATTGGTTATAAAAGTTCTAGGTTTTTTTATTTTTTTTATTAATATAAACAGTAACAATTTTTAAATGTGTATTAAAATTAAAACAAAAATATAAAAATAATAATAATGATGATAATAAAAATAAATTATGAAAATCTTAAGCATTTAACAAAATGTATCATTATGTATCAATTTTATATATCTACTCAAAAATAATAACAATATTATACATATTGGAATGATCTATATTATACATATTGGAATGATTTTTCGCCATTTTTAAGAACTACTAAATTAATTTTTGCACGAAAATTTACGTCAATGAGAATTAGTTTATATTAGGTGTACAAGTATGAAAGTTCGTTTTACTTTGTCTAATATTTTTTCATGAATAAACTTTTTTCAAAACATTTGTCTTTAACTATCTTGTAGAGTGTTTAAAGCGCTATTTAATTCTTCTTGAATTTTTAAAAAGGTTTGCATATAAAATTTTAGGACAATTTTCTAGATGACCACCGAAACGCCAACAAAAAAGCATTTGCGGCAAATTCTCTTATTCATGTTTAACTGGAAGAAAAGTGCCGCCGATTCGACAAAATGATTGCTGAAATTTATGGCGAAGATACGATCACTGCCAAAGCCTGTCAGAAGTGATTTAAGATGTTCAGAGAAGGCGATTTTTTGACCTGAGCAACAAAGACTGCGTATGGTGGGATCAGAAGGGTATTCTGTATTATGAAATTCTAAAACCTGGCGAAACTGTTACGATGGCTCATTATAAAGAGCAATTAATCATTCAGAACAGAGAAGTTGCCACCAAACGACCAGAATGGACCACAAGACATGAGTGTTCAATATTGCTTCACGACAACTCCAGACATCATGTTGCAGAACCGATCAAAAATGCCATAAAAGAACCGAAATGGGAAATCTTACCCCACCCACCCTACTCTCCTGACATCGCTCGATTATCACTTATTTCGATCAATGGCTCACGGATTGACGGAGCAGAAGTTTACAAAACAAGAAGAAGTGCGAAAATGGCTCGATGGATGAATGGATTGCGTCGAAAAAACCGAAATTTTTTTTGATGGAATCCATAATTTGCCCATAAATTGGAATAATGTTGTTGTTAATAATGGTTGTTATTGTTAATAAAAGTTTAATTGAAAATTTTTTGGAATTTTAATTTCTTGAATCGTAAAAAACGAATTTTCATATTTGTACACCTAATAGTAGATAAATTATGAACTATCAATAATAATAGTTCAATTATATTTGTAAAAATTTAAAAAAATTAATCTATGAATTTTGTTTTAAATATTAAAATATAAAAAAAAACTTATGAATTAATCCAACGAATGCAAAATATTTTGATTCTTATAATGAGCAAACTCCAAAAATCTTGTTGATAAGGCATTAACTATTCTATGAAAAAAACATTTTTTGTGGTTCTGAACAATATTTTAAATAGATAACAATTTGGGCATAGTCGAATTTTTCTTATCAGCACCAGGATCCAATGAGCCGCTTAAAAACGATGGGGATAGTACCTAAAAAATTTTTCTCAGCTTATTATATTAGATATATATTAGAATGAATGATATATATTAGAATGAATACATACTTGAACGCTGAAATTCCCTTTACTTAATACTGTCGGCGATAAAATTACGGGACTCAAAACGGTAAACGTAAAACTGTTAGGTGAAAGAACTCTTGGGACAACGATGGCTAAATAAAAGAAAGCAAAATAGCAAATTTGCTCGATAAAATTCGATTTACCTGGTGTAAGTACGCCTATATAAAAAGTAACAGGACTGAGTACACGAAACTCCAGTAAACGTGGAGAAAGTACATTGAAAAGCATTGTTCGAGGAGACATAATTAATGCAGCTAGTGAGCGTGGTGTCAAAATGTTGGCATGAAAAAATTTAGGCGCAAGAACATCTGTAAACATTGATGTTGGCGATAGAATACTGGCTGTAAATGCAGTAGGTGACAATATAATGGCTACCATTGCTGTAGGACTCAATACATTTACCATAAATGCCTGTGGACTCAATGTCGATGACTATAAAAATTTATTAATGAATGAAAATATTTATAAAATAAATTATAATTAGGCATTTATAATTTTCTCACTGTTAAAAATTTTGGACTCAAAATTGTTGTGCCGAAAGCTTGTGGAGATAATACGACATTATTTAGTGCTGGTGCCTGTCGTAATTTGTTCCCGTATATAAATGGTCTCAATACGCCAATATCAGTGTTTAAAGCTAAATTTTGCTTTTTATATTTTAAATAGGTGTACATACATATATTACAGAAATGTATAATGATATTAAAATTTTAATAAAATACCAGTTGCGTTCCCTAAAAGCTCTTCTGTCGTATTTATTAAAGTTGCATTGTCTTTATCAAATAAATATGATGATGTTTTATTTGATAATGGAAAATGATCTGGAAGTGAAGCGATCTTATAAATGTCACTTTCAAGAGAATCCTCATTTGTATTTGTGTTTATTAAATCTAGTAACAATATATGATTTTTTCACTTATAAAATGAAAGTAAAGTAAAAGAAATAAATAAATGTACCTCTCTTGTTTCTCGGAATATTCTCATTTTTTTCAACAAAATTAGTATTACCGTGAAGAAACATCTTTTGGTTGTGATTAAGTACAACGTAACCAAAATTATGAAAAGAATTTTTCTGCTTTTGATTAAATGATTTTTTTAAAATATCCCATCTTCGTTCTAATGCTTCTAATTTTAATACCGTCGGATAAAGGTGATTTCGCAGATCATTTATTTTTGGTTTAATTTGTGAATCCAGTTTATCAAGAGTTTTGCTTGCACCTGAAATGTCCATAAAAAGATCCAACCAACCCAACATTTCATCTTCATCCCGAAGGAGCAACTAAAAATAAAAGATTTTATATAGAATTGCTCATGTTTTATTATACTTTTTTTGCATAATCTCCTAAAACTTTGTTTTAGAAATTATTTATGTACATATTTTATACGTACCTTAAAAATTGTAGGCAACGAAAATACGCCTTCTTCATGTAAACTGAACATAGTTGGTGAAAGTAAAGATGGGCGAAATTTTTTATCATCGGCGGTTGTCTCTTCAGGAAATAAAGAAAATAATTTTGGTGACAAAATCGGAAAATTTTCAAAGGTGAAATCTTTTAGCTGATTTTCCAGCTCGTGAACCAAAACACTTTCTAAATCATTAGTGCGTTCCACTTCGAATTTATGCCGAGAGCCAATTTCATTCAAAAATCTACAATTCAAAAAAAATTTCTTCTAAGTATAAATCTTTAAAAAAAGTAAAAAAATTGTTACTCTGTGTTTGACTCGCCCATTTTCTTCATAAAACTTTGACAATGATTATACATTTTATAAAATTCATATAAACGCTTTAATTTCTCAATATTTTTAAACTTAGATGCCTTATCTAAATAATTCTTTTAATCACATAGATAAATACATAAACATACATATATATCTATAATATAGCTTACCCAAAAAATTAATTTCTCTACGCTTTTTTAAGGCAGATCGAGAAGATTTAGCAACAGTATAATTATGATGATTAGTTTTTGACTTAATTGAATGCACAAGAAAACCACTATTATCGATTGGTTGGTATTTTTTAGTAATGTTTACATCTTTTTTTGAATATTTTGCAAATAAGTTTGACGTCAATTTATTATAACCTTTTTCTGGTCGATCCTTTATTATATTCAATTTAAATTTATTTTTTGTTTTGAAAATGCTTTTATGATTGTCCTCAATTGCACTTTTTTGTTCCAATTGGGACCAATTCATTGTATTTTCAATAGTTTTGCTTTCGTTTTTAAAAAACGGTGAGATCCATTTATTTAATTGAGCCAAAAAATCCATTCCGTCATTTGTAGGTTTAGGCCATAAATTTTTGTTGTCGTTAACTGAATGAAGCATGTCACGAGCCTTTAAAAGATGTACAACGCATCGCGCATGTGTGATGGCATTGTCAGCTGTTTCTATACATTTTTCATAAATAACTACATCTGCATGCGATAATTTCGGTTCTCCATTGAGTAGTGATCGTGCTTTTGCCTACACTAGTAGATATATAATTTTTATTATCAAAAATGAATAAATAAAATTAAGTTATTAAGGTATAAAAAAGTTCGAAAAAAATATATACTTATGTATGAAAACTTTTGGTTCTTACCGGTTATCGAACGCCGAAATTTTGATTTTTTTTGATTTTTTTAGGTTTTCTGGTGCGGGAAATTCAAATTTAATAATGTTTCTTACTGATTTTTTTGTTTTTTTGAAGTTTTTTACATCATTAAAAAAAATTTTTTTTGGCGTTCGATAACCTGTAAGAACCAAACTTTTTTTAAAATAAGGTTTAAAACATTTTTTTATTATTCCTCTCATATTAAAAAACTAAAAATGCGTAAAACTAATGCAAAAATATTGTTTTTACAGACTATAGATGAATTGCTGAAATACCTTTAGCATAGTTATGATAGCTGCCGTATGCAATAAAATGTCTAATTTTTCTGGGTTCAGTATTAATTCCTGCAATGCATGTGAATTAGCATCAGGATCTTTTTTTACCATATTTTTGATATTATCAATACCTGGAAAAAATAAATGCTTACGTGCAGTAGCGTCCAAAAACCGAACAATAGATGAAAAAATTGAACGCTCGTGAACGAGGCTAGCAATTTATATGGAGTTTTTTGCTATTTGTTTGTCGTATATTTATTAACTCACTCATCCAGTGAAAATCGTTCGAATTGGTTAGCTTTAGGTAAAGTTATGACATTTCATTTAAAAGCATCTGGAAATTTGACCGTCCAAAAAAAACGGAAGCTATTGTTTTTTTTTAATTTTTTATAAAAACATTTAACAAAGTTTGTTTTTTGATAAAAATTTTATATTTAGGCCTCAAATAAGTAATTTGAATCATTAAAACAAATAAAGGATACGTATAAGTCGCACTTGAAAAACTCAATTTTAACTAAAAATTGACCGTAATCCAGAAAATGATCCGAATATAGATTTTTCAGAAAAACGATTAATGCCATCTTAAAGAGCATAAAATTCTGCATGATATATATTGAATTTAGAAAAATCGGTCCCATAACATGACTTTTTATTTACAAGTTTTCAGGATTAAATTTATTCAATTCCACAATATATTTTCAAGTGCGACTTATACGTATCAATTATTTGTTTTAATGATTCAAATTACTTACTCGAGGCCTAAATATAAAATTTAAATCAAAAAACAAACTTTGTTAAACGTTTTTATAAAAAATTTAAAAAAACAATAGCTTCCGTTTTTTTTGGACGGTCAAATTTCCAGATGCTTTTAAATAAAATGTCATAACTTTACCTAAAGCTAACCAATTCGAACGATTTTCACTGGATGAATTAATAAATATACGACAATCAAATAGCAAAAAGCTCGATATAAATTGCTAGTCTTGTTCACGAGCTATTAACGTCCTTTTTTCATCTATTGTCCGGTTCTTTTAGACGCTACTGTATATAGTATAACTGATATGCTACGAAAATAATTACATAAATTAAGAAAAAGTACCAATTGCAAAAATTTTCGAAGACCAAGTATTAGAAATTATAGAATAGTAATAAAGAAGATAGACAAACTTATGCATAAATCACGTATCCTACAAAAATATTATTAATATAATTTTTTTACAACAGAATATTAAAGTTTATAAACAAGTTCATATCAAAAATAGTAGTTGACTTAATCAAATGTCAATCCTGTAAAATGTAATTTTATTTTCATAGCATAACGCCGTCTATTTATTAGTTATCTTTTTAGCTTTTATATTAAAATGCAA
Source organism: Bradynema listronoti (assembly GCA_024678965.1). Lineage (NCBI taxonomy): Eukaryota > Metazoa > Nematoda > Chromadorea > Rhabditida > Allantonematidae > Bradynema > Bradynema listronoti. The sequence goes on from JANLNO010000009.1 coordinate 2,400,793, forward strand.
ATTCAATTTCAATCCACTACCATATAATATTGTTTCATCAATTTTATGTATGTTTTTAAATATAAACTGTTTGTCACCTTGTTTTGATCGCACCGGTTTATTGAATAGACATTTACAAGCGACGTTCAAGTTTTTTTCTTTTTATTGTTACATTTTGCTTTTTTAATATATTTATTTTTTCTCGGATTTTATTTTAAATGTTTGGTATATGTTTAAAATATTTCAATATTTCAAAAAATTGAAATCGAAAAAAATAGATCTATGTTTAAAGGATAAATATGACTTTGTATAAAAAAATTTTGCAAAAAATACTTCTAATAAAATTAAAAATGTTAATTTTTTCTTTTTATATTTATTGTTAGCTATATTTAAACATAGACGTAAATAACAAATACGAATAGTTATTTTGGCTTAAACGAATTTAAATAATGCAAATTTTGAACGATTGTTTGCTATGATAAAACATTTGTTCGTTAAATTACAAACGAAAAGCAATGAGAAAATAAATTTTACAAAGGAACGATATGCATAAATCCGCAGTTCCAACAGATTGTTTGTATAAATATGAACACATATTTATTTTTTAAAATATTTGAAAAAAGCGTCAAATTGAACAAATTCGTTCTATATACTTCTTTGTTTCAACTTTTCATAATTTCCTCTTTATGATAAATTAAAATTTATTTGCAACCATTAGATATGTGAATTTATTATCGATACTCAAAACGATTATAACAAAGCAAATTTATCGTTAGCTATGTTTGATCTTTATGCGAAATTGAAACAATACATTAATCTTTCCAAATGTAATAAAAAAATTCTTTTCTCGCATATATTTTGTTACATAATTTGAAAAAATCTTATAAAAATTGTTGAATAATGATGTCTAAAATAGGAAATAATATTATGGATTCGTTAATAATCAATAACGAAAATATTTATCCGTTAATTAAAGTAGAAAAGTCTAATGAAAAAATATCCGCTTCCTTTATTCGAAAATATTTTCTACAAGGTATGCTTGATAATTTAAAAATTAGTTTAAATAAAATCTAAAAACAGTGAATATTTATCGCATTTTCAAAAATGATATCATGGCTCTTAATAAATATTGTATTTTAAGGCCAAAAATTGGAGAAGGAACACTTAGACTTCCGTAATTTTGAAGATAAAAATGCAAAAAGCAGTGCTTCGCGTTTAACAGATCACGATGCCACGAAATCATTTATTGAAAAACATCCAAAAATCTTTGCTTTCTTAATCCCATTTTTATTTATGCACACTGTGTGGTGGACATTAGCTTTTCGTTATAATCTTTTTCGATTGTATCCTACTCGCTTCCAAATGCCGATTACAATGATTTTTGGTGCTACTGTAGCTGGTAATATAAAATCGAATATTAAAATTTACACATTTAAATTTGAAGTTTTATATTTAAGGTATGACTAGTGAAGGCGGAGGAGCTGTTGCGTTTCCGATTATGACATTATTGTTAAACATTAATACAAAAGATGCTAGAGATTTTTCTATAATGATCCAGTCTTGTGGTAATTTTTTATTTTTTATTAAGTCAAAAATTCTGGATTTTATTATTTTAAGGTATGACTAGTGCGTCATTTACAATTATTTGGATGGGATTGAAGCTTGAATGGAATGCAATCATTTTCGGTTCTTTTGGTGGTATTTGCGGAATTGTGTTTGGTCTAGAGTATATTGATGGATATCTTACTGGTAAATATATACATATTAGATTGTCAAATTATGAATTACATTTATAAAAACAATACAATAATATTTTAATCCAAGAAATATTCTATTTTTCTATTATCATCAATGATTTGACACCAATGATGCCCTTTTAGAATTAAACAACTTGCAATTCATAATTCAATAACCTAATATATAAATTTATGTATTAAAATTTATGTTACACTTTTAATTTTTAAAATTTTTCATTATTTAAAGAAAAAATTATAGGGCCTGAAAAGAAGATGCTCTTTGTTGCTATATGGTTTTCATTCGCACTTTCATTATTCTTATTAAATGCTATGAAACGACGTGTATTTTCCTCAATTCAACAATTTAATATTTATAAACTTATAATCTTAATTTTAAACGGATTTGTTGGAGGTTAATTTTTTTCAATGAACACCAATATCAAAAATTTATTTAAGGTGTTTGTAGCGCATTCGCAGGAAGTGGGGTAGATATTTGTTCCTTTTCTTTATTGACTTTGTTGTTTCGACTCGATGAGAAAATAGCCACACCAACATCGGTGGTCCTAATGGCAGTAAATACGTGCGTGGGATTTTTTGGCGTGAACTTATCATGTCCGATATTTCACAATTGGCATGGGAATATTTCTCCGTTTCAGGTATTATTCACATAGATAAAATAAATGTTATTTAATATAACTAGACTTTATTTCAGTACCGGTAGTAGTGTTTTGTGCTCCATTGGGCTCATTAATCGCATCTCATTTTCATCGCCTAGTTCTTGCTTCATTTGTATATGTGCTAGAAATTGCAGCAGTAATTGGCTTTCTTCTAACATCTCCCCCACCACAATTAATTTGGACAGGGAGTTTAATTGTTTGCGTGAGGTAAATGCGTCAAATTTGATTTTTTATCCATATTTAATTTTATACGCTATTTTATTTTATAGCTTCATACTCTTTATAATTATAAGTGAAATTGGAAAACGCATGCATGCTGACTTGCTAGTAGAACCATTGACGAAAAATTCTCGAAATTATACGATTTCTCCATAAAAAGATTTCAATCGATACAAAATTTATACATAATTAAATAAAACCAAAAAATACATGTATTATATTATGTAATAACATTAAGCATTATTTACTTACAAGAAGCATTATTTATTTATTACATTAAGCATTATTTACTTATTCCTCATTATTTTTCATTTTATTGCCTTAATTTTTGTAATTTATATAATACTTTGTAATTCATATTTATTTGTTCTTCAGGATTATATTTTTATTAAATTTATTTCATATTTCGAATTACCTGCATATATAAAATAAATATTTCCATTTTTATATAAAATTTAAATTTTTTTAATTTGTAACTGGAGCCTGAATATGTCTAGTAAATAAAAAATTGTAAAAAAACATTAATTTTTGGTTTAATTTGTAAAAATTATGTAAACAAACAAAAAACATTTTACAGACAACAAAAACTCAAGCTACCTAAATTAAATTTTCCCTTTCAACTCAGCATAGTTTTATTTTTCCAATCTAACAAGAAAAAGAACGGTAAGAAACAGGATGAATTGACAAAAAAATAAATTCGAAAAATAAAAACAATCATAATGCATTCTTTTCTATGAAAAAAAATGTTGAAAAATTGAAAAGAAAAAATTTTAATTGGATTTAGCTTGTCAACATTATGATTTATACAAACACGGCGAATAATATTGCAAAAAAAGAACAATTTAGCTATATAAAAATTTTTGGCATTTCACCTATATTTAAAAAATGTAATATTACATTAAATAGGATTTGGAATTTGACAAAATTTGTTTGCAGTAAAATAATAAAAGAAAAGTTATTTGTTATTGAATGTACACAAATATACACAAAAAATAGCGCATTTTCTTATGAATCGAATGACTATTGACTTGTAATGCATAAATGTTAATTTTCACTTTATTTTTCGTTTCTTCTGAAACGCATACTTTTTTCGTACCACGAATAAATATGTAGAGCTCAGGTAGAATTATTTGCTTTGTTTTTTTACAGATATTTCTTAAAATATTCACTTAGTATTTGATGTGCTATGATTGATTGAAGCAAAATATTTTGGTAGTAGAGATTGTAAACTGCATGAAATATCGTTGTTTTTCGAACGCTTCGAAATTATCTGATAATGCAGATTCAAAATGAACGCTTAATCGTTAAATGCTTGTCATTATGGAAAATTTTTAAAATCGACTTAAATTGTTATATTGGGTTGTAACATAATTATGGTCGCTTTTTTATTAAACTTTCAACAATTAAAGCGACAGTAAAACAAAGTCATGAGATCAAATAATCGACATTAGTCAACCACGCGGTCATCCATCTTTTCGGTAATTTGCGGATTCCTCGCTTGAAGAAGTCCGTACCCGATTTCTGCTCGATCCATTCGCGAACCCCATTTTCGTTGTCGTTTTTGAATTGCCGGCCCAGACCAGCCCATCCCCTTTCCAACGATATATGATTAAAAGTATTCCATTTAAAACAAACAGAATTACAAACATTTGAAAAAAAGCGACCATAATTATGTTACAACCCAATTTGGTTTAATTTTAGAAAAAAAATGTGTTTTAAAATTTAATTTTTTTTTAATTGAAAAATAAATAGTTTAAGAAATTTATTAATTAAGCGTTTAGGAGTTTAAACTCCCCGTATATAAGCCCGCAAATGGCGAGACGATAACAATCGACACGAACGTGGAAGTCTTTTTGGACATACCGGAAGAAATTATTTCCCAAACGATTGCGAATTGTCCGAGCCCATCGAAGAAGCACTGCTCTTTTCAAGCTTTTATTCTTATGGACAAAGAAGTTAGGAGTAGCATTTGACTTTTATATGGCATACTTTTTATAGTGTGTTAAAGTTTGAATTTGATTTAAAAATACGGTAATAACTGACTCATAGGCCATACATATAAATTATTAGAATTTAAATATAATAGATACTTAGTTACATCTTTTAGGTTATAATTTTTCATATATTTATTATTTGCTTTCGAATATCTTTTTATAGCATTTACTATTCCGCCTCTAATTCCCTTTTCTATAAATAAGTACATATCATAATCTTTGATAATTTCTAACGAAATTCCTGTAGTTTTCAACATTGCATCCCAGGATAATCCAGGAGCTGTATAATACCAACACGGATCTAATTCATAATGTTTTAAACATGTTTCTCTAAATGTTTCGAATACATCTGCTAACAAGAGTACATCATTTATCATATATTTTTCTGTATAATCTCCTAAATTTTTACACTCCGTTTTTTTATAAACTAGTTTTGCATATAAATAATCTTTAATTTTACAAGATGAATCTTGTAGCTTATTATAAAAATATTCTATATTCGGTAATTTTGTTTCTTCATATTTCTTAAATGAATTCATATATTCATATGGATATACTCCTTTTCTTTTCATTAATTTAAAATCCTGCCCATTTTTATAATATTAAGAAAATAAAAAAATTTAAGTTAAGAAAATTTAAGTAAAATTTTATTCAAAAAATGTTGATATTAGATTTAGGAGCTGTTTATTGGTATTAGTAGGGGCTCTAGCAGATAACGGACGGCCTGCTGCTATTGATGTGAGTGTGGTTGAACGGGAATGGAATCCACCACATCCGTGGCTGTCGTAATGGCGCCAGCGGCTGTGTCCTAATTTTCCTGACTCTCCGCGCGGCTCTTGGCACATCGCTGTTGTGTGAAGCGATCGTCGAAGCCTGGCGAGCCATCCCAACAACGAAAGTGGTAAAGATTGCGAATCAGCTCACGGCTCATCGAGTCGCCCACATCCGTTAGCACGATTTTCAACTAAGTTCAACTGGCGACGGTTCATTACGGTCTGTGAGCGAACTCCAAAATTCTGCAAAGAAACAAATGGATTCAAACTGTCAAATATCAATGTTTCAAAAGTCAATTAACATTCAAGAGCAAAAAAATGATGAGTTAAAAATAAGGAAAGGGAGCTCATTTTTTAAATATTATTGGAATTATTCCCTTGCCTATAAAAAGCTTAAAAAATAAATTTCATTTGCCCAAACATATATTACAGTCGAGAATTTCACATTCGATGTAGAAAAATGACTCAACGTTTTTCTATAATTCTTTTTTCATTCGAATAATAAGTCTAACGTGGCTTAAACGTTATCTCTTCAATAGACGCGGAGTCATACTTTTATGTCTAATAAAATAGTTTAATCAAATTTTTAATTTCAAATCAATTCAGCTTTTATAAATGCACATTCGAAGCCAAATTCAGAGACAAACAAAAAAAGCAAAACGCTATTTTTTGACCAAAAAAATGGTTCAAGGCAATTTTTTGACTAAAAAAATGTTTAAAGGCGGTTCAAGGCTTCAAAAAAGCACAAACCTGGACAGGTGTGCGGAATCGTGTTCCGTACTGCGAATAATTATCGACTCGGCTAATGGCCAATAGGAGGTCGCAGTTGTAGATGGGGAGGCGATGGGATTACGCGGCGGTACAATTAGTCGAATCCGAAAGTCGTTGATGGCTTTCATATAGCAGTGGAAAGCGTATCAGCGATCCAAATCAATTTTCGAAATACTAGCCACCAGCTGGAATTCCGAAAGATCTTTTAATCGAAAAACAATCAAAATAATTAATTCTTTTTTTTCTTTAATCGATTATAAATCACTTATGCTATTTTTACTAAATAAAAAAATTATTAAAAAAGTAGCAATTGAATTGAAGTTTTAAAAGGTAGCGGGTCTGAAAGGACCCGACTGTTTCAGCCCTTTTGAGCTCTTCCAGGCGCTCCTTATGTGACTTAAAAAATTTTATTGTTTTAGGCTTGAAATCAATTTCCGTTTAGTTTGGCAAATATAATAATTTTAAAATGCGAATAAATAAAACTTTTTTATGATTTTCGCATAAATTATTACTAAAAATGTTAGTTTGATATCTTGAAAAAATATTTTTATATACCTAT